>CM053505.1:7128936-7597668 GCA_028627145.1 Eidolon dupreanum | reverse complement strand
AAGAAGAAGAAGAAGAGAAAATAGCTTATTAATTGGCTGATAATTTGATAAAGAAATGCAACCTCCTCAGGGGAGCCAGTGGGCAGCTTGGGGTTTTGAGGCCTGGGTGCCTCCTGTCCCCTTACAATTTATCCTACTGGGCCCCACAGCTCCGAACAACTAAAGAAAGTCTTCAGTGTTCCACAGCCTTTTCCCTTACTATTATGTGTAAGCAATCACATAATAGGTGTTAGATTCCTTTTTCTGATTAACAAAAAAAGGTATGTTTATAATAGAAGATTTGAAAATGCAAAAGGATATAAAGAAAAAATGGTATCAAGGATAAAAGATTACTTCGATTTTTAACATTTTGGCATATTATTCACCTCTCATTTTCCTAGATAATATCCTTTCATCCCTTAATATTATACATAGTTTTTTGAAATATACATATCTTTATTTTTTCCTGATTATTAAAGATATGCTCATTTGAAACGATTTTGAATAAACAGAAAACAATGTTATTATTTCTAGTGTTTTTCCTCTGTATATAAACATGTATGAATGTATATATTTTTTTTATCTTTCTTAAAGCCAAATATACATTGTACTCTAACATATGTCTTATATACATGGATTATATATAGCAACACACACACTAAAAAAAAATATTTATTCTAACCCTATTTACTTACAAAAAATCATGGACATCCATCTATGTTAATAAACATAGATCTACATCATTGTTTTAATTATTATGAAACTATTTCATTATTTCCTTAGGATCAATCCTAGAAGTGGAATTGCTGGATAAAAAGGATATGTACATTTTTAAGGTTTTTGATATATATGGCAAAACTGCTTCCAAGAAAAACTATCCATTTACACTTCCACAGGACCATTTCTTACACACTTATCTACTAAGGATATAATTCATTTTTTTAAAATTGAAGTTTAACAAATACAGAAAAGTTCATAAAACAAATACAGAGCTCAGTGAATTATCACAAAGGGAATTCTTATGTAAGCACCGCCAATGATAAGAAATAGAATATTGTCAATATCCAAAAGGCCCTTGTGGCCCCTCACAATTACTATCACCTCCCACTTTCCCAAGGAGAGCTGCTATATTGATTTCTAACACTATAGTTTATTTTTTGCATTTCTGATCTATACAAAAATGGAATCATATAGTAAATACATGGGGAGAGTCTGGCTTCTTTTGTTTAACACTAAGTTCATAAGATTCAGCCATGCTGTTCCATTTAGTTATAGTGTCTTCATTTTCATTGATGTATATAGTATTCCTTGGTATGACTATTGACAATTTATATATCCATTCTACTGTTGGTTGACACTGAGTTATCTTCAGTTTGGGGCTACCACAAATAGTGCTGCTAAGAACATTTCTGTACATGCCCATTTGATGCATTGAACCTATAGCTCAGTTTGGGGAGAGTTTATATCTTGACAACACTGGCCCTTGAACATAGTAATATCTAGTCATTTATTTCAATCCTTTTTAACTTCTCTGAGTACTATTTTAGAAATCTCATATATTAATCATTTAGTTTCTTCCCTGGTACTTGATTATCTATTATGAATGGTATCTTTTAAGATTTTCATTATCTAAAAGTTAATTGCTGGGTATACTAGTTATCAATTTATTCCCACTTGGTTCCAGTTCTACAATTCTTTGCCCTGTTTTGTAATACTGGAGCTGAACTCTGTAAATATTCCTTTTTTTGCCAGTTTTATAATGTTAAGCTTTGTAAGCAGAGTGTGCAGGAAGAATGCTCTAAGACATAGCAGAAGAAATGGTTCTGGTGTGCTTTGCTTCTTGCATCTACAGCATAGCATGGTTGCCAGAGGTGTGTGGGAAATGCAATAGCATTGACTCTCTATTGAATTTCACTGACACCACAGTGGGTGCCTCCCTTGCCAATAGTGTGTGGAAGACACAGTGGTTCATAGCTCAAAGAGTTTTGCTGGCACCACATTTGGTGGCTCCATCTTCTCCGATACTGGCGTACTAGCTGCAGACTAACTTTGACCTGAGACTACTTGGTGAACTTCCACCCCACCCACACCCTCTCCAATAAGATCTGAATCTTAGTCTTGGTTGGGAGTTGCAGGCTCTTCCAAATTTGTTCCTTCCTTGGGCACTCTCTCTCAGCCTTAGAGATAGTAGCTGTTCCCTACACTTCCTATGCCTATATTCTTTAGAGTTATCTTTTATCCCTTTTGCAATAAATCACTTTTTACTAGGTATTCTTTATATGAATTTCCCTGTTCAAACCACTGGTGTGGTTTCTCCTGAATAGACTAACTGATACACTCGTATATGGAAATGTTATCAATTTCTGTGTATTTGCCTTGTGTTCTATAACTTCCTAAATTCATTTACTAATTCTAACAGTTTTTTATGGATTTATTTGGGTTTCCTATATCTTAAATCATGTTGTCTACATGTAGTGACATTTTATTTCTTCCTAATTCTTATGTTTTTGTTTAACTTGCCTTATTGCACTGGCTAGCATCCCTAGTACAATGTTGAATATAGTCTTGCAAGTGGGAATCTGAATTAGTTTCTTATTGTTGTAACAAATTATCACAGACTTAGTGGCTTAAAATAACACAAATTTATTCTTTTACATTTTTGGAGTTTAGAAGTCCAAAATCAGTTTCATGGGGAGAAGAGATGTAGCCTAGAGACTTATCTTATTTACTTTGAGCCTTGTAAATGCACTACAATTCTGCATCCTCTAGAATCTAGCTGTTTTTTAACAGGCAGGCCTTTCGGAGTCTCTAGTCTGACATATTACCAGAACAGAAGTCAAATTCAGGGTTGCTGTTGTTTTGTTAAGTTGAAGGAAGCTTACCGAAAAAAAGGAATATGCCCTATTCCAAACATATAATGGATTATATTTTACTTTTATCTATATTATTCCTCACTAGAAAAAATAGAGAACTGAAATCTTGAGAAAGCAAAGAAAATGTGTATGTAACTTGGTATGTTAAAAAAAAATGGTAAGCATTACATAATTGTATACCTGATTTGTTGCGGTCTTGAAGTTGGAAAGCATGAATAAGGTCACTTTTCCGTGAAATCATTCTCTCTTTTAATATCCTGATGGCACTACTTTCAATAGTAGTGACCCTATGTTAAGAAAACAATTATTAGGTAAAAATTACATAAATCATCCTGTTCTGTTCCATTTTATTTATTATTTATGTTTGTTTATTTATTTTTGTTGTTTCATTTTAATGTGCCATATTACCACTTACCAGTTTCTACTTTAAATGAATTGCCTAACTTCATACATACCATGTTACTAGGTGGTGAATGTGTGTATATGTATGTATGTGTATGCATATTTTGTGCAATTTTAAAAGAATTACCACTGGTGTTTTCTTTTTGATTTCAAAGATTCACATGAACAATTAATGACTGAGAATGCCCAAGACAATTTTGAAAAAGAAGGAAAATAAAGAGAGACTCGCTATAGCAGAAATTGAAATTTATCATAAAGTTACTGAGCCAAACCAGCAGGTATTGACACAGGAGAAGCCAGATACTTGAGTAGAACGTAATAGAAATATCATAAGTATAGCAGACTGCATGTGCGAATGATATGTATAACAAAGGAGATATTACAATTCAGTAGAAAAAGACAATTTAAAAAAATGATGCTAGCATAGTTAATTAGCTGACTGGATACTAAACTTCTACCTCAGACCATTAACAAAAATAAATTCAAAATAAAGGAGAAACAGAGAAACAAAGTAGTCATGAGTCATATCCCCGCCCCAAGAAAAGCAAAATGGCTGATGTAAATCTAATCATATCAATAATAACATCATATGTGACTAGATTAAATAAATTAAAAAGCAGAAATTGTGAGACTGGTTGGAAAAGAACAAGATCCAAGTATATGTTGTCTACAAGAGACATACTTTAGTTTCGAAGATATGAAGAGTTTGAAAGGAAAAGAACAAAGGCACATCATACGAACAGCAATTATGGAGAGTAAGAGTGGCCATACTAATAGTAGACAAAATAGACTTTAAGACAAAAGCTGTTACTAGAGATAAAGAGGAATATTTTATAATGATAAGTCAATCCGTCAAGAAGATGAAACAATTATAAACAGATATGAACCTAACAATAGAGCCCAAAACTACATGAAGCAAAAACTGACAGAATTGAAGGGAGAAATAGACAATTCAACAATAGTTGGGGATGTCAATACTCTACTTTCATTAATAGATAGAACAACTAGGCAGAAAATCAAAAAGGATACAAAAGACTTAACAGCACTATAAACCAACTAGATCTAACAGATAAGAGAAAAACACTCCACCCAACAAAAGAAGAACATATATTCTTCTAAAGCACATATGGAACATTCTCCATAAGACCCTATATTAGGCCATAACATAAGCCACAATAGATTTTAAATGATTAAAATCATATAAGGTATCTTTTTGGACTACAAAAAAATTAGAGATTAATAACAAAGAAATTTAGGAAAATCACAAATATGAGGAAATTAAACAATACAATCCTAAATAGCCAAAAGGATCAAAGAAGAAATCACAAGAGAAACTAGAAAATACTTCAAAATAAATGAAAATTAAAATACATGCAATGACACGGATGGACCTAGAGGTTATTATGCTGAGTGAAATAAGTCAGAGAAAGATAAATACTATATGATTTCACTTATATATGGTATCTAAGGAACAAAAAGAACAAACTAATCAAAAACAGACTCGCAAATATAGTGGACAATTTGGTGACAGACAGAGGGGAGGGGAGTTGGGAGGCTGGGAGAATGGGGTGAAGGGTTAAAGAAGTACAAATTAGTAGTTGATAGTTGGGCATGGGGAGCATGGCAGAGAGAATACAGTTAGCATTAATACGATGGCTAAGTGGAAGGCCAGGGGAGGGAGGAAGCAACTGGGGAGATTGTTTTATGAACATTATAGATGTCTAACCAATGTACTATATACTTAAACTAATTTAAATAAATTTATATAAAAAAAAATACAACATGCCAAAACATAATGAGATGTAACTAAAGCAGTGCTTAGAGGAAAATTTATAGTTTTAAATGCCTACATTAAAAAAAGATCTCAAATCACTAACATAATTTCTACCCTCAAAAACTAGAAAAAAAGAGAGTAAACTAAAACCTAAAGTAAGCATGATGGAGATAATAAAGAATAGAGGAGGAATAGAAAATAGAAAAACAATAGAGAAAATCAACAAAACCCAAAATTGGTTCTTTGTAAAGATCAACGAAATTGACAAACCTTTAGCTAGACTGGCCAAGAAAAAAAAAAAGAAAGAAGATTCAAATTTCTAAAATCAGGAATGAAAGAGAGGTCATTGCAACTGACCTTGTAGAAAGAAAAATGATTATAATATAAGGAAATACTATGAACAACTGTACACCAACAAATTAGATAACCTAGGTGAAATGGACAAATTCCTATAAAGACAAACTATCAAAATTAACCAAAAAGAAATTAAAAAAAAAAAAGAACATACCTGCAACAAGTAAAAAAAATTTACTAAGTAACTAAATAACTTCTCACACACACAAAAAAAGCTAAGCTAAGGGCCAGATGGCTTCACTGCTGAATTCTATCAAACATTTTAAAAAATGAATACCAATCACTCACAAATTTTTCCAAGAACTAGAAAAGATGGGATTACTATCCATCTTATTATATAATATAGCCAGTATTACACTGATAACAAAACAGACAAAGATCACAAGAAAACTACAGACCAGTATCTCTTGTGAATGTAGATGAAAAATCCTCAACAAAATACTAGCAAACAGCTTTCAGTAACATTATAAAAAGGATTACATACCATGAACAAGTAGGATTTATCCCAGGAATGCAAGGTTTGTTTAACATCTGAAATTAATCAATGTAATATACCATATTAATAGAATAAAGGACAAAAACCACATGATCACTTCAATAGATGCAGGAAAAGTATTTGACAAAATCCAACACTTTCATGATAAAAACACTGAACAAACTAGGCATAGAAGGGCACTTCCTTAACCTGAGAAGTGGCATCTAATAGCTACTCTAGCTAATATACTTAATGGTGAGAGACTGAATGTGTCCCTCCTAAGATCAAGAACAAGACAAGGATACCTGCTCTCGCCACTCCTATTCAACATTGGTCTGGACATATGAGCCAGGGCAATTAAGCAAGAAAAAGAAGTAAAGGCATCCATATTGGAAAGGAAGAAGTAAAACTATCTCTATTTACAGATAATATAGTCTCGTATATAGAAAATGCCAATGAATCCACTGAAAACTATTAGAACTAACAAAGAAGTTCATCAAGATTGCACAATACACAAAATAAATTGTATTTCTATATCCTAGAAATGAATGGTCTAAAAATGTAACTAAGGAAACAATTCCACTTACTATAGTACCAAAAAGAATAAAATACTTAGAAATGAATTTAACAAAAGTATACTTAAAAGCACATAATATTGTACAAGGAAATGAAAGATCTGAATAAATAGAACAATATGGATTGGAAGACTTAATATTGTTAAGATGGCAATAGCCACCAAAACTGACTCTAAATTCATATGGAAACACAGGAATCCAGAATAATCAAAACTACCTTAAAAAAGAACCAAGTTCAACTCACATTTCCAAGTTTCAAAACTTACCACAAAGCTATAGAAATCAGGACAGTGTGTTACTTGCATTATGATAGACATATAGATCAATGGAATATAATTTAAAGTCCAGAAATAAACCTGTGCCTTTATGATCAATTGATTTTTGACAAGTAAGCCAAAACAAACAGGGGAAGGACAGTCTTCCCAACTGATGGTGCTAGGATAACTGAATGCCCACATGTGAAAGAATGAAGTTGGACCTCTATCTCACACCACACACAAAAGTTAACTTAAAATGGATCAGACACCCAATTGTAAAAGCTTAATCAATAAAATTCTTAGAAGAAAACAGGAATAAATTCTTGTAACTGTGGGTTAAGCAATGGCTTTTAGATACGACACCAAAAGCACAAGCAAAAAAGAAAAAAATAGGTATATCGGATTTCATCAAATTAAAAACTTTGTGCTGCAAATAATATCACTAACGAAGGGAAAAATACATATGTCTAGTAACTGACATGCGTTTAGGATATATAAAGAACTATTACAATAATAATAAATATAAAATGGAGGAATAATATATATAGGAAATTCAAAGAAGAGAAAATGTAATTTCCAAAAACATAAGATGGCTAAACTTGGCTGTCTAAAAAATTCTAATTAAAATAGTGATATTTACTATCAGCTTGGCAAAAATTAAGAATAGGTTTATAATATTTGAGATTACTGAGAATGTGAAGAAACTGGTATGTTGTTTTTGAGACTGTTAATTTTTACAATTACTTTGGGGTATCTAGCAAAATTTTAAACATGTAAATCCATAAATTTCACATTTTGAAATCTTACATAAAAGTAACACTAAAACTTATATATGTATGCATATGTATATGTATATATGTACACACACATGCACACAGAAATGTTTGTTATAGTATTGTTTTTAAGTGCAGAACATTGGAACCAATCTGGATGGCCATCGATTGAATAAGATTTGGTCATTCCATAATTGTCATGACATATGTATATTACAGAATATTGTACATCTACTAAAAAAATGAATTAGGTCTATATGTACTAACTTGGAGTGATGTTCATGATAGAATCTTCAGGAAAAAATGTCAGTTGCAGAATAGAATGTGCAGTGTGCTTTTACCTTTGTAAAAAAAAATGCATGTATGGTGTTTACTGACTTTCTCCTCCCACTGGGATAAGCAGTTGATGAAGGAATGGACTTTTGCCTGTTTTGGTCATTGCTATATCACCTGTGCCTAGAACAGTGTCAGACACATAGTAGGTGCTCAAATTTTGTTTATTCAATGAATGAATAATTGCTTGTCTATTTTTGTAGGAACAAGGAGAAGAGGGTGGAAGGCCATTAATTTCAGTAGCCTATGAGGAAAAAGGATTATTGAGACATAGGGGGAGAAAAAATCATCAACATTTTCTTTATACATCTTTTTTTATGTCTCATTTGTTAACAATAAACATATTCATTTTATAATGAAAACTCTTAAAAAGATAATGCTGAAGGGAGAAAAGGAAGATAAGCTATAAATGTCATCACATGGAGAAACACACTCGTCTTATTATTTACACTTCTGGGTAGAGAAGAGACAAAGAAGCAAGATGAGACTGGGCTGTTTGGGGGCAGAGAAGGCTGTAGGTCGGGCTGGGTGGGTGTGAAGACCTTCTTTTCTTATATTCAGTTAGGGAATATGTGTGGATACTGACCACTTTATCTACCTAAAGTGATATGTGAATTAAAAATTGTTCCTGTTGGTGTCAAATATGAGTGTATCCGCTATTTGGTGTCTAGAACTATTTCCATTTTGTTTATACCAATGAGTAACCAATAAGTAGCTGTCTTCACTCCTGTGGCTGATCTTAGTCTCTCTGAATTGGTTCTACTTGGTCACCAGTAGCAGCGCTTGGAAGGTCCCTTAGAATATACACACCTTTGGTAAAGAGGCCTCAAGCATGTTGCTTTGGTTACTTGGTACTGAAAAAATCGAGGGACCAAACCAAAATCCAGCTTGACGTAAGCACCTCGATTACTGCCTTCTTCATAATAGTTAGAAGCAGAAAATACAGTAATAACCTGATACGAAAAAAGAGGGTTAGGTTCACAAGGTGTTAGTTTTCAAAATTTCCTTCAATAAAGTCAGAAACAGCTCAATTCTTTAAAAAGCAAAAATAAAAACAAAACAAAACAAAACAAAAGTTTAAAATCCATACAAATTATCCAAGTCTAACAAGATTTCCTGTGATTCTATCAGAGAAAAACAAGGCTTTTAAGTCAGTGCCTCCAAAAGTACTGACTTCTAACCCTCATTCCCACAGTGCATGGCCTTGCAATCCTGTATACAATTTCAGCTCCGTATCTTAAAATCCTCCTTAATGCCTGGTTTTGCAAATTCTAATTTTCCAAGGGGGTAAGGCCTTTATTTTCTTTCCCTGTGATATCTGAGCATTCAGAATAAAACTTGTCTAGTATCACAGTCTTTTTCTTTTGCTTAGAGATGACTGGTTTAGAGGGTTCGGGGCCCCCTACAAAACCAGTGCTTTAAGGGCAGAGAAATAGCGGGTAGAATAAGGTACCATGACCACTCTGTTGGGAAGGAATCAACCTTGGGGCAGTGGTAACATTTGCAGTGACAGGAAACATGGCTTAGGCCCAGTCCTGCCCTAGTAAACATGTTACTTCAGACAAGCCACTGCAGTTTTCTCTCTATTTTCTTATTATAAAGAAACCCTAAATAATACTTGCCTTAACCATCTCACAATTGTTAGTATGAGCCTCAAATGAACTAAGAGAGTTAAGAAAAGTAAAAGTGTTGAAACAGAAGGAAATGTCCTACAATTTGGTATTCTTTTGTATTTATTGCTGTTTAGCATTAGAAAAAGGGATATCCCAGGACAACTTGGGACCAAAAAACCAGTTCCTCAGTCCTCACCTCTTCTGGCCTTCTCATACACCACACTGCAGGAACGCAACACACTCCATGATAGTGGATGCAGCTAAATGGACCACAGCTAGTGACTTGCTAGAGATCACCTACTCAGTGAGTGGAAGGGAAGCGTGTTTTGTGCCTCTGCCTTGCACAGGCAAAGTAAAAAAGGTGGAAGAGAGCAGACTGGATTCACTGTTGCCTTTTATGTGCTCTGTGAGGATAAGTACTTTCTTAACCGCACTGTACTGGAAGGTCACCATGCAATTATTAAAGAATGAAGGCTTTCTGTGTGTGTACTTAGTGGCATGTGTCAGAGTTTCTATCTCTGAGATTAGGGAAGATCAGGGAAATAAACCAAATATCTTTTAGGGAAAGGGACAGAGAGGCCCCTTCAAACAACCTACACGAACTCTACAGTCTCATGTTCTTGTCTACCAAAGCTTGGCCTTCTTTTTTGGGTACTAGGGTAGACATCTTCCCATGGGCCTCTAGGTGAGACACATTCTGTGAAGAAACACTGTGCTTGGGAGAAAGATGTCACCAACAATGTTACCTTACCTTCCCGTCATGGCAGACTTCATACCCTTCGGGCTTACATTCATGAGATCTAACGATCATCTTCAACTGGTATTTATTAAGGATCTTAGAGGTAATATCTGGTCCAAAATAGCATCCCCCTCCTCGGCATGTATTTGGATAACAGCCTCTTTTGCTTCTGGGATCGCTCCACAGAATATCAATAACCTTGAAACAACAAACTAGATTAGATTTGGCTGCTACTTACAAGTGAGTTTATCTTGCTAGATTCCAACTTCTTTTCCAGAAATATTATCCCACCTGAAGTCTTACTATTTCTCATTCTCCTTCAAAATTGTTTCATATTTTTCTCCTCCAGGAATCTTTTCCAGAATGATTTTAATGCCCATAGCCACCACAATCTCTTTCTGCTCATCCCCAGTAACCAATGTCACAATAATAATAATAATTAATGTAGCAATACTTAGTAGTCATGAAAAATCAGCCCGTGTAGAGCTTTTTTTTTTTTGTCTTTAAAATTTCCATCACAATTGTTTCATAATTGCTAAACCTACAAAGCTGTCTTCTCTTCAAAGCACTTCATTGTCATGTTCAAAGGAGAAAGTAGTTCCCCACAGTGAACATATATTAGGTGTTCTTAATATGCCAAAAAAGATAAGGTAGGTCTCTCAGCTGTGGCTTCTGCCCTGGTGTTCTTCCTGTTGAGTACATAACATGAGGAAGCCTCTTTCCCATCACAAATGTAGACAACTGCTCATCCAGGAACACCTCCTAAAGCATCTCCTTCACTTTAAGCCCCCTTGATGACTACATCTCAATTTTAGCAATACATTTAGCTACTGATTGGTTTCCACAGGTATTCCTCTAAATCCACAAGTATTTTATTAGCATAACATTTCCTTTTGGGGTTGAAATAGTCAAATATAGGCTACATGATGCTCAGGACAAAAGTCTCAAGTTTCCAAGAATATTTTTCATAAAAAATTGGGGGCTCCCTTGTCTGTGGCTCTGATCTATGTATAATGTTTCTTTATTTAAACATCTCCTATAGGAGCTTAAAGCAGTAGTGAGAAAAACTAATTTTGTCATTAAAGTCGTGCAATCTTAAGAAAACTTTTTGGGTCTCACTTTCTAGGTCTTTAAAATCAGGTGTTTGGGCCAGATGACTTGTAAAATATCTCAAAGTTCTAACAAACTATGACTCTTAAGAGTCTATATTTTTCCACGTGTTTCTTTTGAGGGCATGAAGAAGCAAGCATTTTAAGTTATACAGTTATTCTGGTGGGTCCAAACAAGGTCTTAAGAAAAAAAACAGAGATGACATTCTCACTAAACATGGCTGTACAGCCATTTATAGGTTTGGCACTGAAAGGAAGCTAGAAATCAGCAAGGGAAAAACAATGAGGAGGACAGAACAGAACTATTAGAAGCACTACTCTGGAATGACAGGCACCTGGTCAGAAATCTGCCACCAGGCACATTTCAGGCACTTGCAGGGGTTTTGATGATGATTGAAGTGAGAATTAAAATCACTCAAAGATTCTCCTTTTTCCGCCACTGAATTCCAACATCGTTATAACCCTACCCTACAAATAAATATAATGTAATCCATTTACTTTGCTGATGTTTATGATAACAATAATACCTGCATTTTAAACTGAATCATATCTGGCTCTTACACTATAAATTCATATTCAGGGGATGTAATTTGACCTTTAGTATAATGAAGAAGGAAATATGAAACACAAGAAACTGTGTTTTATAAGGAGGGGATTAAGTTTTAAATTCCTACACAAGATGCAAAATTACCCCAGGAAAACCTCTTAAATTACCTTACAGCATAGTATATATGATTTTGTATATACAACCCTATACAGCAAGATGGATGTGCAATTTTTTATATATGTGATAATGTATAATATAATAAATTACATGAAAATAAAATTTTACACTTTTGTCTCCTTTTTGCCATAGGCATATAGTTGAAATTTACATAAATTAAATGTACATATGATTGGACTCTGTTGAACTAGAATAAATCCTGGCCAATGAGTTAATTCTTCAAGTGTCACCTGTGTCACCTGGGACAAATCACTTAACCTATTCAGGCCTTAGATGGCTCACTCATTTTTCTTTGATTCAAAGTCATAAGGG
This sequence comes from Eidolon dupreanum, assembly GCA_028627145.1. Lineage (NCBI taxonomy): Eukaryota > Metazoa > Chordata > Mammalia > Chiroptera > Pteropodidae > Eidolon > Eidolon dupreanum. The sequence goes on along the minus strand of CM053505.1, from coordinate 7,585,376 downwards.
GTATCAGTTTTATAGAAATGAACTTCTTCAGGATCATCCATTCCATGAATTCTGCATTTTTTTTTTCTGTGTAGAATTCGTTCACTTGGTTAGGTTTACCCAGACTGTGGCCACAAAATAGATTTAATTCTGAGGCTCACAAACAAAAAATTCTATAAAGGGATCTTGGTTGGTGAGACAAATTCCTAGGCAGAGACAATCTCTTTCCTCTCAACAACATCCTCTCCTCTGAAATGCAAAGGCCTTTTAGGTGGTAAGTACATACAAGAATAATTATTTATAACATTCTTTCCTGAAATTTTCAAACCAAAAATTGGACAAGTTTTACTGAATGACAGCTTTTATATGACCTTGTCAACAAAAATCAATTTGTGTCTCAGCTTTTAAACCTAAATCCAAAATATACTCTGTAAGAAATGCTCTGTGCTTGTCTGTTAAGTAATCCAGTTTCCAAAAGTATGCTTTGGGGGAGAACTAACAACTCTAAAAGGTATATCTAAATGTTTCTCTTCTAAAACACTAATACTGCAGATTCACTATCCTTTTGTGTTTTCCCCTAGTATCCTCCATCCAGCTTTTGAACATGTTGTCATAAAAGTTATGCTCAGCCCAAACTTTCTAGATTTCTTTAGATGCCTACTCCTTGTCTACCTATTGTCACATTGGATGAGGGGAGACTTGAGTAGTTCATTTCCTTCTTGAGACCTCCTATCACTCCTATCTTTTTCTGAAGGGAGAGTCATCCTTTCCTTCAGAAAAAGAGCATGGCATTAGCGTAAGACCTGGGATCAAATCCTGCTCTAGCATTCAGTGACTAGCCAAGTGACTACAAACCAGCCATTTCACTCTTGGGAGCCTTCTCAATTAGGCTGACTACCCTATTTAAAATTGCAACTCTGTCTCCTACCTCCAGTTTTTCTGTTCCCCTAACCTTATTCTAGTTTTAATTTTTTTATAGAACTTCTCACTTAACATATTATATTATGTATTTGCTTATTATTATATTTAACTCTTCTCCTAGAATGAAAGCTCTATGAGGTAATAGACCTTTGACATTCTCAGAAGCCTTGCTAAATAAATGAAAAAAGAGGAAAGTCACTCAGGATATAAATCATTAAATTTATTTTTTAAACCTCTCTGGCCTCCTTATTGTTGCAAGTCTCTCTTAAAGGAAGAATATCACACTTGTCTCTCTATAATGACTTAGCTATGAAAACATATATTTTCCATATCTCAGTGAATACAAAACAAAACTTAAATTATGGTACTCTGCCAAGAATGATGTACTTCCATGAGAATGGAACAAATAAAGAACCTATGATCTTTATTATAACATAGCTCTTAGATATTATAAAATAAAGCAATTGTGAAATCTGTTTTATATGGAAATTTCAACTCTAGGTAACTAAAATATGTATGCCCATTATGTACTAGGAACTAAGGAAAGAAAATTCAAGGTACAACTGAATTATTAAAATATTAGGAATGAGATTCTGGTCCTTTTTACCCTGTGTCAGCTCCAGTCACAGACATGAAGTCTGTAAGATGCCTTATCTATGTTGTTTGGGGGAGGGCGGGGTAGGTAGTGATTCTATTACAGAATAATGATTCCCAGTCTCCTCCCTCCCACTTCTTAAGGCTATCTCTCTCTGTAACTCTACCTCATCTAGGCTTCTAGAGGCTATGGTATTCTTTTTGTGCAACTCCCATCTCTTTGGCATGATCCTTTTATATACTATAATCCTAGAAGTGCTCATTCTAACCTTTGGTCTTTGTAATTTAGATGTCAAAATTTAGGGACACATCTTTTCCTTCTTGCTATAGGCTGTCTCTTATACTTACTTGACTTTCAAATACTTTGGATGCAAAAGCCAGTGATGAATGCTATTTCTCTCTTACCACCTCTATCCCTATCTCCCCTCTTTTCTTTCTTTCTTTCTTTCTTTCTTTCTTTCTTTCTTTCTTTCTTTCTTTCTTTCTCCTCATTGATTATAGTATATTTTACATCATAAATCACATTTTAGTCAACATTTTCAGCAATCAAGGTATAAGGGTACAGAATCAAGAAATAGAGGCCTCTTGGGGATAAGAAGGCTAGTAGTTCCATTGATAGTAGTAGCAAGAGTAGACCAGCTAGAAGTTTAACATACAGAATCAGGAAAAGGGAAAGATGAGAAGAGCCTTCTTGGGAGACCAGAATAAGCCTCCCTGCCCCTGCAAAGATGCCCAGCTTTAATGGGATCAGATTGTGGAGCTATTTGTGAGCCCCACAGATGTGCCAAAGCTTAAAAGGGAAACCAGGGAAAAGACAGTCAAAGAGAATGTAGCTGAAACTACGACCACCCCTCGTAGTCAGGGAAACTGTGCGCACCCAGGACAACACCTTGTGAGTAGTGGCATCAGAGGCTACACACTGAGAGGGAACAGACATCACCGAACTAGTCCAGATAAGCAACTAAATGAATAAATGAGCAAAAAAACAAAACAAAAACAAAAACAAATAACAACAAGCCCCAGTGGGGCATGGGAATAACTATCTAGAGTTACTATGATATATTACCTAAAATATTCAGTTTTCAACAAAATATTACAAGACATGCAAACAAACAAAAAAGAATATGCAGGGAAAAACAAGCAGGCAATAGAAATCGCCTTGAAGGGATTAGATGTTGGCTCAGCAGACAAAGATTTCAAAGCAACTGTTACAAATATGTTCAAAGACAGATATATAAAGTACTCCACTCAACAAGAACAGAAAACATTTTCTTCTTAAGAGCACATGAAGCATTCTCCAAGACCACAGGCAAGGCCATAAAAAAAGCTTCAATCAGGTTTAAAAGGATTTAAATTTCATGTAAAGTATGTTCTCCAACCACAACTGAATTCAAGTCGAAATCAGTAAGAGAAGGAAATATGAGAAATTCACAAGTATACAGAAATTAAATAATACACTCCTAAATAACATATGAGTTAAAGAAGAGATTCCAGGAGAAATTAGAAAATACTTTAAGATGAACAAAAGCACGAAACGAAAGCACAGCATAGCAAAACTTATGAGATAGAGCTAAAGCAGCAACTGCAGGGAAATTTATAGCTTCATTACAAAGGAAAAAAATCTCAAATCACTGACATTACTTTCACCTTAGGAAACTAGAAAAAGAAGAGCAAACTATATCTAAAACAAGCAGAAATAATAAAAGAAATAATAAAGGTTAGAACACAAATAAATGAAGAATAGAAAACAATAGAGAAAAGTAAATAAAAGCAAAAGTTGTCTTTTTGAAAAGATGAATAAAATTGACAAATCTTAGCAAGATTGATCAAGAAAAAAAAAGAGAGACTCAAATTACTAAAATCAAAAATGAAAGAGGGGATATCACTACTAACCTAACAAAAATACGCACACACGCCCACACACACACACACACGTATATATACACACACATATATACATATGTGTGTGTGTGTATGAATTCTACATATTTAGGATAACAATTTAGATAAATTAGATGATATAGACAAATTCCAAGGAAGACACAAACTATTAAAATTACCAAGATACAAACTACTCAAGAAGAAATAGGAAATCTGAATAGATGTATAGTAAAAAAGAAGATTGAATTAATCATTTCAAAACTTCCTACAAAGAAAAGCCCAGGCTCAGATGGCTCCACTGATGAATTTTACCAAACATCTGAGGAATAATATCAATCCTTAACAAACTCCTTCCCAATTCATCCTATGAGGCAATCTTATGCTAATACCAAAGACCTCATCAGAAAACTATAGACCAATGTCCTTTATGAATATAGATGTAAAAATCCTCAAAAAAAATATTAGCAAACTGAAGCCAGCAACATATATAATGGATATACGCCATGACCAAGTGGGATTTATCCCAGAAATTTAAGGTTGGTTTAATACCTGAAATCAATCAACATAATATACCACATTTAATAGAACAAAAGACAAATAGCCCAGGACCATCTTAATAGATGTGGAAAAAGTATCTGACAAAAGCCAGCACTCTTTTGTGATAAAATCACTCAACGAAGTAAGCCCAGAAGGGAACTTCTGCAATCTGATGAAGGGAAGCTAATATTTAAACAAACAGCTAATGTGGTACATATATACAATGGAATATTACTCAACCATAAGAAGAGATGAAATACTGCCATTCGTGACAACGTGGATGGACCTTGAGATAATCAAACTAAGCAAAATAAGCCAGACAGAAAAAGTTGAAAATCACATGATATCACTTATATGTGGGATATAAACTTAAAAGCAACAAATGAACAGAACAAACAAACAGAGACTCATGGACATGGACTATAGACTAGTGGTTACCAGAAGACTATAGACTAGTGGTTACTAGTGGGATGGGGAAGGAGGGGGGAGGTGAATGGGGTAAAGGGGGTCAAATATGGGGGGAGGGGGGGGAGAAGTGGATAAAGGAGATCAAATATATAGTAGCTGAAGGAAACTGGACTTTGGGTGGTAAACACACAATAGAATATACAGATGTCAAATGACAATGTACACCTGAAAATTATATAATCGTATTAACCAATGTTACCCCAATAAACTTAATAAAGATAAATAAATTAAAAAAAAGAAAAATAAACAAACAGGTAATATCCTTAATGGTAAAAGACTGAATGCTTCTCCCTAATATCAGGAATAAGACAAGGATGTCTACTCTCACCACTTCTATTCAACGCTGCACTGGAGGTTCTAGACAGGGTAACTAAAAAGTAAAAGAAATAAAAGGCAGCTAGATTGAAAAGGATGAAGTAAAATCATCTTTATTCACAGATAACATGCATTTGTATATAGAAGGTCCAGAGGAATCCACTAAAACCATTAAAATGAATAAACAAGTTTATCAAGATTCACAACATGAGCTCAGTATATAAAAGTCAATTGTATTTCTATACACCAGCAATGAACAATCCGAAATGTAATAAAAAAAACAATTCTATTCACAATAGCATTGAAAATACTTAGGAATAAATTAGGAATAACCTTAACAAAACAAGTGGCTCACTATATGTGATTGTAAAACACTGCTGAAGTTAAAGATCTAAATAAATGGAAACACATCCCAAGTCCATGGAATTGAAGATATAATATTGTTAAGATTGTAACAGTACCCAAATTGATTCACAGAATCAAGGTAATCCCTATCAAAATCCCAGCTGTTTTTTGGTAGAAATTGACAAGCTGATCCTAAAATTTGCATGGAAATTCAAGGGACCCAGAATAGTCTGAAAAATCTTGAAAAAGAAGAAAAAAGTAGAGAACTCACACTTATTAGTTTCAAAACTTTATACAAAGCTACAGTAATCAAAACTGTGTAGTACTGATGTAAAGATAGACATATAGATCATGGAATAGAATTAAGAATCTAGAAATAAACCTTCATATTTATGGTCAATTGATTTTTGATAAGGGTGCCAAGGAAATTCTATGATAATCGTCTTTTTAACAAATGGTGCTAGGATAACTGGATATCCACAGGCAATAGAATGAATTTGGATGCCTACCTCAAACCATACACAAAAATTAACTCAAATGGATCAGATATATAAATGTAAGAGCTAAAACTATAAAATTCTTAGAAGAAAACATAGGAATAAATCTTCATGACTTTGGGTTAGGCAATAGCTTACTAGATACAACACTAAAAGCACAAAGCAAAAGCACTTCTTTTACTCTGGCTGAGTAAAAGAAGCCAGACAGAAAACATCAGATATTGTGTGGGTCTATTGCTATAACATGTCCAGAAAAGGCAAATCTATAAAAACCAAAAGTAGATTAGTGGTTTCCTAAGGTATCAAAGAAGGGGGTGGGGAAATGGGAGGTGGGGATGAGGAGGGAATGGGGAGTGACTAGTAAGAAGTATGGAGTTTCTTTTTTAACTGACGAAAATGTTCTAAAATTAGATTGCAGTGATAGCTGCACAACACTGTGAATATATCAAAACCATTGAATTATTTATTTTAAATGAGTACATTTAAAACATATGTGTATGTGAATTATATCTCAGTAAAACTATATAGAGTGATGAATTCAGAAAGAAGGATATGATCTGCTTATAAAGGAAGTCATTTTTTATCTTTATATTATAAGGGACAACATCATCTATGCTGAATTTTCTTTGCCACTTGGTAAACAGTTAGATTACCTACCTGTTCCCATTCATGCTTTGCCAACTGGTCAGAAAAGGTTGTAGTTAATTTGGTTCCTCGAGCCATGCCTATTTTATTTTTCTTCCCATCAGTATCATGGCTTTCATCTACTGGAGTTGGTGGCATCAGCACAGATTTCATCTAAAAAACAAATTCATCCTTTAGCCAAACCCTATGCTTAGTGTGTTATACACAGAAACTCCAGTACCAGTTGCTATATGGTCTGTATTGTGTCTCGACCCAATGAAAAACACATGGTCACCTTTTCTGTCTCACTGACCTCCTTTATCTTAGTGATCCACCAATCTCTATAAAGTGGGCTTGTTAAATTGTACCTTTTTCAGCTAGAGACATTGCCTTACAGGAAAGTTTCCCACTAGAGTTTCTAAAGCACCTCAGAGGCACAGATGTCAGTGCTAGACATGTTCTAAAGGGTATCACCACAGGGAGTGCAAGATGCTAAGGGAAAAACTAGTCTCCCTCTGAGCTTTAATCTATACTTGGGGCTAAGAGAGAACCACAGGCTTTGAGCTTAGAAACACCTCTTATGAGATTGGCTGCTTTTCATTTTGTTTTTTCCCAGAGAAATGGGAGTAAGAACATCTGCGTCCAGAGAAGTTCTCCAAGGGGGCATAAGTTGAAAACTTTGGAAGCCCTTCGACTTAAATGCAATGTGGTCTCAATCTGACCCTGCCAGCAACTGATGTTCTCTGATCCTAGTAAAAAAAAAAAAAAAAATGGTGCATTTCTTTGGAAAATAAAATGTCTTTCTGTTAGTACATTAATTACTATAATCCCTTCCATGTTCCTTTACATAACCTGAGACTGTAATTTTATACTAATTTTATACAAAACAATTTGAAACAATACTTCTGTTATGTTTGTGGCCTTAGTTCAGTGATGAACAACTCTCTGGAGTAGGAACTTAGTTTCTTCTATAAACTAAGGTGTATATGAAATCTTACTTTTACTCTCAAAAATAAAAGTGAAACTTATTCTGAGGTCCTGTCTCATTGAGATGGTTGGAAATTCAATCTCAGCTATTATTAGTGAGTTCACAACCTACCCTCCCTCCCCATTTCCCCTTAGCCAATGTCTCCAGGTTTTAGACAGAACAGAATATTCTGGAAGGACACTCGGGACTTGGGTCCGCACAACTTTCAATAAGTTCATTGGGCAAGGCCATGTGGTCTCTTAAGTATGTGTGGCTCTGCTGTCTTCAAGGCCACTTGGAATCAAGGCCCCTGCCCCCCCCTAAGGCACCATACTATCATTTTCTCTTGAAGGTCCTACTAGCCATCCCTTCCCATACTACCTGCCAGTGCCAGAGAGTTTGAAGAATACTAAACCAAAGTCCTAGTCTTATAGAATCTTCTTTCACTGTCTCTCTGCACTGACCCTCCCCATCCAATCTGCCCACCTCACAAAATGCCTTGAATATACCTAGAATGGAGGTTGTCATCAGGTTCCCTCAAACCTATCCATCACCAATTAACAATTATACCACAACAACAGGTATAATCCAGAAAGCATGGCCACCCTACACTTGAAGCATCCTAAGAAATAGGACAGCGGGGGGTTATAAAATTGGAGTTGAAAATCTACTTTTATATCTCATCTGGTAGAGTTCCAAAGGCCTACTACTACTACTACTACTACTACTACTACTACTACCTACTACTTTCATTACTGCTCAATTATATTGAATACAACAAATATGTGCTGCCAGTTAAACCTCACCTTAGGAGGGGTAGAAGATATAAAAAATATACAAGTCAAATTTCTATCTTTAAAACTCATCTTATGAGTAGGTGGAACAATGATCCCTGAAGGCATGAAATTTGAGGTATACAGAGAAAATTCCAGACCCACATACATCTCCCCAGGGTCTATCTTCATGACTGAAATTCAAACCTCAGTTTCAAGTATCAGGAAAAAGGGGAGAGAGTTGAAAAAGAGAGCTTTATATTGAGAGCTCCTTCTATGAAGTTTTCTTCATCTAGTTAATTATATTTAATCCTCCCAACAATTCTATATAGTAGGTGTTTTCAGCTTCAATGGATAGGTGTGGAAACTGAGGCTTAGAAAACTTTAGTTACTTGCCTAGTCACCCAGCCAGGAAGTGGCAGAAGCAGGATATAAAGCTACGTACATCTGTCTGATGTCAGAGCCTCATGGTGTTTAGGTCAAGGTGGCTCTTAACTTAGGGTCTCCACAGAGATAGTACTAGGCATTCCAGAGACAAGATCTTAGTATCTCAAAAGCCCTAGAGAGGGCTAGCTGCTCAGGCTAACTTCAGGAAGGGAAAAGTTTCAATCTGATCAATTGATAGTGGCTTCCATGGCTAATCAGTGCTGTTGTCCAAGGGCAGGTGGTGGTGGAGTGTTGCATTCCTGACATGTGCTTGCCAATATTTGACTGACAAAAACATCATGTTCCCTTGCTCTTGGCTAGAATCATATCCACTCATTATGTTAACACTGACTATCTCATGTTGATCAAAACGTCTTGACTATTTGCTGATATCATGAGGAAGATGCCTTAAAGTTAGAGTGGCCTTAAAATTTATTGCAACTGGGATACTTTCTGAAAGTAAAGGGAGGTGCTACTAACAACTACACCAAGACAACAGGTGAAAACCAGGAAGTATGGTCCTCACTGGGTGAAGCTAGGGCGAAAGCTATGTAAAATCACCCACAGAATCAGGAAAAGCGTTGTAAAAAGTTTTTATCCAGTTTTGTCTTAGGTTTGCCCTGCTTTGGTTTTACATCTCTTATAAGATATTCAACAAACGTTGATTAAGTACTTACTACATTAGGTGCTGGGGTTATATCAGTGAACTAGAGAAGTAGGGGAGGAGAGTAAACAAACAGTACCACAGTTCCTTATTTAATCTTGGTAACTGTTATGAAGAATACGTACAAGGGGCTTGAGAGCATAAAGAAGGGGACTTGATGTAGTCTGCATGTCATGGAAGACTTTGCAGAGGAGGGGGTGTATTTAAGCTGAAATTAAAAGGATGAGAAGAAGTTAGCAACAATATTATCATATGTGTATAAAGGTATAAAGGGCCCTAAAACTTCAAGGTGAATAGGGGTCACATTTCTGCCTATATCAAATTAAATTCCAGCTCCAGACCCCACATGCCTAGATTGGTTGGAAGTTGAGTATCAGTTCTGAGGGGTAAGTGTTTGGGTTTCTCACTAGGACCATCTATGATCATCTAGCTTCAGAGCTGATTCTCATGCCTGTGTGGCACCTCATACACCCCTGGTCTGGGGGCGTGGCTGGGCTCCCATATGGCAGGAAGACAACAGCAGTCACCTTGCAAGGCCCGGCCAAAGGAGCCTTTCACAAAGTGTGGGGGCTTTACAGACCCCACACAACTAAAGCCTCAGAGGTTTTATATACATCCTTGTTCTGCTATTGTTGTATTTAATGATTACTTAGATTTAAAAGATTTCAAAAAAAAAAATTACCCTGAGCCATTTGGATTTGGAGTATAAGGGAAATCATGTCAATTCGGAAACAAAGTGCTGTATGATTCCACTTATATGAAGCACCTAGGGTAGTCAACTTCATAGAGTCAGAAAGTAAATGGTGGTTGCCAGGGGCCTGGGGCAGCGGGGATGGGGAGTTAGTGTTCAATGGGCATAGAGTTTCAGTTTGAGATGATTAAAAGTTTTGGAGATGGATGGTGGTGATACTGGTAATGGTTGCACAACAATGTAAATGTACTTAATGCCACTAAACTGTACACTTAAAAATAGTTAAAGTGGTCAATGTATGTCATGTATATTTGACCACAACATTAATTAGAGATTTTAATTTTTAAAAATCAAGATTTTTTACTTTTAGAAACTGTATGAAATGCCAATATTTCCTTATTTTCCCACTTTTATCATGAATTAAAAATTTTTCCCATATATAGAAATTATCCATTTAGTTCTTTATCACACAATCGTAGATTTTCTTAAAATTTATACTAATCTTTTCAGAGTTACGACAACCACTAAAACACAAATGAATACAAATTAATAAATGAAAAGAGGAGGTATATATCCCCTTATAAATCTCTGAGATAGGATTCACATAAATATTTTTCTTACTTTGTTTCTTTTTATACTGTAAAGTAAATTCAAGTCTGTAGATTCCGATATCCCACCATGTATGACCAGGACTTCATTGTCAACGATTGTACCAATTGGGAGCCAGGCATAGAGTTCTTCCAAGAGTTGTAAGATTTTTTTTCCATGTAGCTGTAAATAAGAGCTTGAGTAAGTTTCATTTTTCTGATAAGTTCAAGTTTGTTGACTAGTCCCAATGTATGGACAAAACGCAAAACAGTTTTCATGCCACCCAAAGGAAGGCAGCATGGAGTCACTAACCCACTAGCATTCATTAATCATGTCTTTTTATTCTGTATTTTTGATACTTTGAAATCTTGGAGACTTAATGACCCTAGAGGAGAGACTGCCCCTCCCAGTGCTAGCTAACTTCTATATATAGTAAATGATTTGCTTTTCATATGCTAACCAATCCAGAGCCCACATCCTTAACCACCTCCTTTATGGGGCTGAAATTATTCAAACTAGCCAACCCTAAACCTGTTTAAACTGCCTCCCCCATTCCCTCCCAAAGAAACCATAATAAAGGCTCTTGCCCACATTTTCCCCTCATTCCCTCTACCTTCTGACCAACCCTGGTACTTCATCATGTGGCCCCCAATTTCGTGTGCTGTACTTCCTATTCCTAGGTAACTGTGAATAAAAAGCTCTTCATTTATGACAGCCATTTCTGTGTCTGCATCCCTGAGTAAAACAAATCCCAGGTACCTTTAAAACAATGGAATATGTTTGTACCTATGCTGGAATTTACACAAAAGTCACAATGAAAAAGCTTGCTTTAGTCCAGAAAGAAAATTAAGCCTCTACCATGGCCAGGGCTTCCTGCTGTGCTTTTATTTTACTGGTATGGATTCTGACTAGTTCACCCATCACCTTTCCTGAAGGCTCTTTTTTTACTTCTATGTATAGACAACAAAGAGAATACAAAAAAAAAAGCACATGAGTCTTACCTTATATTTATGCAAGATTTCTTTTGTGAAGCCATACCTAAAAAATAATGGGATTTAAACTACTTAATTAAATGTTGATAACGCCTGCTTACATGAGTCATGCAAAAATGGGAGGCCTTCACATCTCACTATCACAAATCCAACAATTCAAGAAACTAGACTTCAGTTAGAGCTAACTATTACTTTTCCAAGTCTTTGCTAGGCATGCTGGGAAGGAAGGAAAGCAGTCAATGATTTTGTCCCTACCCTCAAGGAGCTTGTAGGATAGGTAGGGGAAGAAGATACATTCTCATGAAGTAATCAATACAAGACAACTTAAAAAATATGTGGTAAGCATAGCTTGTGTAGATGCTACTGTGTATTCAGAGAAGTGTGCTGGGGCAGCTAGAAGAAGTTGTGTGGGAGAATACTTTTCATTTAGATAGAATTTCTCAGACCGCCTATATTTTATACTAAATAAATGATAGGGGGAGGAGAAAAGACTGAACAAAGACAAAGAAATGCCTAGAAGGTAAATGAGTTGGCTTTTTATATTCTCCGATATAGTTCATGTAATGGTATTGAAGGTTTTAATAGAAAGTGTAGGAATTTTAAAGGCCAAACAGCAGTCGCTGAGGGAGATTTAATGATGAAAATGTTTTCAATTACTTTTTCTTGCCTTAGCATAATAGTATATACCCTTAATACCCAACATGGTGAAGTTGGAACACAACATACTCACTACTCACTGTAGGTTTCCATGCAAATCATGTCATGCCAGGCTTCTACAGTGTAACATTATGTTTTTTGAGATAAATTCAGTCCTGCACGCACCAAAGGTGTCCATGTTGTTAAATCCGATGGACACCTTGCAGTCTTCATCTTTCTTGCCCTTGCTGAAACACTAAATACAGTTGACTACAGAGTCCTACTGGAAAACTTTCTTCTCTTGGATTCCATGACAGTAAACTCTCCTGGTTTTCCTCCTACCTTCCTGGCTGTTGTGACTCTCCTTCACAAGTTCTCCTCTACCTAGCCTTAAATGTTGGAGTTCCTTCAGATTCTGTCCCAGACCCTCTTCTCCCTTCACTTTCTCACTTGGCAACCTCATCCTTGTCCAGGGCTTCAATTACTATCGATGTGCCAATAATACAGGACTGCTCCAGGCCACACTTCATTTCTGAGCTCTAGCCACGTATACCCACTGCCTACTTAATGGCACCTCAAATCAGCTTACCCCAAATTGAACTGATTCTCTCTTATCCCAACATTCTCCTCTTATGTTCCCAATATCCGTGAATGATGCTGTGTACTCCCAAACTCAAGCCAAGAACCTAAAGGTCATCCTTGATTCTCTCCTCTTTCAAATCCCCCATACCATGCTACCAAGCCTTAAATTATTGTTGCCTAAATTCCCTTGAATCTTATATACTTCTCTGCATCTGTCCCTACCACCCTCATCTGAGAATCCATCATCTATCTCTCCAACTACCTCTTAATTAGCCTCCCATATCTACTCTTGTCCCTCTCCAAATTACTCTTCCTGCTGCATTTTAAAACACAAATTTTATATTTCTCAGTGATTTTCTGTTGTCTTTGGAAGAAAGTCTGAATTACTTTGCACAATCGAACCATTTCTTATGTCTCCAGCCCTATTGGACACCATCCTGTCTCTCAGTCTAATCCCCTGCCTTCCTGAACTTCTTTCAAGTTTAAAAAGTCTTGTCTTAAGCTCTGCATAAGTTGTCCCCTCACTGTGAAAGACCACGGCCTTCTCTCTCTCTCTTTTTTTTCTCATTAAACTTTGTTTTAATGGGGTCTAAAAATTCTGTGACAGATTTTCGGTCAACTTATTTCCATTAAATGTACTGATTTTTAAAACTACTAACTTAAAAAACTGTCACACACACACAAAAACAAATGGTCCACAAAACATTCTCCTTTCCTTCTGAAGGTTTTATGATACATTATAATCATTAACCAGTCTTTTACCATTAAACTTACCATGGTCTTTTCTTGATTGCCTAATTCATCTTTCAGGTGTCAGGCTAATGCCATACTTTTATGAGGAACCTTCTGTCATCCCTCATACAGACTGGATCCCTTACTTTACAAACTCATCACGCTTGAAAAACCTGCTCGATGTGTATCTTGCCTGCTAAATGTAAACTCCATGAGGGCAGGGGCCATATCTCTTTCATTAACCATTGTAGGCACTAAATAAACATGACTGGCTAACCAAATAAATGAAAGAATAAATGGCATGTCCAAATAAAAGTATTAAGCTACATTATATATAACAGGTCTCTGATAATAGTATTGGGATTTTTTTCCTCATAGTCTTAGCATTTGCTTCTACACCTAAGAATTAAAACTGAAACTCTGTACTCTGGCAAGGTGCCAAAACTGCCCCCAAAACAAAACTAATCAGTTACTGAGCTTTGATCAAGGCACTCAAAAGCCCAAGACCAAAAGCACGAAACATGCAATGCCCTCTACTGCCCTAGAACAAACTGGTTCCTGTATTTCATAAAACAAGAAAAAGAAAGGAAGGAGGAGGAGGAGAGGAGGTTGAAGAAGAGGAGGAAGAAGAAAAATAAAGGGAAAGGGGAACATTTGTCACCTACTGTGCCTTTCAGTAAAAATTGGTAAACCATTTAACCAATCTTTATTCCTCAAATCTCCAATGAGTCAGATAGTTGAAATATTATGTTACAGCTGTACTCAAGTATGTTTATGAACAACTATGCCAGAAGCAATTACCATGTCATAAAAAATATACAAATCAGTGACAAACACAGTACTAATTTCTGAAACGACATCTGAGACAAGCCAAAAGAGTAGCAATAGAATGATTCTATCTAAGCCTGCTTATAGAACTTACCACACCTCCAAACCTAGCCTAACAAATCTACCCAGCACACAATTTAGAGTGTAAAGGGTGGGCATGGGAAGAAGAAAAAGATCATAATAGAAGGGAGAAGGAAGAACAGAACTGGAAGAAAAGATAGGAAAGGGACTTCAGAACAATGTATATTCACTCAGTGGAAGATTAGGGATTGTAACTGGGGGCAAGAATTGAGATCTTTCTTGAGAATCCCTTCATCCTTACTTCTTTACATGCACTTGTAACTCTCTGCTAAGAACTAAACATGGCAGCATTTTCCAGAATGGGAAACAAAAGAGGAAATCTAAAGGCCCAAGTTACCTCATATTCATCAAAAAATCTTCATGGTTCCCTCTGTTCAAATGCAGGCTATTGGGGTAGACAAGAAAACTCACAAACAGGATCATTAGGATCTCTATGGAATTTTTTCCTCGATCTACGAAATCACCATTAAAGATATATGAGTTGCTTTCTGAGGGGAGACCATTCTGTGGAAGGAAGGAGGGGGGAAAACAAGCAGTTAAAAGAATGTACTTTTCTTTCTTTTTTTTTAAAGAATGTTCTTTTCAAGTAAGGTTTTGTATTTAATGTCCCTATGAACATAGAGAAAGAGTCTGAGTCAGTACTTCCATTGGGAAAAATCTGCTCAGTTGCTTCAGTCAGTGTCACTCTTCAAGGGCAGGTACCTCCTACAAGGGGCTTGTAAGTGACAAATTAGCTTGGGACAGGAAGATTCAGGGGGGATGGGGATTGGTCATTCTACCCACCACCTACTATGAGTTTGCTCTGAAAGAAGCTGCTATTAGTCCTATCAAAAATGGCTATTCTCTTTTCTTCCTTCTCCCTTGAAAAGAGGAAAACTTCTACCCAAAGAAGAACACTGAACTAAAAGACAAAAGTCCTTCATTCTAAGGGGCTATATGGTTTAACTTCTCTGGGCTATGAGTTCCTCAATTTGCAAAAAGGGGATGACACTATATTCCCCTCCCCAGATCAAGTGAGAGAATGAATATGAAAGTACCCAGGAAAGTGTAAGACACCATGTAACTGAGAGCAGGGCTGATATACCGCCAGTACACACTGATATAATCACACCAGGTATTGATAGCCTGTGTGTGTTCTCGCTGCTTACTGAGTAGGCCATATAGGTGGTTAAATATTTTGATTATCACTTCTGAGTATGACATAGTACTTTTAAACAGTTAAAGTTTAAAAGTGTTAGCATGAAAAAAGAACTGGGATCAGGACAAAGGTCTGGTCTTTATAACAGCTATTAATTCATTTACTTCTGTAGTACTAAACTCTAAGACAAAATAAACATGTCGTGCCTACCAGGCATACCATATATCATGCCCGAGAGAAGAATGGCTGAGCGCATCTCTACTGCATAGTGAAATACATTCAAATGTTTAAAAAATATATTACAAAGAGAAAAATTTAAGCACTCGTATATCCAAATGTATGCCCTCTTTCAAAAAAGTTACCTTTAAGAAATAATATACATATTCTAGTTATAATAATCATTTTCGAACTACTTTCAAATTCCTCTTTTGTTAGATTTCAAATTACATAAGAAAGTCTTATTCCTTTATACTCACCTTCCTAGTATTTATATACATTTAAATTGTTCATATAAATACAATAGAAATAGTTGAAATATAATTCAGGTTAGGACATATAACTTAGAGATTCCAGAAGTCATTATGCAATGTAACATATTCTGAAGGCAATTGGAAATAAACAAGCAAACAGTCATATAGTGTTCTGGGGCAGAGATAAGAAGACTTATTCTCTTGTCCAGCTCCACTATTACCCATGTGTCCATAGGTAAGTTATTTAATTTTTATGAGCTGTTAGTTTTCTAATCTGTAAAATAGGGATGATAACTTCCATACTTACCACACAGGGCTACTTGGGAACTCAAATGAGACTGTGTGGATAAAATTGCATGAAAACCAACCATAAAGTACCACACGAATTAAGAGATTCATTGTGTTATGACCTCCATGTAATTTCTAAGATCCCATTACTTTATATTTTCTTATACATTAATTCATGTAACTTTATTTACTTGGGGCTTAGAGCCAATTGGCTTGGAGCCAATTGCAAAATTGTTGGCTATTGCTCATCAAAACTTACAGAAAAAGGGAAGGATTCTGTAACTCTGATACTCTTCCTTCCCCTAGCCTTCAGCTGTCTGGGATGAGTAAGCTGGAGGAGTCTGAGGAGTGTTGGAGGCTATAGGCTCCGTGGGATGTCCACACCTGAAGAAGGCTAGAGGAGGAGCAGCATAGAGCCCTGGGGCGAGAACATGGAAGAACTAGGCCTGAGGGGATCTGTGGATTCCTTGATAAAGGGAAGACCCTGCCTCAGAGCAAGTTTGTGGTCTGGGTTGGGAGAGAGGGAGCTGGATCTTACTAGAAAAAAGCATAGGGGAACTTCTTCCATATCTCTGAAACTAAAAGAACACTGACACTTGCATTTAGGGACACCTAGGCATATAGAGACTTCCTCTCATAGTCTTCATGCAGGAGTAGAAACCGTTGCACCTCCAACTATGGAGAGGCTTAACCTAGCCTAAGCAAAAACCAGAAAATGGAAATAACCTAATACTTAAGGAGATCTAGTAACCAGAAAGAGGCTGACCAAACATATCAGTTAAAGTCCTGTCCCCTAATAAGATAGGACTGCTGGAGGAGACAGAAGACCTCATTTTAAAAATAAGAAGAGGACCATAAAATAAAGAATGAAATGTTAATAATTCTTGACATTTAAAAATGTGCTATTCGAATTTAAAATATTAATAACTTACAGCTAAGTAAAAAAAAGAAAAAAAAAAAAGAATGGTTGGAAAATACATTATTGACCTGAAAGAGCAAGCAGTTGAAAAATCTCTCATACAGAGCAAAGAGGAAAATGATGGAAATCATGAGGAATGAGTAAGAGATTAGAATTCAGAGACAAGAGAAATAATATGCCAATAATAAGCAGTCAGAATCAGGAAAAATGAACAGGTGGAGAAGAGGCAATAATTATATAAATAAGAGAGAGGATTTTCTATGGTTAAAAAGAGACTTCAGCCTGAAGTTTGAAAGGGCTCATGACTCCTATGCACAACTGATGGGGGGAAAAAATATTCCTATTACCTAGTAAAAGTCTTAGAAGCTACCAGATGGAAAGAACAAATTATGGGGAAAAAAAAGAATCACCCTGGTATCAGATTCCTCATCTGCAGAAATAAGAGGTAGGAGATGGTGGAATAAAATCTACAAATTAAAGCATGTACTGATGGAAAAAAAATCTACAAATTAAAGCGAGAAAAGAGTGCTCATTTTGGCAGCACATATACTGGAAAAAAAAAAAAGAAAAAAAAAGAAAAGGACTATGAACTAAGAATTCTATACTGACCAAGACGTCACTAACTTCTCAGGGTGATAGAAAATATTTAGAGATGTGTAAAGTATCAAATACCACCACCAACATAAATGTTCTTCAGGGTGTAGTGATCTAATGCCACAAAAAAATGAACATGTATTGATTGCTTTTTATGTACTAGAGACAATTTTAGGTGCTAGAAATACTGAAGTGAACAATACAAAGTCCTCGCATTCATGGAGCTTGCATTCAGAGAATATAGCACCCACATGCCCCATAGAGGAAAACACTCAAGAAAATATTCTAAGCAAATAAAAGCAGTAACAATAAAAAGACTTCAAGCAGGGAAAGACCAAAAGGAAAGAATACGAATGTGAACAATGAACCTTGCAACTTATAATTAAATATAAATCAATAGTGATAATGTGGAACTTGCATTTAAGTACTAAACAAGAATTCTAGAAATAGAAAAGATATACTATTAAGGAAAACCTAATAACCATCAAGAACTAAAAATATGGCATGAGCAATAGCTAGGATTTGCAGGAGAAGTGAAGGGGAAAAAGTAAAATTCTCTACAAATCTCATCTGAATGTGGGGCATAACATGAGAAAGTGTAAAAATAAATACATTTATCTTACTGGAGGAGAGATAGGATAATGGTGGAGGAATAAAGTTATAGCTATTTGAGAAATACATACATTATGTATTTAAAATGTCAGGAATGAGTAGATAACCATTAGTAAGTGAAAAAGTACAGCAAAAATGTCATCGAAAACAATAAAAAAGAAAACTTCACTAAAAGAGCACAAAGAAAAAGAAAAGAATGGAACAAAGTAAAATAAATATTAGACAAAATAGAACAGAAAAAAATTTTTCAAAAAATCTGTTGTTATACTAAATGTGAACACATTAAATTCTCCCTTAAAATACCAAGATTATCAGATTGTGCTGAAACACAAACTCAGGTATACAGATAGTTTGTATGAAATACATGAAAAAATAAAGGGAAGTTAAAAACAAGGTAAATGCAACAAAGAAAAAGCAAAAATTTGAATATTAATACTAGACAAAGCAGAATTTAAGATTAAAAGTGCTAAATGAGATCACAAACCAATATTACATCATAATAAAAGGCACTTTATGAAGAAGATACAATTCATGAACTTGTATTCAATAAACAAAAGAACAAGTTTTTGTTTCATATATTTATATACTATAAATGCAAGAAAAAATGTTTAAAAGTACAAGCATAGTGAAATATTCAGATTGAATTATTGGTTTAAAATAATGTACACAAATTCTTTGACACTCCCTTTAAAAGATGAAGCTTAATTTGCTACTCCTTGAATGTGGCATGTACTTAGTGATTTGCTTCTAACGAATAAGGAAAAAAGCAGAAGCGATGGTCTGCAACCTCAGAGACTAAGTCATAAAAGACACTATCACTTTCTGCCTGCTCTTTCTCTTGGATCAGCACTCTGGGGAAAGCCAGCTGCTGTTATGAGAATACTCAGGCACCCTGTGGAGAGGCCCGTGTGGCTGTTCTGCTGATAGCCAGCAAAAAACTGAAATGTTGTGCCTACAGTCATGTGAGTTAGCAACCTTGAAAATGGGTCCTCCAGCCCCACTCCACCTTTCAGATGACTGCAGCCCTGGCCAATAGTTTGACTGCCCCTCATGAGAGACCTTATGCCAGAACTACCTAGCTAAGCTGCACTCAAATTTCTGATCCTCAGAAACTGTGAGATACTATAAATGTTTGTAGCTTTAAGCCACTAAGTATTGAGGTAATTTGTTACACAGTAATATATAATACATATAATTAAAAAGATATAATAGAAAATAAATATATGAAAAAATTTTAACATATAACCAATGAGATTAATTTAATAGATATATGAAGAACTTTGCATCCTATAAATAGAAAATATAATTAATTTTTCATTTGTCCATGGACCCTTTATGAGAATCAATCATGTACTTCATAAAAAGAAATCCTTAACAAATTCAAATAAGAAATATTTCATAGGACAGGACACATTATCGTATCACAATCCAATAAAATTTGAAAAAATAAAAATATGATTTGAGAAATTCTAGCTCCTTGAATTAAGATCTTTGGAAATTAAAAATTATAGTCAATAAGCATTGGATCAAAGAGGAAATTAAAAGCAATATTACAAGTTCAATAGAAGGCTCAGTTAAAACTAAAAATAGAGGATGTGTAATCTTAAATACCTTCATTATTAAAGAAGATGTACATGAAAGACAGTATTCAGTTTAAGAAATTAAAAAAGGACAATAAAATCAAATAAAGGTAAAAGCTGAAATTAATGAAACAGAAAACAAAACACAAAGATATATAAATCTAGAGGGTGATTCTTTGAAAGAACTAATAAAAGTGATAAAATTGATAAAGGCATCATGAGCCTGACTAAGGAAAAGTGAAAAGAGAGAACGAAAAAAATATGTAAGATTAAAGATCATAAAAAAGACAAAGATATAGAGAATTATACATATACATGTATGTGTAGATTAAACAATATCGACATCTACGACAATATACTTCCACATTCTAGAAGAATAAAGAGTTTCCTTGAAAATTAGAAACCACTAAAACTGATTGAAAAGAAACAGAAAATTTGAATAATGCGTTGGCTCTATGTGGCTTTATAGTAGAGCTCTATCTCAATTTTTAATAGTAAATAGTTTTAATGTTATTTAAACCAATGATTCCATCCTTGGTTGCACATTAAAATCACTTGGGGAGCTTTAAAAAGTACCTGGGTGTCCATCAGAATCCCTGGGAATGGGACTCAGGTATCAGCATTTGTTTTCCCTCAATATCTTGGGTGATTACAATGTATAGTTGAGTTTGAGAACCAGAGATTTAAACCCCAGACTACAGAAAAAGATGGACATCTCTCAAGTTCATTTTATGAAAACAGCAGAACATTAACATCAGAATTTGAGAAAAGCATTCAACAGTCTAAAATTATATTTATTATATTTGGATGGTAAACGTGTTTTCAACTGTGATAACAAATTTTCCTATATGAGAACTTCTTATCTCCAGTTAAAACAAACTTTATTTGTAGCTATTTTACCACTACTATGAGCAAAGAATAATAAATTTATTTAGTCAAACCTAATTTTAAGCCAAAAACAATAATGGGCATCTAGGCCATCCACCTTATACAGTATGCTTGACACCCAATAAGTTTTAACCTTTTCAAAAAGTCACGCACGCTGTCAAAAGATTAAGATTTGTGATAATGAAGCTCATTCAAAAGAATATGTCACGGTCTCTGGAAGTGATTCTGAAGAGAGTCCTAAATATATACTGAATGTCTGTATATGTTGAGCCTCTTAATTCAACCACTTTAAAGAAGGTGTGACTCATTTGGATGTATAAGATTTGTCCTGTTGGTTCAGGATTAGTCATATTACTTTATATAGTTTGAGTCAAATACATTTTAGTCTTAGAATAATAAGGGAACTAGAAAACAGATCAGAGGATGAGAAGCTAAGTCTAGTGGGACATAAGTCTCTAGGATATTTATGCTTCTTGTTACTAAGATTTCTCTGGGTTTTCTTCAAAGAAGCAAAACTTGCTGATATACCCCATCCTTCTTCACTCAGTTCCAGTAAACCTAACTCTCTGGCTTATTCTGCAGCTGATACACAACAAACCATCTACGACATGGAAATGAAGTTGACAAATACGGAAAACCCAGGGTAACTACAATTCTGAACAGCATTCAGATGACCTACAGGGGGAAAAAAAAAACAGCAGACTGCAATGAATTAACTTGAATAGAGACAAAAACTAGACATTTCCCTATAGTCTCACCTATTTCCTACTGAAGCATTTTACAACAGACATCTAGAAGATATCCCTTTTTTTTTTGGACATTTTCTCAAGGCACATCAAAAATAACCTCTGGATCTCAACTTCATGTTATTTTAATTTTTATTTCTTTTGAGAATCCTATTTTAGAAGTCTGTTCTGATTGCAAGATACTGCCTTAATCTTGAGAGGAAAAGAATTGACTGCTGTGGCTATGTGAAGCATATCAGTGACAGAGAAAAAAGAAAATATTTAATCACCTTCTCAACTGGAAAAACACAGGCATGAGGGGCGGATGATGGCAGGAAAGAGAGAAAAGGAAAACAAGATGGCATGGCTTCCAATGGACAGAATCAGTATGACACCCACAGGGTTAAGAGTTAATTAGCTTCTCCCTGTCCATGTGCATCTCTTTTTCAGCTTCAGGAAGTCTCCATTCACAGCATGAATTTAACAAAATAATTTGCCAATACTTGATCCAAAAAATTTCAAGCTTTGTATTCAACAAGGAAAAATGTCTTATAATTTTAACAAGGCTAAGGTTCTAAATGAAGTATTTCAAATCGGTCACTCTAAGTAAAAGCAGCTGATTAAAATTAACCTTTTCAGGAAATAAAATCTAAAAATATGACCTAACTAATGCTATGTAAATTGCTTCATCTGATGATATCTGAAGCCATATAAAGTTGAGACGCCCTTTTAGCACAGGTCGTCATGGTTAGCAGTGTGTCATTCAGAGGAAAGAATTCTTCTCAAATACAGATAGGATGGTGATCTGAAAATGTCTGGCTTAATATTAAGGTGCTAAATGATACGATTTTTAAGGACAAATAAATATTAAAGAAACCAAAATCTCAAAACAAACAATCAAAAACAATCATTAGTACGAATCCCACCATTTTTTACAGTGTATCACAAAAAGTATTTGAGAATAAATCTTTTCTGATCCTCCGAAACTTTCTTTCATGATTTAGGCTCTTACTAAATTACTAAAATTCTTTAAAGAGATTGTCTTAATTGTCACCTCCTCCAGGAAGTCTCCCATGAGGTTAGGTGTCCCTCCAATGTGCTCCTTTGGAGCCTCATGCTTATCTCAATCATAACACATCCCATCCTGAACTGTCTTATTTTTTATTAGTTGACCTTCCCCACTAATCTGTGATACCTTTGGAGCCAAAAACTGCATCTTAGTCATACTTTTTGGCCACTCCTTAGCAGAGTGCCTCATGCATAACAGGTGTTTAATAAATATATGTGAAATGAATGAACTTCATATTCATCTTTGTGTCTTCCCATAGTTTTTATATAGTACCCTGAACACTATATGGACCAGATAAAAGTTTACTGAATGAATAAATTAGTGCACAGATTCACTTGTGCATTTGATCAGCTATAACAATAGAAGTCTTGAACCAAACCTACCACTTGGAGGAAAAAAGAATAATATGGAGAGGCGTCTCAGAGATCTTACATTATAACTCTTCCTCTCAGGCTATATCCTTAATTGGCTTAGGGCCAGCCGCAGCTCTGCAGCCTGCTCATCCTGTACCATATAAAATAACAGAGGAGGAAGAAATTGTCTAGCAAAATACCAATTGAAAGATGAATTACAATTTTGCCTGAATTCAAAGCATAAGGTTTTCCTAGTTTGTCTTTTGGGTTCACAGAGAAGAATCAGTCAGAGTATAATATAAGCTTTGGTCACATATAGCTCCAAAAATCTCCAACAGGATGTAGTTTTCCCAACTATTCCTTGTGATGTGATTCAAGTTCAATCAGAACTTGAATAAAATAAAAATAATTTTAATAAATTAAATAATAAGTAAAGATAAGTCGATAATTTTACTAAATTAAATAATAAATAAATAATAAATTAAATAAGGATAAGTTAAAGCATGATCACTAGCTGTTTCTAAACAGAAGACAGTGAGCCCCTGGCTTACACTGAGGTGGCTCAATCCCGTGTGCTCCTCTGAATGAAGCGGAGGAGAGCGCCACACGCAGGGCATCACAGGTAACAGATTCAGCACCTTGTTGATGCATTGAATATGGCAGTGAGAACCTGCCACCATCACAGAAACTCTTCCATTTCCTAGCAATCAAGTGATTGCTTAGATCATATCAGTACCTGTTGTAATTCCTGCGCAGGCAATCTTTGTATCTGATACCATGAAGAGACATCCACCACTTTCCACCTCTCTCCTCATTTTTAAGGTGTTCTTCCTTTCCTCCTCATCTGATTTCCTGCCCCATCACTCTTCTCTCAACTAATCTTTCTTTTTTTTTTTCATATTCTCTCATCTTTGTATACCTAAGGCCCAATAATGATATTCACTCATACTGTAAGCACTGCTGAAATGAATTTTCCAGATCACTGAAGCTTACTCCTTTAAGAGCTAAAATATGTTTTAAAATTACTTTAACCATTTTGGCTGGGAGCTGTGAAAATATGCCATTTGTTCTCTTCTTAACAGAGATGTGTACACTGTAGAATTTGAAACACCCTTGACCACACAGGCACATCAATCTAAGCATGCCCTCGGGCCCTTGTGACAAGTACAGAATGCTGTTTCTGATACACACCGCCCCAGGTCACTGAAGATTATCACTTCCCTTCTTATCTCATTTTTAGGGCTCTAGATGTCCTCTTATTGTCTGGAAGAGCTTTTACTTTTCACCACTGCCACTGTATCTCACTTCTGCCTTTCCCCTCCCACTCTCTAATCTGCTGATTGAGTGGGGTAGGGGAGGGTAGTCAGACTGGCAAACTTGTAGGAAACATGTGTCAGATAAAGCTTTCCTGACATATGTTCACTGGTCTTTGAGTAAGGGCCTAGGAACTGTTCTGTGGGTAAGGTTCATGGGATTCATGACAACCATTTTAAGAGCTTAGAAACCCTTATTATTTAATTCTGGGTTTCAGTAGGAGTGTTAAATGAAAATGGTTGACAGGAGTTTGACCTCTGAATAGGTGAGGTATCACTGTCATTTGTATTCATGTAAAATCATGGCTTCCAGAAGGGTTTGTATTCATGGTTTTAGGTTGCACTCTACAATCTAACATTGATCTATCATCAATCTTCATTTAAACTTCACATAAAAAAATGAGACAGAAAAAGGCAAAACAATGACTTTTACAAGTTAGAGATCATCAAACAGCATAGCTTCCCGAGATATCTCTGTACCCTGCCCTTTTCTTTTACAGCCTTTAGCTTAGGACGCTCACTGCCCATAAGCTAAGTGACTCACCATCATCGCAAACACACGGGGTCATTCTCCCTTCCCAGACACAATGAACTGCATCATCTTTTCAGTTTCTCAAAGGGGGACATTGCTGTTATCAAGGGCTCTTCCCTGTTTCCCCTTTTAAACCAGGCAATTTCAAGATTCTGGTGCATGTGATTTATTCCACGTCCAAGACACATTTTACTTACTTCTCACTCAAGCCTGCTAAAATTCAATTCATGGCTCCAGAATATTTCTGCTTTCCAAACAACCCTCTCACCTCCATCTACCCAAATCCACCCCAAATAATAGTGCCTACTGTTTCATCATTGGGCTCTCAATCTCCACTTCCTGCACACTATCATTGGTTAACTCTCAAAATATTTCTTGCTTTCATGTAAATGCTATATTTTACCTTTAGTTCTTTTTATAGTACTCCTTACCACCCACCTCCTCCTGTTCAATCTTTACATTAGCACCTTCCAGTTTTTATGTTCCATATAGTTTTACCAATGGAATTAAAGAAACATGTCGGGATTCTCTCTTTCCTCACCTGTCTACTCTAGAGTCTTTTCCCTGGTCACACCTTAATATCTTCAACTACCTCTCCAGAAATTTTTTAGAATACCTTAAAAGTCACTTTTCCCATTTAATTTACTCAACTATTTCCCCTTTTATGTATTTCCCAAAACCTCTAGAGAAATGATTATCAGATTTTCTATTGTGGTTATTCACCACATACATCTGACCCCTCCTGCTTCCTCAGACTGTAATTGCTAACAGTAGCAGGACTGGACTTCTGAACACTTACATGGCGCTATGCAGCATTATACAAATTCCATTCCCCAAAATGCAGTTCCTTGGCATCCTCCCACCAGTCCATTCTTTCACCTCTCCTATAGCTTTCCAGTTTGGCCAGTAGAATCCCCATTTCATGACAAATAAACTCTGTTTCTGCCTTCAACTCATTCAGTATGACTTCTCTCTGGAAATCTGGGCCTCCCTGAGAGATGCTGCTGGACCCCTGACTCCAGCATCCCTCTGGAAGGAAAGGACCCATTCCTCCACAGTACGGACACCTCAGGGGCAGGAGTGGGGGAGGGTTCGCTTGCTCCTCAGAGCCACTAAAATACCAACATTTTGCCAGCCTCAGGTAAAATCCTCTCCTACTTCTAGACCCATGACCTCTGACTACACTTGCTCCCCATCTCTCAGTCCTGTGGCCAACTCATTTAACACACCTGCTTTCCATGTGCTTGACCTCCTCATGTCCACTCTTCTCTTTCACTCACTTCAGCCACCCACATTCTGGACCCCACCTTGGACCCACTCATCCTCTAGGATTACTCCCCTTGCTACTTCCCACCCACCCTGCTCCCTAAGGCCCTCATCCCAGCCAACCTGCTCCCTGACCTCAGAGAGCATAGCAATCTGTCAATCCTCCCATTTGACTGGCCCATCCTGGCTTTTCTTCCTTCCCTGCCCAGCTTGGATTCTGGGTCTGATCTCTAGAATTGCCTCCCATATCCTCTGACCCTACTTTCTGGCTATCATACTCTATATCAGCAGTCCCCAATATTTATGGCACCAGGACTGGTGCTCCTATGGGAACCTAATGCCTGATGATCTGGGGTGGAACTGAGGCAGTGATGCCAGCACTGGGGAGTAGCTACAAACAGGTGAAGCTTTGCTCACTTGCCCGTCACTCACCTCCTACTGTGCAGCCTGGTTCCTGACAGGCCACGGACTGGTACCGGTCCAGGTCCATGGCCCGGGATTTGGGGACCCCTGCTCTAGATCTCTGCTTAGATCATCTACAGTCTTAATAGAATCTCCTCCTAAGTGCCAGCTCCATTCACTCCTGGTTTGGCTTGCTTCACTCCCTTCCAAGCTTCCCTTCTGAATGAATTATATGGAAATCTTGCATTTCTATTACAATTTAGTATTTTAAAAAATGTTTTTGGATATTTATTATTTTATTCACAAGAGAACTTATGGGATGGAAGCTCAAGAATACTGCAGCCAAAAAAATTAAGGTTTATGGAGTTATGTGGCTTCCTCAAACTCTTACAGTCTCCAAAGAGTAGAATTGATTGGCCATCATAATAATCAGAATATATTTTCTTTCAGCCCATCTGAGACACCTATGCTGTGCCCAATTATTCAACATGCAAGTTGTGGGGATGACACATTAATCAAGAAGATAAAGGAGACCATTGTGAAGGCAGGATTCACCTTGGGACCAATTTTCTACATGCAGTCATCCCAGAAGCAAATACTCAGTTGACGTCTGCTGGTTCAGAAAGAAATGACTCTAATCAAAGAGAAACTCCATGCAGACCAAGCTGCTCTGTGTCCTCTCTGTGTGGACCCCCACAACTGCAACCCAACAAACGAAGAAGAGTCACGGCGCTGAAAGAGCAACTAAGCCCAGAGATGGTGAATTGGGGAGAGAAGAGGGCAACTTGGAACTTACTATGGGGGACTTCTTTCATGTCTAATTAGTGTACATTGGAAGAGAAGACTGGTATGTGACATGCTCACTTCTGAACAAAATAAAAATAAAATAAAACATCCCATGCCATCTAGACATTTACTATGTAATAAAGACCTTAAATACAATCAGCTACAAATCCTAATGGATATATAGATAACAATAATATCGAACAAAGACAAAAATTAAATTCTTAAAATTCTTTTATGAAATATGTGTAAAAAAAAACAAAAGGTATCCCTCTACAAATCTTTCAGCTTCTTGGATAAAAACTGTTACATTACATCTGTATTTGTACATATCCCTAATAAAACTAATATTGTTATCTGCCCTAGGACTGCTCTCCCTGAACAAATATGCAAATATATAGCAAAGTAATCATTTACCTTATAGAAGATCAAAAAGAGATCATCCAGTTTCCCATGCAAATCACCTGGAATGCAAATGAAAATTCACTATTCAGTAGGAAACAAGAAAATACCCATTTTGTCGCAGAGTTTTAAAACTGAAATATTGTTGATATACTTTAAGCATTCTCAGGATTTTGGGTTTTCACCCTGTGAAGATATTAATTCAACAATTTGTTTCCATAGCGCTTTATGGGAACTTTGTCCCCTTTCCTATAGGGGACAGCATCCGATACTGCAATTATCTATCCATTCCTGCCATTTATGTAGTACTTAGCTTCCTGCACTAAGGGTTTACATAGGGTTTACATGAATTATACCATTCAATCTTCACAGGCACTCTATGAGATGGGTATTATTTTAATCATTTTCGTTTTACAAATGAGCCTCAGAGTAGTTAAATAACTTATCTATATACAGTTATCCAGCCACCAAGCAACAGAGCTTGGAATTCAAACCCAACTTTATCTCTCTTTAAAATTGAAGCTCTTAGCTATTATTCTGTACTGCCTACACTGTAATCTCTAGGAGAACAGCAATAATATCTATCTTGCTATTAAACCCCCAAGTGCCTCCCCTAGTACCTGGTGCATAGCAAGCACTTGATAAATACATTTAATTGCTAAATGAATAGCTTTGTAAAGCCATGTTTTAAAGAATATGTTCCAGTAGTAGCATCTAAAACTTAAAAATTGTGAGTAGATAGTTTACATCCTTTTGATGAGACAGTTATAGAAAATTAAAATGGAAGCATGGCTTTATAAAACTAAGCCAACTAATGAAAACAATATGTAAATATTCAAAAGGCCTATTTCAATAACTGTTTCTAGGTAAATATTTCATCAGTTCTGATCATAAATTTTTATTCTTTGTACCCAACTTAATTATCAAATAGAATTTAGGAATACTTTTCCTCAATTTGCTTAAAATTCCAAAACCAAAATTAACCAAATCTATGCAACAGACAATTCCAATTATAATGGGAATAAAATTAAAATCCTATATTGCCAACACTTATTTATAAAATGACTAAAATATTAAGAGCATATTAATACCAGTGTATACTTAAATCTCATTGCTTTCACATGGCCTCATTCCAAATCTAAGGAAATAAAAATGGAAGAGCTTTATACTGATCAGTTAAATATTTTTAATCATTTTATTTTCCTAATTTTCTTCTGGGTGACTTGCTTTTCAAAGATTTGTGTAGAGAGAACTGTTGCAGCTGGCATGCTAAAAAATGAACTGGTTGCAGGATATTAAGAGCTGAGACTATAAAAATATTTTTAACTTCTAGTTGGACAGCAAAAGATAAAACTTGTATCATGAAAAAAATAGCCACAGAAAGATGTTTCTACTGCAAACAAAAACATGAGTGCAGAATTGATTATCATTTATAACATAATTGTAGATTAAAATACCTCCTATATTTCAATCATGTTGAGACCCATGTAGTATGTTTAGATGTGTACATAAAAATGCATCTGGAAATTAAAATAATGGTAAAGTTTTATCACAAATTCTCTCCCTTTGCTAATATTGTCTTAAACAGATGTTTTTGAAAATATGGCCCCAATTTTAAATTTTATATGATGATCAAATTTTTCTAAGTTCAATGGGTCTATTAAAAACAGATAATAATAATTGCTATGCTAAGAGAACGTGCTGGCCTTGGCTTTTCCCTCTATCAATGGTGCTATGTGGAAAAAGCCCGGAAATAAATGCCCAAGATGTGGGGATCTTTAAATGAATGGAACTGTCCAATTGATCCATTCCTTAGTCTTTGTATCATCATAGAAAATGAAACATCAGTCAAAGCAGTGCACGATGGGGTGGATGTGGGCAGTTACTACAAAGAAAGGCATGGAAGGAGATACATTTTTCTTCAGGGCCTCAATTTCATCCATAAGAGCAAATAATAGACAGATGGTCTCTGTAAGAACCCTTTAGTTCTTACACTGCGTGATTCTAGGAATCCATGCCCTCTATTTAATTCATGTCTTCTTCCAGATCCTTTTACCTAAATATGTCTACAATGGCAACTGGAGGTATATTGGAAACATGTGGGAGCAGATCCCCCTCTCTGATTGGCCTATTATATATACTGGGATAGCAAATCTAGCCCTGGCTCCATAGGCTTCATGGGTACACATGGCTTACTAAGCCTCATGACCCTAAATCTTTTGTCTCCATGAAAAGTAAGAGCTGGTGAGGCCTTGAATAAAAGGCCTCCACTGGCGCTGAGATGCATCACCTACTAGGCAGAGATGTGGTGGACTGATTAGTTGGAATGGAACCATTAAAGACTCTTCAAAAACCCTGAGTTGGGGCATGTCATGGAGCACGCACCACTCCATCAAGTCCCTGTCACCACTATCAGATGCTAGAAATGGAAATGGTTTAATTGGATTGTCAAATCCACTTCTACCTGCCAGAGTAAAAGAAACACAAGCTAAAAATTGATCTGGAAAATAACAATCACTGTTTTGTAACCTAAAGGCTTCATTAGAAGTTAAGGGAATTGCTGTTCCTCCCACGCACTCCATTCTCAGACAGGTGCGAGCATGCTGAGCACCAACTGTGTTGAATTTCAATGTGTACTGTTTCTTGAAGCAATATCCTGCCAGGCTGGCCTATAGGATAACAAAATCTCAATCTTGTTATTTAGAAGAACAAGGAACAGATTTCTGGGACATTCCCACTCTTCTAAAAGCTGCAGAGACCAGTTGGAAAAATCTAAAACAGCAGCCAAGGGCAGAGAAGAGTTTACTCTGCACCAGGCCTTGGGCTTTTCTCTTCCCAGCATAAGTGGCATGCAGAGGCACACCTAGAAAAAGCAACATGGAACAAAGATAATGAGAGATAGACAGAGGGCAAAGAATGCTTATTCTATCCATGGGTGGTTTTCTGTATTAAAATGCTGCCTTCCTTTATAAAAAGCATGATTTTTTAATTTCTCACATAATTAATTCCTGCCAGCTGGTATGTGAAACAAAGACAAGATGGGGAACAGTAAAAAAAAAAAAAAAAAAAAAAAAGATGGGGAACAGTACTATGATCATAGATAATTCTATATTAACACCTTTCCCTTAACACAGTCCAATTCACACAGTTTTCAAGTTAGGCAAATGACGTGGAACCAAAAGTCTCCAAAATATTAATTTGGCAACTCTGCTCTGAAACTTACCACAGATTGTTATGTCTTTGGCGGGAGAAGATTTTACGTGAGTGAAATTTGGCATCTGCTTGAGGTTTTTCTTGGTTTCAAATAGCACCTCTAAGACATAACGAGCATGCAGTATCTGTGAAGGCAAAGCAGAGGAAACATATAATGAACTAGGAAGAAAAGCATGACTGCAGAGAAAGCTATAAAGGTGGCGCATATGAGCACATTCCAGGTAGCTGTATTTCAGGATCATCTCTAAATTATTCTCAAATAGATGATTCTAGTACAGTGTCTGGCAAATAATAAGCCCTCACTAGAGATCTGTAAATTGAATGAATGAATGGTTCCTAGGATGTTTATACTCTTATGTTCTTAATTGACATCACCCATTCACAAAACATTTATGATTATTCTTGGTCTGTAGAACCCAAGAGAAGTGATGGGGGAAAAAGTAGGAGACTCCCTTGCCCTAAAAAAGAGTGCAGACAGGTCAATCAATCAATCAATCAATGAGGAGGGAAAGGAAAAAGAATGAGAAAGAGAAGCAGACAAAGATTTGAAGAGAGGCTGCTTTGCCTTTGGGACGTCCTGCCACCTGGGATGGAAACTAGGCGGTGGTGCTGGATTTGTTGAGATCTCGAAAGGCAGCAAGACAAGAAACTCCTGAGCCAGGCATCCCAGGTGTGGCCCAATTGTTGATGCACAGAGGCCAGGGTTTACAGAACAGCAAGCACGTTTATATTGTACAAGTTTAAGTATAAAACATATCACAGACCCAAATAAAGCATTTGGATTATCTCCTATTATGACTATTCATTCCATTGATCTTCAGTTACATTCTTGATACATCATTGTTTTGGACAGATTTACTCTATTTTCTCCCCTGGGCTTTTGTTTGTTTGTTTGAAATCCAGTATGTCATTCTCTTGTTTTTTAATTATAAAATATTTCAAATATATAAGCTAAAATACAATACAGCCAATAAAAATTTAACGGAGGCTAACACTACCTTATGGATCAAGGCTGTTAGTATGTGCACCGCCCAGTATAGTAAGCACTAGCCCAATGGGGCTATTGACTACTTGAAATGACGCTACTTGAAATTGAGGTGTGTTGTAAGCACAAAATACACACCGTATTTCAAAGACTTAGTATGAAAAAAAAGTAAAATGTTTCATTAAAAACTTTTAACATGATTACATATTAAAATGACAATTTTATGGTGGATTAAATAAAATATATTATTAAAATTAATTTCATCTGTTTCTTTTTACTTTCTTAATATGACTAATAGAAAAATTTTAAATTATGTATGTGGCTCACATTATATTTCTATTGGACAGTACTGATTTAGATTATTGGAGGCTGAGAGAGTGGTCATATCTACATATTGTTCATATACTGCTTTGGGTATTGGATTCCGGTCAGATGGAACCCTTTGGAACAATTATATCTCATGGTATCCTGAAATCTCCATTTCTATAGCTATTAAACTAATAAAATTATTTTCTGTCCCAGATCCCCAAAATATATGATTTAAATTTGGAGAATTTTCATGATAATTTTTTAAAAGACAGAAAATGGGATTTGAAGCGATATGAGAATTAAGAGGAAAGAGAAGGGCCCCTGGATGTTGATTAGTGGGGAGAGACCCATATTTCCTGTCTATCTAAGACCTAACAGACCATTAAGGATTTTTCCCACAAAAGAATTCTAAATCTTCAGTTTTCTTTCATGAATCTTCTATCTTCCTGTGCTTGGTTAATATTTGTATTAAGTTCTGGACATGGTATGCGAAAACTTGGAGAAATAACTTGAGGCCTGTTTTCCTCCAGAGGGGATTTAAATTTTCTTTAGGAGCACTAGCTATCTTGGATATTCTCAATTAAATCTCAGGAATGATTCAAAGCTTTGCTTCAATCTCTAGTCTACTTCTAGTTCACTCCTTCTCCTAGGGTATATGTCTTTACAGTCCTAACCTGAGAATGAGGGTTTGGGGATGATGTCAGAGAAAATAATGAAGTAGGTAGCTCCAAGGTCCCACCCCTTCACAGAAACATTTTAGAAATCAAGCAAAAACAAAAAACAAAAAACAAAAAAACCTGTCAGAATCAACTTTGTCAGAGCTCTGGAAAATAGTCAAAATTTATGGCAACCAAGCAAAAGCTAAATCAAGAAAAAGCAACTTAAAAATGGCTCAGTGCAAGCAGGAAGTAAAGGTTAAGACAGACTGGTAAACAGCCCGGATAAGCAGTGAAGAAATGTACCAATACAAAACCATTCTGCAAAAACTAGGTTTTTCTTTTCTTTTTTCTTTTATCATCTCTTCTCTCTCTCTCTTTTTTTAATAACTCCTGGGGCTTAAGGAAGGAAATCGCTGTCAAAACACTAGCTGAACACAACCTAAAGGAACAGAGACCTCACACACAATGAGGCCTTAACAATAGCAGATTACACATGTTTTTACAAGTGCACATGGATAGATTAGATGTTAGGCCGCAAAACAAGCCTCAATAAATTTAAAAAAATTGGAATCATGCGAAGTATCTTTGACCACAATGGAATGAAACTAGAAATCAATAACGGAAAGAAAACATAGAAAATTTACAAATATGTAGAAATTAAACAACATACTCTTGAAGAACAAATCACAAGAGAAATTAGAATACACTTTGAGATGAATGAAAATGAAAACATAATATACCAAAATATGCGGTATACAACAAAAGCAATGCTCAGAGAGAAATTTATAGCTATAAATACCTACATTAAGAAGGAAGAAAGATCTCAAATGAAAAGCCTCACTTAATACCAGAAAGCTAGAAAAATAAGGGCAAACTAAGCCAAAGCTAGATGAAGGAAGAAAATAAGGATCAAAGTACAGATAAATGAAATAAAGAACAGAAAAACAATAGAATCAACAAAACAAAAGTTGGTTCTTTGGAAAGTTCAACAAAATTGACAAACCTTTAGCTATACTGACCAAGCAAAAAAAGAGAAAATGAAATAATTATAATCAGAAATTACAGTGGGGACATCTCACCAGTCTTAAATAAATAAAAATTATAAGAGAATATTATGAATAACTGTATGCCAATAAATTAGATATCTTAGATGAAATGGACAAATTTCTAGAAACAACACATTACCAAAACTGACTCAAGAAGAAACAGAAACTCTAAACATATCCAGAATAAGCAGAGATTGAATTGGAAATCAAAAACCTAACAAAGAAAAGTCTAAGAGCAGACAGCCTCACTGATGAACTCCACTAAACATTTAAAGAATTAACACTAATCCTTCTCAAACTCTTCGAAAAAATAGAAGAGGAGGAAAAATTCCTAAATCACCCTATGAGGCCAGCATTATCTTGATACCAAAGCCAAATAAAGACACCACTAGAAAAGAAAATACAGACCAATATCCCTTATCAATAAAATGCAAATCCTCAACAAAATACCAGCAAACCAAATACAACAAATTTTATTTTTTCAATGTACATTAAACATGATAAAATAATAACAGCTAAAATTTTTTGAACATATTTTGTGTGACAGACACTATTACATTTCATGCATTGTCATAGCTAATCCTCATAACCTATAAGGTAGGTAGGTACAATATATACATTTTTTTCTTTTTTTAAATTTTTAATCAAGTTTATTGGGGTGACATTGGTTAATACAATTATATCATTTTCAGGTGTAATCATTTGACATCTGTATATTCTATTGTGTGTTTACTACCCAAAGTCCAGTTTCCTTCAGCTATCATATATTTGATCCCCTTTACCCCGTCTACCTCCTCCCTCCTCCCCCACCACGCTAGTAACCACTAGTTTATAGTCCTCTGGCAACCACTAGTGTATAGTCCATGTCCATGAGTCTCTGTTTGTCTTGCTCATTTATTGCTTTTAGATTTATATCCCACATATAAGTGATATTATGTGATTTTCAACTTTTTCTGTCTGGCTTATTTCACTTAGCATGATTATCTCAAGGTCCATCCATGTTGTCACAAATGGCAGTATTTCAGCTCTTCTTATGGCTGAGTAATATTCCATTGTATATCTCTACCACAGCTTTTTAAGCTAATCATCTATTGTAAGACACTTCAGTTGCTTCTCTGTCCTGGCCACTGTGAATAATGCTGCCATGAACAGCAGTGTGCAAATATCTTTTTGGATATGGGTTTTCAAGTCTTTGGGGTAAATACCTAGTAGAAGGTTTGCTGTATAATATGGTAGATCAATTCTTAGTTTTTTGAGGAACCTCCATACTGTTTTCCATAGTGGCTGTACCAATTTGTAGTTCCACCAGCAGTATATTTGAG
Organism: Eidolon dupreanum; assembly: GCA_028627145.1. Taxonomy (NCBI): domain Eukaryota; kingdom Metazoa; phylum Chordata; class Mammalia; order Chiroptera; family Pteropodidae; genus Eidolon; species Eidolon dupreanum. The sequence continues at coordinate 7,550,387 of CM053505.1, read as the reverse complement.
GGTTCCTTTTTCTCTGCATCCTCACCAACATTTGTTATTACTTGTCCTGTTGATTATAGCTATTCAAACAAGTGTTAGATGGTATCTCATTGTGGTTTTGATTTGTGTTTTTCTAATAGCTAGTGATGTTGAGTATCTTTTCAAATATTTGTTGGCCATTTGTATGTCCTCTAGGGGGTAGTGTCTATTCAGGTCCTCTGCCCATTTTTGATTGGATTATTTGTTTTTTTTGTTGTTATTGAGTTGTATAAGTTCTTTGTATATTTTGGATATTAGGCCCTTGTTAGAGGTGTTGCTTGCAAATATATTTTCCTATTTGGATGGTTCTCTCTTTACCTTGTTGATGATTTATTTTGCTCAGCAGAAGCATTTTAGTTTGATGTAGTCCCATTCATTTATTTTAGCTTTTACTTCCCTTGCTTTTGAGGTCAAATTCATAAAATCCTCTTTAAGTCCAAGGTCCCTGAGTTTAGTTCCTATGTTTTCTTTTATGCATTTTATTGTTTCAGGTCTTATATTCAGGTCCTTAATCCATTTTGAGTTAATTTTGGTGTGCGGTGATAGACAACAGTCTAGTTTCATTCTTTTGCTGCTGGCTTTCCAGTTTTCCCAGCACCATTTATGAAGAGGTTTTCCTTTCTCCACTGTATGTTTTTGTCTTCTTTGTCGAAAATTATTTGCCCATATAGATATGGGTTTACTTCTGGACTCTTGATTCTGTTCCACATGTCCCTGTGTCTGTTTCTGTTGCTTTGTAGTATAATTTGAAGTTGGGCAGAGTGATGCCTCCAGCCTCGTTCTTTTATTCTCAGGATGGCTGTGGCCATTCGGAGTCTTTTGTGCTTCCATACAAATCTGATGATTTTTTGTTCTATTTCTTTAAAAAATGCCAATGGGATTTTGATAGGGATTGCATTAAATCTGTATAATGCTTTAGGTAATATGGTCATTTTAACTATGTTGATTCTTCCAATCCAAGAACATGGAATATCTTTCCGTTTTGTTTTTTTTTTTTTTGTATCTTCTTTGATTTCTTTTAATAGGGTCTTATAGTTTTCATTATATAGGTCCTTCACTTGCTTCGTTAAATATATTCCTAGGTATTTTATTCTTTTTGTTGCAATTGTAAAAGGAATTATTTTTTCCACTTCTTTTTCTGATGCTTCATTATTAGAGTATAGGAACGCCATGGATTTTTGAACGTTGATTTTGTATCCAGAGACTTTACTATATTTGCTCATTGTTTCTAGTAATGTTCTTGTGGAGTCTTTAAGGTTTTCTATATAGAGAATTATGCCATCTGCAAACGGTGACAGTTCGACTTCTTCATTTCCTATTTGGATGCCTTTTATATCTTTCTCTTGTCTGATTGCACTCGCTAGGACCTCCAGTGTTATATTGAATAACAATGGTGATAGTGGACAGCCTTGCCTTGTTCCTGATCTTAGAGGGAGGATTTTTAGTTTTTCACCATTAAGTATAATGTTGGCTGAGAGTTTGTCATAGATGGCCTTATAATGTTAAGGTACTTTCCTTCTATACCAATTTTGTTAAGTGTTTTGATCATAAATGGATGCTGTATCTTGTCGAAGGCTTTTTCTGCACCTATTGATATGATCATATGATTCTTATTTTTTAATTTATTTGCGGTATATCACATTAATTGATTTGCGCATGTTGAACCATCCCTGTGCCTCTGGGATGAAGCCCACTTGATCGTGGTGTATAATCTTTTTAATGTGTTGCTGTTTTCAGTTCACTAGTATCTTATTTAGGATTTTTACATCTGTGTTGATGAGAGATATCGGTCTATAGTTTTCCTTTTTTGTGTTATCTTTACCAGGTTTTGGTATCAGAGTAATATTGACCTCATAAAATGAGTTGGGAAGTATTGCTTCCTCTTCAATTTTTTGGAAGAGTTTGAGAAGAATAGGTATTAAATCTTTGAATGTTTGGTAGAATTCACTGGTGAAGCCATCTGGTCCTGGACTTTTACTTTATGGTAGGTTTTTGATAATTGTTTCAATTTCCATACTGCTATTTAGATTTTCCAGTTCTTGATTCAGCCTAGGCAGGTTGTATTTTTCTAAGTACTGGTCCATTTCTTCTAGGTTATTAAATTTGGTATTATATACTTTTTCATAGTATTCTTGTATGATCTTTTGCAAATAAAACAGAATTTTAAAAGAATTATACACCATGAACAAATGATATTTATTCCAGGTATACAAGGTGGCTCAACATAAGAAAATTAATCAATGTAATACACCACATTAATAGACAATGTAATGCTGACATAAGGCTAGACACACACAACAATGGAATAAAATTGGGAGTCCAAAAATAGATCCATGTATCTATGGCCTATTAATTTTCGGCAAGAGTACCAAGACCATTCAATGGGGGAAAAAACAGATTCTTCAACAAAAGGTGCTGAGACAAGTGCATATCCACATGCAAAGAATGAAGTTGGACCCCTACCTCATACTATATACAGAAATTAACTGAAAATGGCTCGTAGACCCAAATGTAAGAGATAAAGCTATAAAATTCTTAAAAGAAAACATAAGGGTAAATCTTCATGACCCTGGACTTGGAAGTGGATTCTTAGATATTGACACTGAAAGCACAAGCAACCAAAGAAAAAAATAAATTGGACTTCATCAATATTAGAAATTTTTGTGAATCAAAGGACATCAAGAAAGTGAAAAGATAGTCTATGGTCATCCCACCCTGAACGTGTCCGATCTCATCTGATCTCGGAAGCTAAGCAGGGCTGGGCCTGGTTAGTACCTGGATGGGAGACCACCTAGGAATATCAGGTGCTGTAGGCATAAAAAAAATGTAAAAGAAAGTGAAAAGACAACCTACAGAATGGAAGAAAATATTTTCAAATCATATATCTAATAAAGGATTTATAGCCAGAATATATAAAGAATTCTTTATAATAATAATAAAAAAATAACCTAAAATAGGCAAAAGACCTGAATAGACATTTCTCCAAAGAATGTGTACAACGGCCAATAAACATGAAAAGATGCTCAACATCTTTAGTCATTAGGGAAATGTAAGTCAAAACCACAATGAGATACCACTTCACATACAACTAAGGATGGCTATGATAAAAAAAATTTTAACAACAGAAAATAAAAAATGTTGGCAAAAATTCTGGAGAAATTGGAACCCTCTTGCATTGCTGAGAGGAATGTAAAATGGTGTAGCTGCTATTGGGAATAGTTTGGAAGTTCCTCAAAAAGTAATCATATGACCCAGCAATTCCACTCCTAGGTATAATACTCAAGAGAACTGAAAACATGTTCATACAAAAAATTGTACATGCATATTCATAATAGCAAAAAGGTAGGGAAAAATCCAAATGTCCATCCATTGGTGAACTGATAAACAAAAATACTACATCCATACAATAGAATGTTAGCCATAAAAATAAAGGAGCAATGAAACATGCTGTGTGACATGAATGAACCTTAAAAACATGATGCTAAATGAAAGACAGACTCAAAAAGCCACATATTATATGATTCCACTTGTATGAAATAACCAGAATAGACAAATTCATAGATACAAAAAGTATAATAGTGGTCACCAAGGTGGGGGAAGAGGGAATGGTAATGGGTATGGCATTTCTTTTGAGGGTGATGAAAATGTTCTGGAATTAAATACTGGTGGTGGTTGCACAATCTTGTGAATGTACTAACAACCACTGAATTGTATACTTTAAATAGCGAATTTTATGGTATGTCAATTATATCCCAGAAAAAGAAAAAGAAAAAGAAAATGTTGAAAGCTATAGCTATAGAGGAAGATATTTCTATTTAATGGGTTAAGCAAAGCAGAGAGTAACTCTCACTTAATAGGAAATGCATTTCTGCTATAGTATTTTTGTTCATTCATTCAACAGTCATTGAGCATGTGTTATGTACAAGAATCAAGACAGTATCTGCTTCCACTTGCCTGTTGTCTCTTGAAGGCCTCAATAAGTAAACCAAGGTCATTAAAAGTGAGAGGAAATTGGAGACGAGGACCAGTATAGGAGTCTGGAACATCTACCAGCCCCACACATTCCTGTCTACCCTTGTCCTGGAGAGCGTAGCCAAAGAGTCGATTTACAAATTCTAGAAAAGACAAAAAGGGGAGAAAAATCAACATTCCCATACTTAAATGCAATAAATACATTCTTGAATGCCTAGCCCATGTAAGGCATTGTGCTAAATGTTATGAATATCAAGATATCCCACATATAACCATGAAGAATGATTTGTTCTGAGACCAGTAGGTATATTCACATGAATCACCATCATCCCTTCCTGGGTGGACAATTTACCAAAGCAATGAGTTCAGCAGTGGGAAATAGTAGAAGAAGCACAAGGAAAACTGGTTAATCAAGGTATTTTGATGTCCGAAGCTCTAACTCTATATGTTTGCCCACTCTTACATCTCAGAATTTTACAAATAATGTTGAGAACATAATGATGCATTGTATTTGGTTCAAATATCTGCTGCTATTCATGATCTACAGAAAATTAAATTGCAACATTCAATTTTTCCTGTTAAATACTTCAAATTTTACTTAGTTATACTTGATTTGTTTCCCTCTTCACATAAAAACAAATTTTCTGACATGATTTTTTTTCTTCTTGGTAACAAAGCAGATACAGTTAGCTGACAAACCATTGGCAGAAATACCAAAGGGCCTTTCTCTTGAGCCAAGGCCTGAGGAGGAGGCTTTGCATGCTTCTATGTTCTCTCTTTTGAAACCATGCCACTACCATAAAGCCCAGGCTAGCTTACTGAAACCTCCAAGACCCTGTGGAGCAGAGCTGAGTCACCCTAGTCAAGGTCATCCTAGATCAGCTACCAGCCAGTGGACCTCCAGACACATTAGTGAACTTCAGCCAAGACTCAAAAACTGCCAATCAAGCCTGCCAAGAACTACAGAAGTGCTCAGCTAATCTGTAGACTTGCAAGCAAAAAGAAATGTTTATTACATGTCAATGAACTAGTGTGGTTGTTTAATACATGGTATTATTACAGTAACAGACAACTAATACAGAGGACAAAGACATTCTTCAACTCTTTAACACTGAGTTGCTACTAAGGCCATTAATCAGAGTTGTCTACAAGCAGTTTCTATCTTTTTGAATATTTAGAATGGAAATGTTTGGAAGGTATTTTATTAGCAGATGTAGACAGAATACGTTTTTTTCATGATTCACTTTATGCTGAGGGATTACAGTTAAGAACTAAACTTCACATTTTTTTCTAAAGCCATAATATTTGGCAATTTAAAAATGCTTTTTAAATTACCGTGTACCCAATATTTTTTCAGTGGTAGTTAATGATGTTTTATAAGAAGTTGAATTTAGGAGTAATAATTTCTGTCTTCAATGGGATCCAGCAGAGGTTATTTTTCTCATTTGGATTTGGTTTGAGATTTGAGAATAACTTAATTATTTCATTTTATGTTTGAAAATTAGAAATATAGAGCATCGTGGGCAATTTTATTTCATATTCATTATGCAGACAGTAAAGCCTATTTAACTATCTTAATGATCACACCACATCAGCTAACTGACACATCAAGTTCCAGTTATTAAAACTCAGTCTTGTTGTTTAAGAACAAAATTAAAATGTTGTTTTTCTTCTTAAAAAAAAAAAAAAAACTCAGTCTGGCCCTTTCTTCCATACATTTGAAGACCCTCATTCCTTTTATAAGTTCAGTGATATATATATATATATATATATATATATATATATATATATATACACACACATACATATATATATATATATATATATATATATGAATGAATGAAAAAGCACCATTTCCCTAAACCTATTCTTGGTCAAAACTACTCAGTATGAAATATCAGTAAATATCAAATTATATTTCTCTTGCTGGTTTTTAGCCACATTAAAAAAAAATACATAGATTCTCTTCCTAATGTATAGCTAATATGCATCATGTATGAAAACAATTAAAAGCTTTAACATGTCTTTTTGGGCTATAAACATTATAACTAATAATAGTTTAATGAATGCCAACAATATATGAAGATTTGTGTGTATAACATGCAATTAGAATTAATCCTTACTTGTTTGTTTTACAAGTCTGTCAACATGAATCTAAACTAATTAAATATAACAAAATTTTGAATTATAACCAAATGGTACCTTCACAAGCTGTTCTAAAGAAAATACCTCAAAAACGCCCCCTACACACAATCTTTTCTTTTACCCAGTAAAGACTCAAAATCTGGACAGGGAAAAATTTAAATCCCATAATTTGAAAAAAAAAAATTTCTGCTTCTACCACCCACATGTCATTTTGAAAACAAGGTCCAGATATTGCTGGAGAAATAAAAGCACCAACTGAACCGCATTTATAGTGATTTCATTTCTCAATTATGAATCTAGATTGAAACCATTAGTGTCCATATAATGAACGCAATAGATGCCAAAATGACATTTCATAAAATTTAGCAACCTGCTCCTGATTTTTAAAAAACTCAGAAAACTAGGAATGGAAGGATACCTCCTTAACATAATCTTAAAAATTTAAATCAACAATAATGTGTGTTTTTTTTTTTTACTAAACCATTAACAAAACAAGGATGCCTACTTTCACTGTTTCATTTTAACATTGTTCTGCTCTCTCCAGCCAACGCAATAAAACATGAAGCCAAAATAAGAGCAGTGACTACTGGAGATAAAAATGTTAAAAATAAAGTTAATCATGGCCAGTGTGATTCAATATCTAAACTCAAGAAAATCAGTTGAAAAACTCCTGAAATTGATAGGAGAATTAAAATAATACAGAGGTTAATCACACTGGTTTGAATCACAGCTTCACCATGGATGGGATGAATAATTTTAGGAGGTTACCTTCTAAGTAGCAGTAGTCTCATCCACAAAAAGGGTATGATAATAATACTAATCTTACTGGTTTGTCATGAAGACAATGAAATGACATATTTAAAGCACTTAAAGATACGGCATAGAACAAACATTTAATAAATATCAGCAATACTAATAATTTCATTAATGTTATTATTTGACAGTAGCACAATACAAAATAAATAGATATAAATCAAAAGCTTTACTAAATATCACCAATAATCATTGGGAAGACATAATGGGGAAAATATCCTATTCACCATAGCAACAAAAATTATATATCTGATCTGAGAGAATATTTTGCTAATCTGGGAAGCAAAAAGAAAAGTCAAAACAACACTTCCACACACTCCATCCTACTCCCCACTTTTACTAGTTTCTGTTTAAACCTATTGCTATGTATGGCAGCTTTGGCTTTTCTACCTGTGGGAAGAGGCTGATGTGAAAAAGCAGACTGGGGAATGGACATGTAGAGTCTCCCCATCAAGTCCTATGAATTGGTTTTGAGCAACTAAAGTAGTAGAACACAGAAAAGAACTGCTTCTGGGTTACCTTTCACTTTTGGGACACCTAGAATGCCTTGACATACTCTGTCCCTCAGAGTTAAAACCACTGATCTGGTTCTGATATCTGGAAACATTAAGTGACCAGCTGGTCCCTAAATATACCTAGTTTAGGGATCACAGCACTTTTGTCAAACAAGTCTAAGGTGGAGGTTGTCTAGAACCTTTCACCAAAGAGGGTCATCAGAGACCTACAGTAATGTACAGCATGGTGACTCTAGTTAACAATACTTTAGTGTGTATTTCCAAGTTGCTAAGAGAATATATTTTAAAAGTTCTCACCATGCACACACAAAAATTCTAACTATGTGAAATGGTGACTGTGTTAACTAATCTGATAGTGGTAATCATTTCTCAACACATATATACATGAAATCATTACACTGTACATGTTAAACTTATACAATGTTATGCCAATCACTTTTCATTAAAGCTGGAAAAAATTTTAAATGAAATCAACCTATAGAAATAATCTGTAAATCTCTTTTTCTGCTACATACAATTATTAAATCAATATGATTCTAGAACTCTATAATCGAGAGCTGTCTAAAAAAATAAGAAACCCAGAAATAAGCCCTATTTCACATATTTAAATGAACATACTATGAAGTATGTTCAACTCATGGTAAAAAGATAAATTATGAAATAAATGTTGCAGTAAATTTTGGAAATGTTCTTCGTAGCTGTATTTTGTAATTGATCTCAACCACTGAGCATCAAAATTTCCTTTTTCAGTTTAATATTAAAAAATTCCAAATTTTATGAAGCACTGAAATTTTTTAAAGTTGAACCGTAAAAAAAAAAAAATCTAGAAAAGATGTATAACAATCACATTTTAAATATTATAGGGCCTTCTAAGTTTAAAAGCAGAAGTCACAAAGAAAAACATAGACTTAAAAAGAAAGATTTTAAATAATTAATGAATAAAAAATTTCTAAATCTAACAAAAAATATCAACTTAGATATCAAGAAACTCAGCGAACCCCATGTAAGATAAATATAAATTAAAATGAAACCTCATGAAGGCATATTATGGTTAAAATGTTATTTTCCAATGTTACTTAGGTTAGTTTTTTTTTCTTCCCCATCTCCTTCAGGTGATTAGGTTATTATTTGTAATACAGTTAAGTTCATTCGTCACAGTGAGCAATCTATTTTGGAAATTCTCTCTCCCTCCTTCCCTGTTTTGAATTAATTATTTTCTTATGGATATGAAACATCATCATGGTTGTAAGAGTCAGAACTACAAGAAGGTATACTCAGAGAAGTGTCACTCTCCCCGTATCCCTTCTACTCAACCCTCCTCCCATTCTTTCTGCCCTGCTCCCACCCAACCTCCCATCCCCTATAGTAGGTAAACAATGTCATTCGTTTCTGGTTTATCCTGTATGTTTATCCTGTATTCATTTTTGCACAAATAAGTGTACGTGTATATGTATATATGTATGTATGTGTATGTGTGTGTTTGTTTGTGTGTGTGTGTGTGTGTGTAAAGATTTCTTAAATAAGACACAGAAAGCACTAACCATAAAAGTTGTACTACACTGAAATCAAGAATATCTGTTCGTCAAAAGATACCATTTAAAGATAGTGGGGATAAATGCCAAAGACTAGAAGAAGATATTTGCAATATGTTTATCTAACATAGATTTATATTCTTATATCTAAACTGCTTAGAGAACACCTACAAATTGGTAAGAAAAAGGCAGATAACCCAATAGAAAGATAGGTAAAAGACATGAACAGATCCTTTACTAAACAGGATGTGCACATGATTAATAAACATACAAAAAGTGAGCAATTTCACTGCTCACCAGGGAAATGCAAATTAAAGCAGAAATGTGATAACCACTACATATTTGCCAACTGGCTAAAATGAAAAGGACAGACAATTTCAAGTGTTGGTGAGGATATGGAACAACTGGAACTCTCATACACCAGTGGCAGTATAACTTGGAACAACAATTCTGTAAAACTGTTTGTCAGTATCTAATAAAGCTGAACATATACATGCCCTATAACCCAAAACTTACTGGGTTGTGGTATACCTTTATAATAATGGCCCCAATGACACATGCCTCCTGTATCCATATCCCTTCACAATATAATGCTGCTGCTGCTCCCTCAAAGAGATAGATCTTTCCTTATCCCTTTGAATGTGCAGCTGGCCTTGTGAATTGCTTTGACCCACAGAATATGACAGAACTGATTTTGTATGAGTTTCAGAGCATAGACCTTAAGAGGCCTTACAGCATCTGCCTTTGCCCTCTAAGGATCCAGCTGCCCTGTAAAGAAGTCGAGGATATCCTATTGGACAGAGAGGGTGCATGAGGAGAATTAAGGTGTCCTATCTCATAGCTAACAACAAAGTCTCAGACATGTAAGTAAAACCATTTGGACCTCCCTGTCCCACCCAAGTATGTTGAGTGCACCCAACTAATACCACATGAAACAAAGACAAGTCATTCCCACTAAGCTCTGTTCAAATGCCTGACTCACAGAATCACAGGCAATACAATGGCTGTTGTTTTTAAGCCATTAAAAAATTTGTTCATGTTCAACAATCTTTAATTCAAATATGGAAGTTCAATATAAGCTATTTGTAGGGCTTGGGACTTATTCTTTTAAAAACAAGAATGGAGGAATGCAACAAAATGATCTTTCCACTTTTTCTTCAGAAACTTTCAAGGAAAGGATAGATCACAGGGCCATAAAAGATCCATTTAGTCGTACCCACTTTCTCCCCCTACCAAAATTCTTACATCCATTCCATAATCTTAATAAACATTCCTGAATGAAGGTTTTTTAAGCCACTAAATTTTAAGATGGTTTGTTATACATCAATAAATAACTGAAAATGAATACACAGCAAAGAAAAGGATACTTATGTTCACCACAAATGATATGTACAAGAATATGCATAGCAGTACCCTTTAAATTACCAAAACTGAAAACAACCTAAATGTCCATAAACAGTAGAATGGATAAATTTTGGTATATTCATAAAATGGTATTATTCAGCAACAAGAATGACCAAATTGCAACAATATGGACGATTCTTACGAATATTATGTTGAACAAAAGAAGCCAGACTCAACACTCTCTGTTTACAATGGTACAGAGAAGTTCAAAAACAAGCAAAACTGATCTAGGATGTAGAAGTCAGGAAAGTAGTGATGGTGGAGCTGGATAGTGATTAGAGGGGGACAGGGACTTTATGTTGCTCTCATAATGTTTTATATCTTGTTTTAAGTGCATGCTGCAAGGACATGTTTAATTTGAGAAAATATATTGAGCCATATGATTTGTGGACTTTTCTGTAAAGTTTACATAAGATTAAACCGCTCTCCCCTTCTTTGATAAAAGAAAAATAGTATTTTTAAATCAGCTACAGAATTTTTTAAATGCAGATTTTAAAAAAAAATACAGAGCCTGAGTAACTCTCTCTGGGCTGTAACCCGGCCATCTGTGGCTCTGAATCGCCATAAACAATTCTGATACACAGTCCTATTGAAATATTAGGTCATTAGCAGAAAGAGTACTGTTTCATTTCATCATTATTATCTTTCCTCTCAGAAATATTTTTGCCAAAGAACATGAAGCACAAACAACTGTCTTCAAATTGCAATTATCTAAAAGAGAGAAAATGGCAAAATACCCACTTCCGCCCACTCCCCACGCCTCAGGTTTGGCTACTCCACCATTCAAAAAACTTCCATCGATCATTAAATGCTTTAATTAGTTTCATACATATGTACTTAGCTCAAAGCATACCATTAAAATACCATTCTTTTGCCACTTTGAAGGGTGCTCACTAGGTTATTTAAAATACGCTCTTAGATGCCATAAACATTTTTAATTAGAGCAAAAAAATGGTCCAAATTAAAGAAAGAAGTTTTAAACTCTAGTATCTACCTTAAATATAACAACAGGCAGGCCTTAATTTGCAGGAGAAATACATGCCTTGTGAATAACTATAATTTTAAATCATTTTTGAACCACACCTATGTTGCCTGTCCCTGAAATGATTCATTTAGTCATTTCAGAATGACTACATAAATGATTGGTAAATAGACAGACAGATAGATAGCTATGCAGAAAACAGAAATGTGATGGGGTCAACTGTGTATAATCCATCATTTTCCCCCAGATATGTTTCATGAAATACTCAAGATGTGTTGATCTCTCAGCACAAAAATTTCATGGATAAAAAATAAGATCCTCCTTACTAAGCTGCTGTATCATATATCAATAGATTGTGGTTCAGAGAAGGCATTCAACAAATTAATGTTGAATCAAATCTAATTCAGTTTTTTGAAAATGAAAAAAATTAAATGGTCAATTTAGTTGACACCAATCAAAGAAGAAAAAGCCAGATGAAGTGATTTCACCAGTTTGGTGTCACACAGACAAGACCGGTTTGCATACCTTTTAAATTGCTTACTGTTCTCCCATCTTCAGAGTTTACATCACTTAATAAGGACAATTCAATATTTAATGACTTCTTTTCAAAAGACTAAAGTTTTACTTACCTGGGTCTCTCTCATGTATATGTGTGTAGTTTTCCAACATGAAAGTAAAGAAATTTGATAGCTGGACAAAATAAAAATACATTAATCAATTAATGAACCCCAATAGCTACTATGGCAAATACTGCTGGTGTTCCCCTTTACTTATCTCCCAGCTCCTGTAGATGCTAATGGGTCCTGCCTCTATCCGTTCCCCTCCTCCCAAGGGTTGCCCTTGGCAGATGGGTGGCACTTAACCCAGAGTGCCATAGGATATTATATATCCCTGCTCCTGGGGGGCTGCCCATAGAAAATGATGATTGTAGAAAGGGTACTATAGCCCAGCCTCCCACCTCCCTTGCCACTGGGTGGGATCAACTCTGTGATGCATTTCACTCTTCAGAACTCCCAATGGGATAAGGCTAAGGTCAGACTTCTCTAGAAACCATATTTTTGCCTAGTTTCTTCTCCTGTTCTATCTGGCTTTCTTCACTCCCAAATAGGTTTTTCCTGAGAACACTCTCTCACGAAATCACTTGTATCAGTATCTCTGTCTCAGATTCTGCTTCTAGGAAACCAACCTAAGACAGCTACTAGATTTTGCTCATTAAGATTTCTTCTTTTCCTTTTTTGGTAGTGAGATTACGAGGTAAGGGATACTCTTAAATGTCAAATATATTTGTAAAATGAAATAAGGAAGAAAGGAGGAGGGAGGGAAAGATGGAAATCCACCAGCATTCCAACCATTATCTAGATGCTGCCTCTATGCCTAAGTTATCTGCAAAGACCTGCATTTATACAGCACAAATAACTTCTTCTCTGAGCCCTGCCTTCCATGAAGAGTGAATACTAAGCAACCTTTACATTTCTGGGAGTAGGGAAGGAAGATTTTCCATACAAATATAAAAATATAAAAATTAATTATTTTAATCCTGTTGATAGGTTTATCAATTAAGAGTTGATAGAAACCACAATGAAATACCACTTCACACACACTAGGATGGCTATAATCAAAAAGACAGATAATAGAAAGTGTCAGCAAAGATGTGGCAAAATTGAAGCCCTCATACACTGCTTGTAAGAATGTAAAATGTATAGCTGCTTTGGAAAATGATTTAGCAGTTAATCAAAAAGTTAAACACAGAATTACCAGATGACCCAAGAATTCTACTTCTAAGCTTATACCCAAGAGAGTTGATAGCATATGTTCACATGAAAACTTGCACACAAATATTCATAGCAGCATTATTTATATTATTTTCCAAAAAGTGGAAACAATTGAAATGATCTATCCACTGAGGAATGAATAAACAAATTGTGGTATATCCATACAATGGAATATTATTCAGCAATAAAAAGAAATGAAGTACTGATACATGCTACAACATGAATGAACCTTGAAGACATATACTCAGTGAAATAAGTCAGACACAAAAGGATCGCATGTTGTGTGGTTCCCTTTATATGAAATGGCCAGAAAAGGCAAATCCATAAAGACAAAAAAAAAAATTAGTGGTTGCCAGGGGCTGTGGCTGGGGTGTGACTGCTAATGAGTATAGAGGTTTTTTTTTGCGGGGCGGGGGGGAAGCTGATAAAAATGTTCTAAACTTTATTGTGGTGATGGTTACAACTTTACGAATGTGCTAAAGGTCATTAAACTTTACACTTTAAATGGGTGAACTGTATCTTAAGAAATCTGTTATTTAAAAAGAGTCAATGTTAAAGAATGTACTAATAATGGAATGTATGTATATAAAGCATATCAATTTGAGAGCTCACTCTGCCCTTATCTTCATCACTATATTCCACAGTGCTTAAAAGGACAGCCTGCTCTGTGAGCTCCTGATCAAAGCAAAGGGAGAATCTGATTGAATCATAGGATATCATTTTTATAGCTGCCAATAATACATCCAGCAATTCCTTTAATTCTTTTTGAAATTGTCTCAATTATTTTTAAAGATTATATAATAAATTTACAGATAAATATGACTGTTGAAAACTACAAATGATACAGAATGAAAATGAGAATTCCTCTCCCACTTACTTCTATCCATCAATATCACTCCTGTCCCCAGAAATAACCACTGTAAACACTTTACTGTACATCTTTTACACTTGATCTTAGCCAAAAGGCCAAGAAGAAATAGTGTATATTTTTTTCTAGACTTTTGCTGTATGTTTAATTTCCTTTCACATAAAGGGCATAAAACTCTACATTTTCTTCTACGGATTAATTTTTTTCATTAACAGTTATATTGGAGATCTAAGATCCTTTTATTGTTAAAAAGTACTTTTTTTATCAAGCATTATAGCTGGATTTATATATCATTTTAGCAAGCTTAAAAGGGGCCTTCCTTGCCCATCTACATTTTCTTCTAGAACTTTCATAAGTTTGTTCCCAGAAAATTCTTCCATTTTTTAACTCCTTAATGTGTTTTCTCCTTCATAAAGTAACAACTTTACTTCCTTTAATTCTTTTAGGGGCACTGAGACACATACCCCAAAACAGAATAAGACAATTTTTATTAGTTAACTAGACATCTGGCAGCCTTCTTAAAAATGTGAACTTTAGAACCAAAAGACACCATCTTCATCCCAAATCATCTCTCTCTCTCAACAGCTAGCTGCAAGAAAGTGTCACTACATCTTCTATTAAAGCCTTTCACCAAGTTTCCTCAGCTTAAAATGGACCCAAACTGACATAGTTTAGGTCAAAGAATAACCCAAACTGTTATTCTTTCAATAACAAGGGGTAAAAAGAGCCATTTTACCAAAAGAAGAGACAAGCTTGCAAAACATACCTGCAATTGGCCTTGTTCATCGGCATATTCAATGGACTGGAAGATGGTGAGAGCATAACGTTGTCTGGTCTTCAAACGAGCTCTGTAACCTCGATACCAGTTCTGGATGATCAATGCAGCTCTTAGGACTGCAGACCCACAGGATATGAAAGTAAGAGAAAAACAGTTACTATGCAGCTATGGTGGGGAGTAGATGTGTCAGAAAAAAAGATTGGTCCACCTGGATTCCTCAGTTCTAAGAACATAAAAACTACAAACAATAAGGCTTACCTTCATGTTTTTGTAAAATGTCCTCAAGTGTCAAATACTCAGAGAAAAATGATGGCATAGACATTAAGAGTAGAATTTTTAGAGCAAGACCATCTGAATTTGAATTCCATCTCTGTTGGTTACTATGTGTCTTTGGGTAAGTTATTGAAACTCCCAAAGCCCAGTTCCCTCATCTGTAAAATGGGGATAAAAATAGCACCTACCGCAGGCACTACTTAGGCACATGAAAGCTACCTATGCTCTATGAAGAAGTAATTCCATTCTTGACTTTACACCCCAAAGCAATTCTCTCACAGTTCATGAAAAAGACATATGGCAATACAATGTTTCTTTGTGGCAGTAGAAATTCTGACACCAATACAGCCTGGCTGTCCATGGCTAGGAAAGAGAATCTATAACTGCACTTGGGTGTATACCATGGAGTATGAAGTCATGATTGGAAGCAAGAGATTAAATAAACCCATAGCGACATGAATGGATTTTTTAAAATTGTGCTTCAGTTAGAACAGTTATTAAAGTTAGAGACAGATTGAAATATGATACCATTTTATATAAATTTAAAATACACATACACAAAACCACCATATACATTTCATAAGAATATACACAAAGGAAAAGATACACACTAAACCTAAGAAATTGGTTATTTATGGAGGAGGGTAAATGAGCAAATAAAAGTAAATAAGCAAATTAATTAACATATAAAAAGGTTTTGCGCAGACCAATGGTGACAATGTACAATGAATTAAGAAGTATAATTCACTCCACCTTCGACAGCTAAGATTCAATTGATAAGAGACAGATGGATAAATGAACATATCTCCCTTTTTCATAGAGTTACTATGAGGACAAACTGAGATACTACAGGTGAAAGTTTAGCCCAATGCCCAGTATAAAGCTTTTATGTTAAATAAATGGTCACTGTGGTTAAAAGTATTGCCTTGTTTGTGGACTGTTCAGACACACTGACTCATCTGAGGCTGGAGCCTTTGCACCATTCTATAGCTTCTTAGGTGAGAGATAATGAGATTTAAAATATAGGCTCTTGTGCCTTCCTCAAATTTAAAAGTAAAGAGCAATCAGCACCAGCTGGCTCCTTTTATTCATGCTATAATTTTTCACATTTAGCACATAAAAATTAAGAGTTGACTATCAACAGGAACAATTTGGGTTCTGATAGCAAGAATTCAGACTCCTTTCCCAGTATCCTTGGTTTAGTACTGCTGTGGTACACCAAGTAGATGCTAGTTATCTGAGAGTGTTTATTTACAAGCTTCTTCAAGGCTCTCAGGTTCCAGAGACTCTCAATTCATTATTCAGCTTCCAGAAAACCCCAAGAAATAGACATAAGGTCAAGTATCATAATTTATAGGGAGAAATCACAGAGAGAAAAAAATAGAGTAACTTGTTCAATATCACAAAGTAAATAATTGGTAGTACCATGACTGAAATCTTGTGTTCTCATCATATCATTATGGAGAGCCCAGGGTCACCTGAAAGGTCTGTTCTGTGGGATGGTCACCGTTATATCCAACCAACCCTCACCCTGGGGCTCTCTGTTCACCAAGCACAATGCTCCAGTGCTATTTACAGAGCACTTACTGAGGGCCAGGTAGTGGATCCTTCCTGTGGTCCTCACCACACTGTGAAGCTGAGAGACACTAACTTACTTAAGGTCACTTAGTAAGTGGAAATGGACAGCAATGAATTGAATTCAAGTCTCACTGACCCCATAGCCCAAGTCCTTAACCTTTTTCTGTGCCCCAGTTTCCTCCTCTGCACAGTGATGTCGTGGAATAAATAAAGTCTCTTCTATTTAGTATTAGCAACACCAATAATAATAATCAAGCTTATCATTTCTATAATTGATAATTGTACAAAATAGCTACCATATGTTAAGGGTCTACTATAAGACATTTAGTCCCACAAGTATTATCATCTCCATGTTATACAGAAGAAAACTTCGGATTTAGAGAGGCAAAGATCTTGCTCAAAGTCACTTACCTAGTACGGACTCAGGTTTTCTGAGTCCAAACCCTGGCCTCTTCCCACTACAGCCTGTTACTTCATTCTCTAATCTATTTGTACCTTTCCTTCCTTTGAATAATAGCCACCATTTACTGAGTGCCTACTATGTGCCTGGCACTAACCTAGACACATTACTTATACTACTGCTTCTACTCTTCCCCCGCAAGGACAAACAGGTCTTCTAAACCCCCTCTCCCATCTGTGCCTTGCTTCTGTCTGGTCCCTTACTGTGGAGCCCAGTCCACACCCCAGGGGAGGAGCTGCTATTTCATTTGGTAAACACATGATATATTCATGGGCTATCTTTTACTAGTGGGTGTGCGTACTGTACCTTGGAAGGTAGACAGCCATGCTCAGTTCCTTATCTCTTGCACTTCCTCTTCTACTCCAATCAGTAAGCTGAGCAGACCCCAACCCTGAACTCTCCCATACTTGAAAATCCACCATCATGTTTGTATTCCTGTACCTGAGCCCCTACACCTGAGTACGAATGCTACTTGCTAAGATATCATGTGTCAGTTCTCACCCTGCGCTTCTCTAGTCAGCTTACTGGTGCTGAGGCTGGGACTCTGCTGGCCACATTTGCACTTTGTCAATTGCTCCATGTTTGGCTCTGCCAACAGGGGCAGTAGAAGGAAATGGAGAAGCTGAAGGAGAAACAGGGGAGATACTCTTTCCTGTCTGCTTCCTGTTCCTGTTAGTGCAACCTAGCAACTGCTCTTCATCCCCACAGCAGTTTCTCCTGGTAGCCATTGAACCCAGTTTGCAGTTTACCCAGCACTTGCAAAACTAGCCTCATGGCAGCCCCTCAGAGACACCAACACCAGCTGAGCAGTCCCCTCTTCTCAAAGATCTGAGTTTCAGTTCTGTAGGACACCTATAGATTTTAATAATTCCAATCTTTCCCCTTTGTTCTAGCAGCCCTAGAAGTGGTAACTTTCCTGCAGTTGCTACCTCCATAAACCTTGGAGTTCTCCATAAACCTAGTTGTTAACTAGGTTAACAACTTGATACCTAATTGACAGTTGTTTACATTCAATTCTCTCTATTCAGATCACTCTTGGTTTCTGCCTCCTGACTAGACCCTGCCTGATGAGCTAGTCCCTTGGGGGTGGGAAAAGTAGGTCCTGCTTAGCCCTCCAGCCAGCTGAGGACCCTCCTCTGGAGCAGAAACTGCCAAAATGGCAAAGAGTAGAGCCCAGATTTGATGGACACTACTCGAGGGGGTTGTTAGCTCCATAACCCCCAACCCTTCCCCACAGAGTTGAAGATCTGTGTCGTCCAGGCCTGAACTTGTTAGACAGCTTAAGTCTGCTTCTGGTCCTGCTACGTCTTGGTGTAGCAGGGCTTGTCTTCCCTGTCACACTAACTCCATGCAGAAAAAAGACAAAAATAAAGTCTTTGCCTTACATGTCCCAAAAGCCTTCAGTTTATAGAAGGAAGCAACAGTATAGGTTGAATAAATTACTTGGCCAAATATCAAAAACAAATGATATTTGCTTTGTGTGACAGGCACTGTGCTTGATGCTTTATATGGATAATTTGAATTTATTTGATTTCAGTCCTCCCAACAATCCTAGGAAGTATCATTAAACTTATTTTACAGATAAGGAAACAGAGGCTCAGAAATTATTTGTTTGGAGTCATATCACTTGTCACTGGGACAACATAGAGTCAAATCCAGATCTCTGTAGTTCCAAAACCTGAGCTTATAACCATTTTGCTATAGAACCCAGACTGGCATTTGCAATCAGCCATAAAAACTGAGACAGTACACGGAATCATATCTCCCTCCTACATCTTCCCCAACACATGTTCCCAATTCTCTTTACCTGATCTACTATTCACAGCACTTTTTACCCCCTGATATTCTATATAGTTATATGTTTGTGTGTTTATTGTCTATCATCCCCTACTAGCTAAGCTACATGAGAACAGGGACTTTATTTTGTTCACTGCTATGTCCCCAGCACCTGTGGCAAGGCCCGTCAATGAATATTTGTTGAATGAATGAATTAAATAATGAATAAATGAATAAATATCTTCTAGGGTTGGTATAATAATACACAATAATAAATTAGCAAAGTGCTGATATAGGTACTAATAATATATTAATTGATTAATATAAACTGCTTAGTATAATGTTTGACATACAGGAAGCACTCAATAAATGGTAGATACTTTTTTAAAAAAGTAAGGCAGGTATGAAAAGATGCTCAACATCATTAATCATCAGAGAAATATAAATTAAAACCACAATGAGATATCACCTCACACCTGTCAGAATGGCTGTCATCAATAAATCAACAAACAAGTGTTGGCAAGGATATGGAGAAAAGGGAACCCTCCTGTACTGTTGGTAGGATTGCAAATCGGTGCAGCCACTATGGAAAACAGTATGGAGGGTCCTCGAAAAAATTAAAGATAGAAGCTACCTTATGACCCAGCAATTCTACTTCTGGGTTTTTATCCAAAGAAATCCAAAACAGTAATTCAAAAAGATATATGCACCCCCATATTTGCAGAACTATTTATAATAGCCAAAATATGGAAACAACCTAAGTGCCCATCAACAGATAATTGGATAAAGATTTGGTACATATACACAATGGAATATTACTCAGCAATAAAAAAGGATGAAATCTTACCATTTGTAACAACATGAATGGACCTAGAAGATATTATGCTAAGTGAAATAAGTCAGACAGAGACAAATATCATATGATCTTGCTTAATATGTGGAGTCTAAAGAACAAAACAAATAAACAAACAAAATGGAAACACTCATAGATACAGAGAACAAACTGATTGATGGTTACCAGATGGGAGGTGGGTTGCAGGGGGCTGAGTGAAAAAAGTAAAGAGATTAAGAAGTACAAATTGGGATGTGAAGTACAGCATAGGGAATATAGTCAAAAATATTATAATAACTATGTATAGTGCCAGGTGGGTACTAGACTTATCAGGGGGGATCACGTCATAAATTATATAAATATCTAACTACTATGCTATACACCTGAAACTAATATAAAATAATACTGAATGTCAACTAATAATTAAAAATTAAAAAATTAATAAAAATAAAAAGGCAAGAATAATAGGTAATAATTGTCTCCACGCTAATGATTTCTAGTACCCCCCAAAACTTCCTAATTATACATAATATTTAAAATTTCACAATCTACTATGGATAAACAGGCTAGCATCTTAGAACCCAAGGGCCAGGAGCAAGAAGAGCCATGCCAACCAGGACCCACAAGGCTTACTCCCTTAGAGTGAAGCCTCTCTTGACTACCCTTTTAAAAATGGCACTCCTCCCTGATTGCCTATCTCCTTCCTTATTTTCACTCCACAGTACTTATTACCATCTGATATAACATATATTTTACTCATTTGTTATTGTCTGTCTCTTTCCACTAGAACATAATCTTCGCAAGGGCTGGGATTTTGGTCCATCTAATTAGCTGCTGCATCCCCCTGAGTCTGGAACAGTCCCTGGAACATAGTAGATGCTCAATAAATATTTGTCGAATGAATGAATGAACTTTCTGCCTTGTGTTTCTCTTCATGCTGACTGGCAGAGTCTTATGTTGGTTTGTTTTTATTTTTTAACCAAGAGTTTATTTGACAGATAGTTCTTTAAACAAGAAGCTTTATATTCAGAATAGTAAGGCACTGAAAGATTTTGCTTTTAAAATTCTGCTGGTGGAGGCCTCCTGAGGAGCCACCAGGATAAGTGAATATTTAATGTAACTTTAAGGGGCCTAATATCCACTCATGAAGAGTGAGAGGCACAAGCGTGATAAAACTGATTTAAATGAATTCAAATGAACTGGAAAGAGAATAAACCATCTAGTGGCAAAAGGTTTTAAACAAGGAGGAAAAGCATCTATTACCTCAGCTATTCAAATCATGATGACAATAGGATATGGCTCAACTCTAGGACCACAGTTTAAAATGTTGCTATGTTTTATTTACAGATATTTTATATCTGCTATCTGCTAGTGTGGCTGTCCCAGTGAGTCTTCCAGCTTCAATGGAAAAAGAGCTCAGAGCATGAGATGGTCACAAAGCCTGCTTCTTGGGCAGCAATCAAGGCAAGGACCTTTTAAGGCTTGCTCATCCACAAATTCGGAACTCTCCAGAACAAGAATGCAACACAGCATCCTTGTCCCTAGAAAGTATTTTTCTTAAAAAAGAGGGAAATGAGAGTAAAGCATGAGGCCCAGTGTCCAAACAATAGCAGACATTTTAAACAGAACTGTACACTTTCCCCCAAATGACAAAATAAATCATAGTTTTATCATTCTTAGAAATCTCTGGTCTTCTAGTCAGAGAATGGCTAGAATTAGAGGTCATTTCTTTGACTTTTTATTTACTCATGCACTCACCCACCCACCAACCCACCCATATGGGATAATAAGTTATGAATCTGTAATCTGGAGACTCCCATTTTGGTCCTGACTCAACTAGGTGCTAATTGTGTAACCTCAGGCAACTCACTTAACCTCTCTGGTCCTAAATTTCTCATGTGAACGATAAGGACTTGGGATTTGTGACCTTTAAGTACCTTTCCAGGTATAGAATACTCTAATTCATCCCTCTATTTTTTTTTAATGCCACAGCAGCAGCATACCTATTATTGCACATAGTGAAGCTGAAATAACTATTTAAAGACAAAATAGGACCTGTAAATGTGAACGCTCAAATCAGAAGCTTCTGGACAAATAAGACAAATGCCAAAGGCTATTTAAAAAATCTGAATTATCCTTGTATAAAAATCTAAGTCACATCATTAATGCCCTTAGCTTTCCCATTAAGGAATCGTAACCAAAGTTTGCTAACAATTGGTCTAGAAACATTGAACATTTCACCTATTACTTCTCCTTTAAATTGTCTAAAATTTGATTACTGTGTATGATCTGTTAATTGGTTCAAGTGATAGCAGATGGAGAAAGAAAGAAGATAAAGAAGGATATATGGAGAAGAAAGTGAAGACAAGATGGGGCTGGGAAATAGAGACACACGGGTAGGGTCCAAGGACCAGAAGTTTCAATGAAGATCAAGAGATCAGAGAATGGGATAATAATCAAAGATTGCAGAAGTGGAGCTGATCCAGGTGGCTATAGGAGCCAGGAAGTAGAAGTGAGCACCTAAGGTTGAGTAGAGGAGGAGCTGATGGAGTTTAGGAGATCAAGGAATTGAGACGCCAACATATTTGAGGTTATTCATGTATACAGTGAAGATACTCAAGATGATGCCAGGACATGGCACACAGAGTCTTGCAATGAATGAGGAAGTTGGTGGACAACGAAAACAAGAAAGGACTAACAAATATACCCCCAAAAAGCATAAACCTAGGCTGCAGCCACTGCAAACTTGGCAAACATATCTCAGGCTATACAGGATTAGGATATTTTTTAACTTTTTATTTTGATAAGAATAGTACAATTGTTAATATTTTGTCACATATGACATTGAAATTCTTGAAGAGTACAAGCCAGTTATTTAAAATATCCCTCAATTTGGATCTGGTCTATTTCCTTGTAATTAGATTCAGGTTATATATTTTGGCAGGAATAAGTGATAGGTCTTTCTTAAGTGCATTACATCCGGAAGTATATGATGTTAATTTGTCTCATTATTGGTGATGTGAATTTAGATCACTTGGTTAAGGTGGTGTCCACCTAAAATTCACTACTGTAGAGGTATTTTCTTTATCTTTATAATAGTAAACAATTTGCAGGAACACACTTTGAGACTGCGTACATATTTGTTCTCCAAAATATCCATTGATGATTTTTGTCTAAATCAACTATTTCTATGGTGCCTGCAAAATAGCAAATTTTAACTCACTCCTTCTATACTTAATTAGGATTAGGGTATTTAAATGTCTCATTTAAAGCCCTCTTTTATTCAACAGGGCAATGGAGCAACACAAAGATTACATAAAGCCATTTTATGGAAGTTTCTATAAGTACTATAATCCTTGGCTCCACCATAGTTTAGGAAAATGTGAAGTTTTATTTATACAATATCAAAATAATAGGCTAAATCAGTTAAATCAAGAGAACAGTTTACAAGTAACTGTGACACCTCTGCCATATTTCTACTAATTTTCTAAAAGAATCATTATTGTGAAGATACCAATTTTTAAAAACTATTACATTCTTAAGTATATAAGAAGTTTAGCTATGTAAAAACATAACTCTCATTCTAAATTATTCAAACATTTTCTCATAGGAAATATGTTTTATTAACAACTCGATAATGACCTTTAATCCTCACTCAGGAAAAAAAAATTAAATGTCTTGACTGTAATTCTGTTTTATGTCTCCTTTGTTAGTAATTACTCATCTGACTTATATTATCATTCTCATTCATCCGAGGTCAAATACAAATAGCATTAAGTTTTTGTCTTATGCATAGCTGCTAAAAAGATAATAAAATATAAAGCCATAATCATGTAAGAAAAGTGTTCTGATTACAGGAAATAACTAGCAGTTGGGGCTGAGGTATTGCCCTTTCTTACACTGAGTTGAAATGTGTTTCTGTAACAGGATTTTCTAACAATTAGGCTCCTACTATAAAACTGGCTTTTTTGTGAATTGTCTAGTGAGGGCTGAAAGCTAGTAAAAAGCATTTAAATGGTGGGGGTGGAACATCATAGCCTTTCAGCAGTACTTCCTACCTTCTAAAAGCTCATGATTCTAGAGTGGATATCTGAATAGTCCCTGTCAGAGTCTCATTATACCTGAAATTTCTAAAGCAGAGGTGGATTAATGACACAGTAAATAAAGAAAAAGATGAAGATACATTTA
The DNA here is from genome assembly GCA_028627145.1 of Eidolon dupreanum. NCBI lineage: Eukaryota > Metazoa > Chordata > Mammalia > Chiroptera > Pteropodidae > Eidolon > Eidolon dupreanum. Next base: position 7,526,481 of record CM053505.1, on the reverse strand, counting down.
ATTGGTATAAAGAATAAAAAGACTGTGTGGGGTTTTTTGTTTGCCTGTTTCATGCAGGCAATAAATGTAGTACCGATCCCATGTAAATCTCAAAGCCAACCCATTTATCACATCAAAAAGTGAATAACTGTCTATGGCCATGCCACCCTGAACACGTCTGATCTTGTCTGATCTCGGAAGCTAAGCAGGGTTGGGTCTGGTTAGTACTTGGATGGGAGACCACCTTGGAATACCAAGTGCTGTAAGTGATAAAAAAAAAAGTGAATAATTAACTAAAAATTATTATTGAGAGAGATAATTTCAGATGAAGAAAGTGGTTTCCTTTTACAAAGAAAAGTGCTTGTTTAAAATTATTTCCATTTTATGCCAACAAACCAGGAACTATAGCATATGATGTGGGCCAAAAATAAAGATTTGACAGTTTTGACATATTGAACACTACAAAACATTGTTGAAAGAAATTAAAGAAGACCTAAATAAACAGAAAGACATCCCATGTTCATAGATCAGATGGTTTAATTGTTAAGATGGCAATCTCCCCAAATTGATCTACAGTTTCAATGCAATCCTCATCAACATTCTAGCTGGCTTCTTTTGAGAAATTGACAAATTGGTCCTATTCATATGAAAATGTAAGGGACCCAGAAAGCCAAAACAATCTTGAGAAAGAGAAAGTTGAAGGAGTCATACTCCAATTTCAAAAAGTTCTATAAGAGCTACAGCAATCAAGTCAATGTGGTACTGGCATAGGGACAGACATTTAGATCAATGGAATAGAACTAAGAGTCCAGAAATAAACCCTCACATTTGTGGTCAACTGATTTTTATTTTAAATGCCTACAGCCCCTGGTATTCCAAGGTGATCCCCTATCCAAGTACTAACCAGGCCCGACCCTGCTTAGCTTCTGAGATCAGATGAGATCAGGCATGTTCAAGTTGACATGGTCGTAGACTTTCAACTGATTTTTGACAAGAGTGCCAAGACCATTCAAGAGGGAAAGAATCATCTTTTCAACAAATGGTGCTGGGACAACTGGATATCCACACAAAGAATAAATTTGTACCCCTACCTCATACCATACAGGAAAATCAACTCAAAATAGATAAAAGTCTAAATGTAAGAGCCAAAAATGTAAAACTTAATACAAAACTATAAAATGTTTTCTCAGAAGAAAACACAAATATAAATAATCTTGGATTTGACCATGGATTCCAAGATATGATACCAAAAGCACAAGCAACCAAAGAAAAAATAAATTAGACTTCATCAAAATTAAAAACTTTTCTGTTTCAAAGGACATCATCATGAAAGTAATAAGACAATCTAAGAATGAAAGAAAATATTCGCAAGTCATATATTTGATAAGGAACTTCTAACAAGAATATATAAAGAATTTTTACAACAAAATAATATAAAAATAAATAACTAAATTACAATATGGACAAATGATCTGAATAGCCATTTCTCTGAAGAACTATAAATGGCTAATAAACACATGAAAAGATGCTCAACATCATTAGTCATTGGGGAAATGCAAACAAAAACCCTAATGAAATACTACTTTATACCCACTAGGATGGGTATAATCAAAACCAAGGGTCCCTAATCTCCAGGACATGGACCGGTGCTAGTCAGTGGCCTGTTAAGAACCGGACCACCTAGCAGGAGGTGAGTGGCGGGCAAGCAAGCAAAGTTTCATCTGTACTTGCAGCTACTCCCCAGCACTAGCATCACTGCCTCAGCTCCACTTCAGATCATTAGGCATTAGATTCTCATAGGAGCACCAGTCCCTAGTGCCAAAAAGGTTAGGGACCGCTGATCAAAAGGATAGACAATAACAAGTGTTGTCAAGGATGTGGAGAAATTGGAACCATCACATATTGTTAGCGGGAATATAGAATGAAAAAAAAAAACAGTTTGGAAGTTTTGCAAAATGTTAAACATTGAGCTACCAGCAATTCTACTCCTAGGTATATACCCAAGAGAACTGAAAACATGTGGAACACAAAAACATGAATGTTCATAGAAGCATTGTTCACAATACTAAAAAAGTAGAAACAACCCAAATGTCCATAAATTGATGAACAGATGAATACAATGTGGCATATCCATGCAATGGAATATTATTCAGCAATAAAAAGGAACAAAGTTCTGATTCATGCTACATGGACGAACTTCAGAAATATTATGCTGAGTGAAAAAAGACTCTATACTGTCGGATTACATTTACATGAAATGTCCAGAATAGCCCAAATCTGTAGAGACAGAAAGTAGATTAGTGATTGCCTAGAGCTGAGAAGGTAAGGGAGCGGGGGTGACTGCTAATGGGTTTCTGGTGGGGGGATGAAAATGTTCTAAAATTGAATGTAGTGATGGTTGCACAGTTCTGTGAATATACTAAAAACCACTGAATTATATACTGTAAACTGGTGAATTATATAGTATGTGAATTATATCGCAATAATGCTGCTTTTTTTAAAAAGTGATCCGGGAAAATAGTTTGGTATTTTCTCAAAAAGTTAAACATAGAATTACTATATGACCCTGCATTTCTACTCTAGATACATACCCCAAAGAATTGAAAATAGGGACTTAAACAAATAAACATACACTCACGTTCATAGAGCACTATTCACAGTAGCCAAAAAGGTGGGAACAACCCCAATGTCCACCAACAGATGAGTGGATAAACAAAAGTGGTATACATATACAATGGAATATTATTCAGCCTTAAAAAGTAATAAAGTACTGATACATGCTACAACATGGATGAACCTCAAAAACATGCTAAGTAAAAGAAGCCAGACACAGAAGCCAGTCACATCATATATTATTCCATTTACATGACATGTCCAGAACAGATAAATTCATAGAGAACAGGTATAGACTGGTGGTTGCTAGGGGCTGGGGATGAGGGAAATCAGGAGAAACTGCTTAATGGATAAGGAGTTTTACTTTGAAGTGTTGAAAATATTATGGAAGTAGACAGAAGAAGTGGTTACACAATATTGTGAATATACCAAATGCCACCGAATTATCCTTTATAAAATGGTTAATTTTACATTTAGTGAATTTCACCTCAATAAATAATTTGAAAGAAAAAGCAATCCAAAAATCTAAGATATTTCCATTTACATGCAACATTTTAAAAGTTGAAAAGTAACTTCAAAAAGAAAGAAATTACTTTTACAAGTTGGGCTTGGCTTTTTTTTTTTTTTTTTTGGTAACCTAAGAAATTTGGCTAAATTTAAAGTGCTCTAGGTAATCCTAGACATAAAAAGATACTCTCTTCGCTGTCTTACAATAAATTATTATTATTATGAAATTAGTTCAGTTGGAGCTTTGGAAAGATTTATTTCATGATGTACTTACAGATTTGAAAGGGTTGGAGCACCTCCCGAGTCCCTGCTGTCAGAGATTAGCTTGCTAACTCATCAGCTAAGAGCAAGAACAACATTTGATTCCCAAAGGAAAATATCCCACACTAATTAGTACGAAACACTCTGCCTCCTAAACTCTCCATATTAAGCCTTAGTAAACTCTCAAAACCAAGATTTGGAATGAATATTGGGGGAAATTATCTATATAACCTAGATAACAAAGGAATGGAGTTTAAGAACAAATCATTCACATAACTTCCCAGCTTGTTTTTAATTTAATTTGCTTGTGGAGACTATATCCCTTAAACACTTAAGTGAGTTTCAACTACATTCTAATAGCTATGAGAAAGAACCTCAGTTCAAAATAAAGGAAATATTTAAGCCTCTAATTATATGGGGGTAGTATGGGGGTAATAAGGGGCATGTCATCTATTTAGAAACACACTATGAGAGAAGCAGCTGATCTAGTATTTCCCAAATTCTACCTAGAATATTCTAAAACCATGAGGCAAATCTCATGAAGTTCTGTGTTGAATAGCTATAAAAAAATAATCTGATCACTGAGTTTTAAAATCTAATAAAAATTCAACAATGCTACTAAATGTTAGTTATGAATATAGCTATTTATAAGCATACTGAATAAACAGATATAAATTTACAGTCTTGCTTGTTCCCTGCCACTGAGTTTTAAATTGTGATTTTATATTGGTACACTTCCAACTGAAATCAAATCAAACAAAATATCTCTTAGATAATACTTTATGGTACATAACAAATTAAAAACTACATCTTCCTAAAGGAAGTTTCCAATATTATACCAATATTTAGCCTTCAGTTCAAGTGATGATTGCCTTGTGCAATATCACACAGGGCAGCTCCAGAATCAACCCTGTGAGTAAATGAGAAAGGCGGAGAGGTAACCAGGCTCACTCTTCCCTTTTCATTCAGGAAGACAGGCACATTCCTAGCACTCACCATTCTCAGATCTCTTGGTTTTCGTTGAAGATGAAGTATTACAGCCCATGTCTTCTAGATTGTGTGTGTTCACGGTCAATTTCTCATTCCAAAACAGCGTGAACAGTGCCTCCCTGTATGCTGTGGGGAGCCACTCCTAGCTGAACCACTTCATAAATCCTGATGGGGAAGAAACAGGAGGGAGGGAGGAAAGCGCCGTTAACAAGGTATCTAAGGGCTGCTCGGCAGGATTCATTTTATGCTTCTTCTCAACTGCTGTTCATCATGTGATGTGGAAAGTAAGTGATCAGACATAATCTAATCCTGGTTTATTTTCCACAACACAGCAACAGCAACAGAGCAGCTACAGATTACTTTTCTGCTGCACGTAAATTGTATTTTCTTTGTGTCTTGGTTAGATCAAGGAATGCAGAAAATAAAGCATTAAAAATGAAAAGAAATGGAAATGTAAGAGCATACAATTTTCTAACTCAAATATAGAGAATGGAATATGACTGACATAATTTTATGGTTTGGGTTTTCAACTCAAAATAATTAAATCTATCTGGGCTTTGAAAAACACAAATTGGAGACTATGAGACAAAAACAACATATTTAAACAACTATGCCAAAATTCAAATCAAAGTGAGTTCTTTGACAATATTTCTCAGAATCAGTTGGGGCACTTGTTTAAAAAAAGGAGGCTCCATGTCCCCTAAGGCATCACAATCCATGGGAGTCCCTTTTTTAAGCAAACTCTCCAGGTTTTTTCTTTTTAAGTAAACCACTATTTAATTTTTTTTTATGGTGACATTGGTTAATGAAATCCAGTAAGTTTCAGCTGTACACTTTAATAATAAGGTATATATATATTTACACTGTATGTTCATCTCCCATAGTTAGATTTCTATCACCACATATTTGACCCCCTTTACCCTGTCTACCTTCCCCCGTTTTCCCTCCCCTTTCCCCTCTGGTAACCACTAGTCTATTGCCCATGTCCATGAGTCTCTGTTTGTCCTATTCATTTGTTGCTTTTAGGTTTATATCCCACATATAAGTGATATCATGTGATTTTCAACTTTTTCTGTTCTCCAGGTATTTTTGAGACCCCTCCAAGTCTGCTAGCTCACCAGCCTTTCCGAAGAGTGAGATGAAACTGCTACACTTATCTTCCACAATCATCCTCTGGGAGTTTGCAACAAAATTCCTTTCCTCAAGGCTATTTTGGGTGATGTCTCTGAAGGGGACTAAAAGTTTTGCTTTTGGGGATATTGATTGTTAAGTTGGTAATTAAAGAACAAAAGACTCAGAAATAACCTCTGACCCTCCCCTCTCCCCTAAGAGATTCAGATAGAAAACACCTGCTCCAGGAAGGGAACCTTTGCATAACTACCTTAGACAGGAAGACTTCCAGCAGGAGCCTGTATACTAGACCCCTGTATATTCCATTGTTTCTGGGTTGCCTAGCAAAAATTTACCTGCTGTGTATTTTCCCCTCTTCCTCAATTACCTGTAAATTGCCTACTTCCTTTGAAATCTCAGACCCCTACCCCTCTTTCTCCTTTATTCAAAATGACATATATACTCAATTTTACCTGTCTTTGGGATTTTCATGCTTATGTCAATTCCCACACACATGTATTTAAATTTGATTTTCTCCTATTAATCTGTCTCTGTTAATTTGATTATCAGCCCAGCTAGAACCTATAAGGTGGGAGTAAAAGTATTCTTTTTAGCTCCCACATATTCTTTGTTTTGTGATGCTCCAAACCAGCCTGATCTAATATATTTGCATTTCCAGATAGGTACAGTAAGAGAACAAATGATCCGGGACCCTACCAGGGCATGTCTATTTTCCTATTAGCACTACACTAAAAGCTTTGAAATTTCAACTCATCTTTAAAAACGGAGAAATTCAAATGAGCAAAATATTTGAATTATGGAAGTAGTTTTAAAACAGTAACCTTAATAAACAGATATTCTGATCTGACCTAGGACTGATTCTTTTATGTGTCGAACTAATTAACCCTCCTAAACTTTGGGTTATTTGCAAATTTGGTAGGCATTTCTTTCATATCTTTATTATCTACATAATGGATATAAAATATTAATGTCGGCTCCAGGGGCAACACAAACCCTTGTGGTATTCCACTCCAAACCATTCTCAAGGATTACCACAGATCCATTACATTCACACCCTCTGAGCACATTTGTGCAGTTAGATGGTAAATTCACCCATCATAGCTATCGTCTCATTTATCTATGAGATGTCCTTTATTTTGCTAAATATTTTGCTAAATATTTCAATGAAATTAGGGTATATATACTTTGACACCTTGACATTCCAGTCTATCCCAACAGCAGAAGAAGAGTGGAAGAGAAAAGGGAAGGAGGACGGAAGAAAGGAAGGAAGGAAATCAGTTTGGCATGATTTTTAATAACAGAATCATTGAAGTTTAAAGGTGGGAGAGACCTTTAAAATTACCTAGAATTTACACAAAGTGCAAGGAAGTTAAGCAACTTGCGTAATGTCATATAGAAAAATTGATTGTCAAACTTTGTTGCATATTAGCATCACCTGGGAGCTTTTAAAACTCCCAATGCTCAGACAGCATTTTATTAAATCAGAATCTCTGGGGGCTCAACAAATAGTGAAGACTGAGTCCCATCCCCAGAGATACTGATGAAATTGATATTGGGTGGGGTCGGGCATCAGGATTTTTTAAAGCTCCCCAGATGATTCTAACATGCAGTAAAGTTTGACAATCTCTAATAGAGATAATAAGTCTCATCAGACTTACCAGAGGAGGGAATTCAAATATGAGGACTCCCAGGCTTCACCGCCAGTACTGGATTCAAGCAGTCTTGGGGGCCTTGGGAATCTGAATTAAAGGGCACCCTTTGGGGGATTTGATGCAGGTACTAGCCGTCTTCCTTAGGCTTCACTTTCATCATTATGCTATTTTTTCTACCCCTTTTTATGAATACATACGAGCTGGGCATTGAGTAGGTAAACAAACACTGATTCAACAATAAAGTGATACATTTCAATCTTGATTTTTTTCCCAGAAAAATAAATAAAGCTATATCTCTTCAAAAGCATCGGGTTCTCAGCCCCCTTCAGTTAATTTATTATACAACAAACAAGAGTCCATGTAAAAGATTCGCTGCAAACTAAAAAGCACCAGACTTGAGTACATTTCTGCTAGACTCTAAGCTCCCTGGATATTTTTCTTTCTAAACACTACTTGAATCTCTGGTACCTGGACAGTGCCTTTCACAGAGCAGGTTTGATAAATGCTGAATGAATGAATGAATGAATGAATACTTCTAAGCCAGAGTCCTTTAAAAAATTAATAGCCAAAAATCATTATTAGTCCATCATTTTGTGCATAGATGCAGGCTTTTTGATTATAAACCTTTTATTAAACCAGAGGTAGTACCTATGCATCCATTTTTAAAGAAAATTTTAAGATCATGATGACAAGAAATGAGAATTGTTCCAGTGTTCTTTGCTTATTAGAAAAAAAATGTGCTTTTAGAATTTTTATAAAATAATAATTATTAAGCAAGTTATTTCTAAACTGTTTTTCTCCCTCAGGTAACAGGATAAAAAAGAAAAGAAAAGAAAAAGAAGAGTGTCAGCTCATTTTAATTCTTACCAAAACAAGGGCTGTTAAGGCCAGGTGCCACTTACTACTCCCACACACTGCCCAACCTAGACTGTCATCACCCGCTTAAAGACAGAGAGGAAAATAAGTTTTTAAACAGTGTTATATGCCTTTGAGGACATCTCTGGCTGGCTGCAAAGCTGATAAAAATGATTAGGAGATTTTCCATTATCTGGGAAAACTTAAGCTTCTTTCATTTCCTGCCCTCTGTCAGCATTAGAAACGCATTTAGTGTGCTAAAGAAGTCTCTGAAGAAATGGCTGAAAGGCTAAAGAGGCGAGGCGTTTCTATAGCGTTTAGGAAGACCCAAGAATGCCATAGTCACTGACATGAGCTATGGAAAAGGTGGTTCTTGACAAAAAAAAACACAGCTTTAAACTTTCCTAGTGCCACTGTCCCTACCAATATATACATATATTCAGAAGGTTTTAAAGCATAAACATAAAATAGTGACTCATCATTGGCACTCACTCATAATTCACAAAAGGTTTTGACTGTGTGCGTGTAGAAGTGGGGTCAGTGGGGAGAACTGGAGGATGAAAGTGTTTGATGTCTTTCAGTTCTTTTCATCCAACAACTTTTCATTTCCCAAGGTGAAAATACAAGGAAAGAACAAAAGATGGCCCTTGGAGCCAAGCTAACCTCAGCTACCAAATACCCCTCCAAGCGCAGCCGAGTCCTCCGAAGTTGCTCTAATTCATTATTTTATTTCAAAGTGCATCTCTATTAACTCCCATACTTTGGCTCAGCTACCTTGACCTTGATTCCACCTTTGGCATTCTAGATGTGAATAGGGTGGTTTCCCATGCTAGAAATTCAGCTTTTTCTAGAGAAAATTCTGCTTTTGTGAGAAATTCTTGCCCTAGCTCTGGCCCTAAGGAATCCAAATCTAGAACCCATAGTCATTTAACTGGTAACACACCCCTGCCCCCAAAAGTGGGGGTAGGTAGATAGGTCTGATTCCTCCGCCTTGGACTGTGCAGGTAGACATGAGCATGGAAGACAGATACTTCTTCAGGCTCGCCCTGCTGCATTACCTCTGGTATTCCACGAAACAGGGGTCTAGAGCCTGATGTCTGTGGCCAAAATGAGATGGGACATCACTTGTAAAATTCTTAATCTTTTAGCAGGAAATGAAATGGGATATCTCTTGCAGAGTTAATCTTTTTAGTAAACCTTGTTTTCTTCCCTCCTTTCTTTGGAAAAAGGATCCCTCCCTCAAATGCTGATAATTGCCCTGGTGACTCAGATCCTCTGGCTATTGACAAGGGTCATCAGCCCATTGTTAAGCAGAAATTGTGTTAAACCAGGCAGGCCCTTACAGTCTGAGGAAGGGAGGAGACTTTAAGCCAAAGGTCTTTCCTTTTACTCTTTAAGAAATATATTAACCAAGCCTGTTTCCCTTTATTCACTTAATAGGCAAATCAAAAATAGGAATGATTAGATGTATGATTTAAATAATGAGTTTGTATTTTCTTTGCCTTGTCTAGGGACTGAGGCAGCACTTCAGCAGGAAACCCAAGACCCCACCGTGACTGAGGCAGAAAGGGAAAGAGGTCCATGAAACCCCTGTAAGCAGGGACTACGGCCATTCTTAGCAGGAATCAAGATACGGAAGAAGAGACCTCTTGTCCCTCAACATCCATACTAATAATAAAGGGGTTCATGGCTCTTAGAAAAGAGGTAGGCAGGAAAGTTAGGGGGCTTCGGGTCTGCCTGCAAAGACACTGAGGTCATCCTATCCTGGAAGGGATCTGCCCTAATTTGCCCACAATTAAGCAAGCCAGAAGGCATTTTTTAAACTCACACAAAGAAACCAGTAGGCAGAGATTCAGGTACCAGTTTAAGCCAGTCACTCGCACCTGCACAATGAAGACCCCAACGCCCTTCAACTCACCTGAGTCTCATTATACCATCATTATAATATGATGCATATGCCTGGAAGTTCATTAATATCATTATAACAGCCTGAATTCTGGGAACAAACATATGCAGAAGGCAAAATGATGACTCACTGAGTCCTGTCAATCTTAGTTGTCAATCAAGGAAGCCCACTCCTCTAAGAAAAGTAATCACCTACAGCTAAAAGGGATAAAAACCCTGAAGTCTTTGTTACCAGGCCTTTTTGAGCCACGCTTCTCTTGCTCAAGGCCTGCTACCACGTCTGGAAGTGTACTTTCCCTCCTAATAAAACTTTTCTTTCCTACTGTATTTCAGTGTCTTGCTCAATTATTTGTTCGAGACATCAAGAACCTGGACAACACACCGGGAGAGGACCCCACTCTCCGGTAACATAAATATAACTAAAGAGCATAGAGTGGGGTAGAGGAGTCCCTGGCAGGTGATAGTAGAGAGGCCCCTTCCACCATTACCATTCCGGTAAAACAATGTAGCATCTACTTATGTCTGGGGTCCAAATGAATAAGGAAGCTCTGTTAAGACTGAGCAGGTGATTCTTCCTGGGTCTCATTAGATGAAAGGATAAGAAGAGGGAGGAAACTATACTGATTACCAGCAAGTATCTCAGGGTATCTGTTGTTACATCAGACAGGATTGTGATCAGGAGGCAGCCTGGCCTAATGCCAGGTTTTCCAAAGTGTGTTTGTGGAAGAGTAGTGCTATGTGGTTCATAATTCTAGGAATAATGCAAAAAAGGTCCCACCATCAAATAAGTACAGAAGTAGGATTTCACATGAACTGTGGGATTCCACAGAGCCTCCAATACATCCATGTGCATTGTGAATCCCTAAGAAAGAGCCTAGAGTGTCCACTGTTTCCCAAACAGCCTAGCAGGGGACCCTTTTGAGGGAAAGCATCTCAAAAACATCTATTGTTCCTAAATGCCTAATGCTGGTCCCAGTGGAGCCTGGGTTTTAGAAGTCAGCAAACCAGAGTTTCAGCTAGTCATTAATTCCTCTACACCTCAGTTTTCTCCCAAAGACTAATGTCAGAATGAGGCAAGAGAACTAAAGTGTTAAATCAAGCCACATTCAGAGACTGCAAAATGCCATCAGCCCTGCAGCCAGGCCAGGAGGACACCTGCAGAACAAAGGAAGATTTCTGCTGGGATTGCTAACAACCCATTTCCCCACACCATGAAGGGAAAACAGGAAAACAATCTTTAAGTGGTGCCCTACACAAAATAAAACAGTTCATTCCCTATGGTTAAAACCGTGGGGAACCTATGAATTAAAGGCGGCAACTGCCAGCAGGCCTTTCCCGCTACATAATCTTACCTTTTCGCACTACATACTCTTATCCTTCCTCACTGTATGTCCATATCAAAGGTAATGGGTAAACAAAGTCTTTAAACTGTAACTCACAGGAACTAAAGAATGATAAATAAATTGATTCCCCCATACACTTAGGGTCTCTCTCACTGTCCTGTCTCTCTCTACTGTCTCTGTCCCTCTAAGTCTCTCAGTCTCTCTCGCCCCTTCTCTAATAAACTTCCCCTCTGACTCTAACTTTGGTGTGTGTTAGAATTCTCTCTACACTCTCCACCAAAAGACCCTCTTCTCTCAGTGCAGGGCTTGGTCTCTACTCACTCAGGGGAATTTGCCTTGTCCTGTGTCAGAATTAGGAATAATATCACATATTTTATAGACTTGTACTGAGGAATAATGAAGAGCTCTGTGGTAGAAAAAGCCGACTTGAACAAAGAGCAATTCTTCTTAGCTAATGAGTTGGGAGGTGCCATGTATGGGTAGGTACACCCTATGGTAGAAGCATTGAAATGAAACCAGTGTTTCCTCAAATGTTCCTTCCAAATGTGTTGTCTGGGACCTTGCAGACATTAAGTGCCTTGGGTGTCTACAGGTGCCGTAATAACCACAGATCCACAAGAAATGGGCTCTTTTCCCCTGAGAGTGCTAAGATCTGAAAGAACACTATTATATCAGTAATAATAATAACTAAAATCATCACTGCTTATTAAAGGACTACTAGTTACCTAGCACAGTGGGTGCTTTACATTTCTATTATTCCGCTTAATCTTCACAGCAACCTTCAAGGTGGTATCATTACTCCCATATTACGGGTGAAAAAATTGAGACTCAGAAATTTAAACATCGTACTCCATGACACAGCTGATCAGTGGCACAACCAAAGACCCACTCTGTTTAACCATTAAAGAACAAAAATGTCTGTCCACTAAAAGGTTAGCTGCACCTTGATTTCAGGATTCAATCTGATCAATCTATATAAGCACTAAGTCACTAAAGAGAATTCTTGAACATTGCAGGAAATTCTGTTTCCCTTTCTTACAGATAGATGGAAACTCTGTGGTCTTCTTCAATAACAAGAGGCCAAGGGAGCTAAAATAAGACTTCCGAACATGAACTTGTACAGTGGGGTTTGGGGAATACCCCACGAAGGGCCTAGAAGAGTTTCTCAAAGTATCTCTTCCCCCATTTTTTAGCTCTCACCCAAGTGACCACAGAGTTTTTTTCAAATACCACATTCATTTGAAACAGGCCACAAACCTCAGGTTGCAAAGTCATCTGTATATCTTTTTAACATGATGGTAAGTCATTTGCATCAGCATGTTTGAGAAAAATAATCCCAAGATATTGCAAAGCAATAAAATTAACTCCAAGGAGTATACATGCCCTGTTCCGTTGCTACACAATATATGTTTACGATGTAGACTTCTGCTTCCCCAAAATACCTAAGAACAAATAAACATATTACCTGTTTCTTTTGCTTGGCCAGTGGAAAGGTTTTTCCTCACTTCAGATGTTTCAAGAGAAACAAAAAGGAGAAAAAACCTCTATGAAAAATGCTGAGGTCTGAAAGAAAAGAGGTAGAATTCCAGCTCTGTCTGAAGCACCCTCCTCTATATACACACACACATCTCACATCTCTGCAGCTCTCTGCAGGGCAAGCTCTGGCTTAAATAAATCAAGAAATAAACACACACCCGCACACACGAAGAAATAACTCAAACAGGCCAAGGCTGCTTTGCCTTTCAGCCTGGAAGGCGAACCCAGAGCTGCAGATCCCAGAGAGGCTGAGCTGGCCAGGGAGCCGCAGTTGTCTGCCCCAACCCTGCCCTGTTCTGGGCTAGGAGATAAAAGGGATGTGCTCAAGTAATGGGCTGCAATCACATGACTGCTTCCAAGGGGACCAGGCTCCGTACAGGGTGGACCAGGCCTCTGTTTGTATACATAATCTGCATCAGTACAAAGCATAAAAGAGAATTTTGGTAAATAAGGGCAGAAAAGCACTCAATGGCTGACTCTTTAAGTCAACCAAGGATGATTTTTAGGAAATATTACAGTAACCTGTGTATGATTAAGAGAAAGAAGTGGGAACACTAAACGGTCCTCCTTAGGACTTGAAAGAGCATGGGGTTAAGGGAGCAGCCACTGGGTGTTGTGCTGCAAATTTATTTATGACATTTTTATTCCTCTAGCCATTAGCTGCTTATTGGAGAACCCATCTGTGAAAGGGAGATTCACTTCCCTCCATCAGCAAAAAGGAAAAGAAAAGTTGGCCTGTAATTTTGCTGAGTTTGAGAAGGAAGAGGAAGAAGACACATTTGAAAACTCAAAGTGCCGATGTCAGTACTGGATGCCACCAGCCATAGTTCTGCTGTCTTTTGAGACAATCCAGGGGTGATCTTGTTCCCAGAATCTCACACTGTCTGCTGCTGCACTGACAGCAATTTTCCTCCCAAACTCTCCCTAGCTGGTTACACAGCAAAGGCCTTAGCCTACTGGCCTTAGGCAACAAGAGGTAGGATTTAAAGGACTCCAGCCATAATCATTTCATAACCCCACCCAAACTGCTCTTTAGCCTATTCCTTTCTGCAATTGAGCGCCACAGGAGATCCAGTAAAGTGGTTACCTAGCTTGCTATTTAATCTAATGGAGTCACTTTAAAAATAAATGGAAAGGCAGCTCTGGGCTTCTGCACTCCTATTAGCACATTAAATATTACCAGAGGACCTTATTATATGGCAATGCAACCTTACAGGTTTTCATAGCAGGGACTCCAAGACTAAGACCTGATGGGGCTGCCATACATATTGTAAATGACAGCATAATTACCCAGGCTTCCAAAAAAAATAGTGGACAATGTCACTATATGGCTGCATTTCTGGCCAAATGCCTATTCAATCCACAGTGATGAAATGATGGCTACGTCTAGATACAATTGGTCAAATGTCACCTCCTCTGTGTGAAGACTTTCCTCAATCACCAAAGAGGAGTTAGTCACTGTCTTCTGGCACTCAAAGCCATGTGTGTGTCTAGTTATAGAATTTCCCAGAGCGTACTGTAATTTGTCCTTTTACATGTGAAATCCATAAGGGAAAGAATTCGTTCCATTCCTCTTGGCATTCTTAGCACCAAATGCATAAGAGGTACTCACTAAATACTTGTTTAGTCACAGAAAGAAAGGAAAGGAGGCAAAGAACTTATGATTTAGTGGTTATTTATATGAACGGATTCTGGACTATGAATTGGATTGGCTATACCTTTTATGTGATTTGTCTAAAACTTAGAATTTGCTTAAAATGAAGAACTTCACCCTATTTTTCCATTGTACAAACAACACTAAAATGCTACTGTGAGCACCACAAAGCGTCCTATAGCCAGCCTCCAACTGTTAAATGAATAAGCATTGATGTATGTGAATAAATCACAATAATAATATTTATTAAGCACTTACTATTTTCTAGACACTTGTTAATTTTACACGTTAATCTTACTTAATTCACACACCATCCTATGAGGTATATACTATTATTATCCCTATTTACACATTAGGAACTATAACCCAAAATCAAATAGGAAATAAGTAGCCAAAATGGGATTTGAACCCAGGCATTTGACTTTAGAATCCCTACTTATAATCATTATACTATACTGCCTCAGCACCTTGTATGTTTGCAAAATGAAGGTTCCAGCCTCTATTCAGATATTCTCTGGCTTTCCTCCAGCTGAGAAGGGATGTGTTCTCCTCTCCTGAAAACAATAATAGTAATGGGTAAAGTAAGTTAACAGTTCCAAACTCATTCATTAATAGAATTATACCCCTATCAGTCAAGGTGGGTCAATTTATCTCTCAATGGACACATTATCATAAGAAAATAGCCAATAAGAAAGATGACAGCTCAATTACCCCCTCCCAGAAGAAGCCATAGCAATATCAAATCATCTTTAACCAAGATGCCTTTTGCTCTTCCATTCAACACATTTTTATTAAGTGGCAGGCACTGTGCTAAGGGACAGGGACATGAATGGTGAAGAATATGGACATGGTTAAGTGAAGCGAACACATAGGTAAATCAGAAATTGAAATAAAAAGGCAAATTAAAATCTGTTTCCCCTATTGGAATATAATAAGCTCCACGTACCTAAAACAGTGCCAGGCACATAATATTTATTACATGAATAAGTGAAAGCTGTACTGTATGATATAATCTCTAACAGGGCAGATAGGGAGCACCGAAAAAAAGCCCCATCCCAGAAAGGGTGATGCCAGGCTCCGGCCTGGCCATTGAGCAGCCAGAGTTAGGAGTTAGCCAGAGGAAAAGAGGTGAGGGAGAGAAGAGGGAATTCTTACACACATGTATATCTTACAGAACTTAACAAAGACGTGAAATGGGAGAGATAAAGATCAGAATGAACTGTGGTCATAATTATAATGCTGCAATTAGACTTTCAAATGGGTAGAGAAAGGTATCTGTTTGCTATAATTGAAAAATGGCGGCTTCTCTACCTCTGCAGGCAAAACTTACTCTTTTTTGGCTGCTTCTCTTCTTTCCTCACTTCCCCACTCCCCTACTGGGTTTGCCTTCACCTTCTTGTTCTCAAATGCTTGTCTAAGGGTCTGCTTCTGAGGGGACCCAAACCAGGACCTTGGTTAGTCTATGGTAGTAGCAAACTATAGAAAGATGGAGGATGGGGAAGGCTGGTTACCTCACAAGGGAAGGATTGGGCACTGCAGGCAAACCTGTCCTATTTTACAAGCTTCCTGGAGCTAGCCACAGTTTCGTTTTCTACCAAGGAAAAGTAATTCTAATGGGCAGCTCCTGTTATTGGTCATGATGCATACTGGGGATTGTGCTAGAATCTAGGCATAGCAGCTAGATTTGGGAGTAGACAGAAAACAACGATGTGTGTAGGTCTGTTTGGCAATGAGTACTTAAGGTGTTTGTCCACTCATAGTCCACTCATACCTAAATGCCCAATAGCACCAAAGAGGGGTAGCTTGGACGGGGCTACCCTTCAGCTAGCCTTCTGGAGCTGGGGCCAGTGGTAAGCAATCACACCCTATCCCAGCTTCCTAGCACCTGAGAGTCTCTAAACTGAGGTACCTGCCCCACAGCAGAAGCACAGAAGATCTGTTGGAGAGTAGAAAGCAAAAATTAGAATTCATTTTTTAATCTATTTTTTAATTCTTTTTGAATTTTCTACTTTTATGTACATTTGGTAATGTATATAATATGTGAGTTCAACAGCATTAGTTGTGAATAAGTATATACATCTGTATTAGGGGTTCCTGATCAAAAACATTCAAAAACCCTTGATTTAAAAAGCCTGCTCCCTTTCGAAGACAGGGAAGAAATATCAAGCAATTTTACATTTAAATAAAGAAGAAAGGGTCACACTTATTAACAGGGAAGAATTCTGGGTAATGAAAAACCACGCTAAGTAGGAGAAAAGAGAGGCCAGATTTGGCAAGTTATTAAAATAAATCAAAGCTGGGTTATGAGTCACTCTTAGGTAGAAGAAATTCATAAAAGCCAGTGCTGACAAGGTGTGTCTGTTGGGGTCACCTGGTCAGCAGCCACAATGACAGGCTGAAACAGCTGTCATATGTTGAAGTTTCTAAGTTCAGCTTTGAAAAGGCTCCATCTTGGATACAAAAATTGGGCTTTCCAGAGTTGTAATTTAACAAATAGAAGATTAGTATGTATCGGAATTTAAATTTTAACCACTGCTTAACCCTAGCTTGGTCCTAGATGGCTTGAGTTTTTTTTTAATCTCCTTAAATTAACTCTGAATATTTATAAATCAAATCAAAAAGCTTCACAGAGGGTTCCAATCTGAGTAAGATGGAACAAGTACACTCTGCTCACTCTTCCATGTCTCTTTGACAGAAAAACAAAAGCTATAACACTTGGACAGAATCCATGGAGTGGTTGTTTGAGCACTGTGGCAGGCCAACTCCAAGATGGCGCCCAATGATCCCCTCTTCTTGGTATCCATGCCCTTGTGAAATCCCTCCCCTTCCATGTGAGCTAGACCTAACTATCTGTTTCTAATCAGAAGAATATGGCAAAGGTGCTGGGGTGTCACTTCTGTAACTAGGTTATAAAAGATTGTGACTTTCTGTGTTTTGCTGGCACTGTATTGCCTTTGCTACTTGAGTGCTTTTGATGAAATAAGCTGCCATGTTGGAGAGGTCCACATGGCACAGGACTGGAGAAAGTCTCTGGCCAAAAGCTAGCAAGGAACTGAGGCCCTCAGTCAAACAGACCCCAAGGAACTGAATCTTGCCAACAATCCTGCCTCATGAGCTTGTAAGCAGATTCTTCCCTAGTTAAGCCTTAAGATGACTGCAGCCCAGCCAACACCATGATGGGCGCAGCTTGTGAGAGATCCTAAAATAGCAGACCCATGTAAGCCACGCCCAGATTCCTGAGCCACAGAAGCTATGAGATCATAACTTTCTGTCTGAAGTCTCTAAGTTTATTAATTTGTTACACAGCCATAAATAAGTAACATGAGGACTCTGAAAAGTAAATAGCAGAAGCGGGGTTGAGAAGATTGGAGATTAAAGTACCACCAAAACTGGTGGTGAATTGACTATTTTTTTCCCTCCAGTTTCTCCAAACTGGATTTGAGGAAGCAGAAATTCAAATTAAACCCACAATGAGGTAACACTACACACCTATTAGAATGGTTACAAAGAATACCAATAATACCCAGTGCTGGCTACAGTGTAGAGCAACTAGAGCTCTCATATTTTGCTGGTGGGAATGCAAAATGATACAGCCTCTCTGCAAAATAGTTTGGTAGTTTCTTATAAAGTTGATGATACACTTACCATGTGACACAGCCATCCTACTCTTGGGTATTTACTTTAGAAAAATGAAAACTTATATTCACACAAAAACCTGTATAAACAGGTTCATATGGTCAAATACTAAAAATAGCCAGATGTCCTTCAATGGGTGAATAAATACACAAACTGTGGGACACCCATACAATGGAATGCTACTGAGCAATAAAAAGGAACAAACTATTGATGCACACAACTTGGATGAATCTTAGAGGATTATGCTGAGTGAAAGAAGCCAGACTTAAAAGGTCGTGTATATTTATATGAGATTTTCAAAAAGGAAAAACTGTAGTGATGGAAAACTGACCAGCAGTTGCCAGGGTTGATGGGTGGGGGAGGATATGACTATAACGGATAGCTGAGGGAGTTTTGGGGGGTAATATTCTGTATCTTAATTATGGTGGAGGTTGCACTCATCTACCCACGTGTCCAAATTCACAGAAGTATACAAGTCAATTTTACTGCACACTAATTTAAAAATAAATTTTAAAAAAGCTTCACAGAGCTGGCTCTGGTTTACTGCCTTTGGGTCTGCAGATTTTAAAGTCCCCATGGGCTAACTTTGACTGCCAAGGGCCTTCCTAAATCACAGCCAGAAGCAATGCCTTCTGCTGTAAATGACAAGCACTAACGAAAAAACTTGCCTTTCCTGCTGACTTTACTTTTAGCTCTTGATCCATGGGTAAAACTCAAAGAACAGAGCTCCCAGTCAGAAAATACACCCCATCCATTCTTTTCTCAACAGATACTGAGTGTATTCCATCTACCAGGCAGGGACACAAAGATGAATGAGCTCTGATTCATTTCCTTGTCAGGTGCATAGTGTAATGTGGGCTATGGGCCTGTCCACAAATAATTTCAAAACAGAAGGTGTAGGTCCAGAGTTATCTGCCCCATAGTACTATTGGAGTCCAGAAGTAGATCAGCTGGACCAAGGCAAGTCAGGAAATGTTTCATAGAGGATAAAAGGTGGGAAAGGCATCCCAGAGAACATTAGAACATGTTATATTTGAGTAGTGTTTCCTGAGACTGGGAGATAGAGGGTGTATAGAGTAGAGGATGGGGAAGTAAACCTGGGGAGGTAGGTTGGTGCCAACTGTGATCGTTCTTGTACGTCATAACAAAGAATCCCAACTTCGACCCATCAGTTGGGGATTGCAATTTCAAATGCTTACATGAGCCAGGGCAGATAATATAAATGAATAAATCAGCCTGGGTGGAAAAACGATGGGACATTTATAGAGTTTTTATCTAACTGAGGCAGCTGCTACTTATTGGTAAGCTCCCTCTTAGGCTGCCATTCAGAAATTCCGGCCTAGTGTTGCCCAATGTAATTTTTCAAGAGAAGCTGAACATATTTTTATGTAAAATCTCTCTATTTTTAAATGTGAATATATTTCTGCAAATTTAAGATGCTATCAATTACAAGTTGCATCATTAATTTATGTACCAATAAGAAAGAAGAAACCCAACCATCAAACTATAACATTCCATCAACTTTAAGACACATTCCAATATCAGAGGTGCTGAAATGTGAAAAAAATGTGCATCTTAGAATCAATGAAATACAATAATACTCATTTTCTCAAAACACTGTGTAAACTCCATGGATTCAGTGTGAGGCTGCCAGATTGCAAACTCTGGGTGAAGGGGAGCCTGAGAGTAATCTGATTAGATTCAAGTTTTAGGAAGATAACCCTTAGAGTTGGATGGTGACAAACTGGGAAAAAGTCAGCCTTAGGAAGACCAGTGAAGAAGCTCCTGCCACAATCCAGGAGATAAATATAAGTGCAGAATTAAAGCCCGGCAATGGGGGTGGAGAGGAGGGGCAAATGTGAAAGCTTTTCAGGTAATAAACCCCATAGGTCCCACACAGGGCATAGGGAGCAAGAGAGATGGAGGCCTTAAGAATGATTCCAAGGCTTCTAGTTTGGAATAATAGGTGGATTCATTACTTACTTAACACTACTTACTGGGTGTCTACCATGTGTCAGGCACTATGCTGGGTGCTGGGTACAACAGTAGACAACAGACGTGGTCCCTGCCCTCTTATAATTTATAGTCTAGTGGGTGATGCCATTAATTGCAGAAGAGTATTAACAGGTACAGGGGTAGGACACAAGAGGGACAAGTGTGTTTACGGTGGAGAAAAATAATGAATTGAAATGTCCCATAGGCAGTAGAAGCCTGCATTTAGAGCCCAGGAAATAAATCAGGTCTGCAGATTCTGATTAAAGAGACCAGCAGGGTACCAATAACAGCTGAAGCAATTAGAGAATATAAAATAGCCAGGGAGAGTTTGTAGAGTAAGAAGGTGATAGGGGCAAAAGCAGAGCCCTAGGGACTAGAGACATTTAAAGGGAATGAGAAGGAAAGAGCGAACAAAGGATCCTAAAAATGAAAAAATCAGGAAAGGAAGAGGCCCAGAAGAGAGAGGTGTCTGTAAACCAAGGGATACAAGTATTATCACATAATCCAACATACCTTCATCTATAATTACTGTATAGAAATAATTTACCTTGGCAATGTGCAATTCAGATTTTCAGAGTTATGCGTGCTTTGTATGAATTCCAAATCTGCTTATCAGGACTGCTTCTTGGTTAGAGAGTTGTGATATTTTTAAATATTGCCACAATCTGTTCCTTTAGCTTCTATGTGCTTATGTTGTGCATGTATCTCAGTTTGACATCTAGCATGAATCAATGGCAGAGCGATGTAATTTCTTCTTATTTTCCTTCTGCAGAGGCTGTAATATGCCATTCCAAGACAAAAGTAAAAGAAAGAATATACATTTAGGCAACTCTTTCTCATATCAAAACACTGGAAATTGGGCAAAATTGATCTAAGCACAGACGGTGCAGTCCCCTTAAAAGACCACCATGAGGTTCTTGACCCAGAGCTCTCTATCAGGTGAGCCTATGATGTGGCAAGATACTCTGATCCTGTGGACTTGTTCAGAAAGGCCCTTCATTTTATAGGAAAGAAATCCAGGCCCAGAGATTCATCACTTATTTAAACACTACTTACTGGGTGGCACCCTAACATCAGTCGTACGACTTGGCTGATACTCTTACCATTACACCAAGGTGACCCAATTCTACAGTATAAAGATAGCTCCAATATAATATATATCAAAGTATGATAAACTCCATACACAAAATATAAAGTCCACAAGAGTTGGCCAAACAACTAAACAGAGAAAGAAGATTAACTTTCAAACATACGGTTCCAGACCTACCCAGATTTCATTCAATTCCTCTTCTCCTTTAAGAGTTCTTACCTTCCAAGTTGTCAGTTCCACATGGGCTCAAGGAAAATAAACTCCTGGGTGGTGGCTGAATCTTTCTGCCTAACTAACCTCCATGCTCAGGACACAATCATCCTCACACTTACAGGTCTTGAAGAGGACTCCTCAGCCTCATCTGAAATTTTCCAGAGGCAGAGTCTAGAATAAGTCTTTATTAGGTTGCTTTGGCAACCTCATGATGTCACAGACAGACATGACAGTACCTGACAACAGAAAGTGAACAACATAACCTGCATGTGAGGTTATGTTGTTCACTTCCTGCTTATTGAAAAGGCAGGTTCCAGGTTCTACAAGCTTTCTTTTTGCCACCATTGCCTCCCTTTTTGCCACCATTGCCTCCCTGTCAACCATTTTTCTATTTATGAACATAGAAAATAAAGAAAAGTTGGTTTCTTGGAGGAATGTTAAAATTATTAGCTAAAAAAGGCCTGGGAGGACCAGATGGCTTCACCAGTGAATTCTACCTAACATTCAAAGAAGATTTAATACCTATTCTCCTCAAACTCTTCCAAAAAATCAAAGAAGAGGCAATACTTCCTAACTCATTTTATGAGGCCAATATTGCTCTGATACCAAAACCTAGTAAAGATAACACACACAAAAAAAAACTAAAAACCACTATCTCTCATGAACACAAATGCAAAAATTCTAAATAAGATGCTAGCAAACCGAAAACAGCAATATATTAAAAAGATTATACACCTTGATCAAGTAAGCTTCATCCCAGAGGCACAGGGATTCATAGCACAGGTTCAACTTATGCAAATCAATTAATGTGATACAACACATAAACAAATTAAAAAATAAGAACCATATGATCATATCAATAGATGCAAAAAAAGCCTTCAATAAGATACAGCACCCATTTATGATCAAAACACTTAATAAAATAGATATAGAAGGAAAGTACCTTAACATAATAAAGGCCATACACGATAAACCCTCAGCGAACATTATACTTAGCAATGAAAAAGTAAAAACCTTTCCTCTAATATCAGGAACAAAACAAAGCTGTCCACCATCACCACTGTTATTCAATATAACATTGGCGGTCCTAGCGAGTGCAATCAGATAAGAGAAAGATATAAAAGGCATCCAAATAGGAAATGGAGAAGTCAAACTGTCACTCTTTGCAGATGACATGATTCCCCATACAGAAAACCCTAAAGACTCCACAAGAACACTACTGGAAATAATAAGCAAATACATTAAATTTCTGGATATAAGATCAATGTGCAAAAATCTATAGAATTCCTATACTCTAATAATGAATTGTCAGAAAAAGAAATGAAAAAAATTTCTTTCACAATCGCAAGAAAAAGAATAGCTAGGAGTAAATCTAATGAAACATGTGAAGGACCTATATAATGAAAACTATAAGACCTTATTAAAAGAAATTAAAGAAGATACAAAATCCCATTGGCACTCTTTAAAAAAATAGAACAAAAAAATCATCTGATTTATATGGAAGTACAAAAGACTCCAAATTGCCAAATGGCTTCAAAAAGCCATCCTGAGAAAAAAGAGCGACGCTGGAGGCATCACTCTGCCCGACTTCAAATTATACTACAAAGTGACAATAAACAAAAGGGCATGGCGTCGGCAGAAAATCAGATATACAGACCAGTGGAACAGACTGAGAGTCCAGAAGTAAATCCATGTTTATATGGGCAAATAATTTTCAACAAAGAAGTCAAAAACATGCAATGGAGAAAGGAAAGCCTCTTCAATAAATGGTACTGGGAAAACTGGAAAGCCACCTACAAAAGAATGAAACTAGACTGCTGTTTATCACCACACACCAAAATTAACTCAAAATGGATTAAGGGCCTGAATATAAGATCTGAAACAATAAATCGTAAAGAAAAAAAAAAAAAACCTAGGTACTAAACTTGGAAACCTTGGACTTAGGATTTTATGACTTTTAAGGTCAAACTATATTCTACAATGTTCTTGTGATTTGCGGGGGTCAGCTCAGTAGTATCACCAGAAAAGAAGAATGTTGTGATATATAAATAGAGCCATGCCATAAGCTAAGGATTCCGAACATTTGGAAAGACTGAGAGAAATAACAATTAAAAACAGACTGAGGTGTCAGTAATGCTATAAAACTTCACTAATTTACCCCAGTGAGATAGACTATCATTCTTAGTGAAAAGTCCAATTTACATGGCAGTTTCAAGGAAACATAATATAAATTAAGCTGATGTAACTAAGGCCAAGAAATCTTTATATGTTTAATGACTCAAACAGGTAGATAAGAGCTATTTGTGATGAACACTTTTACATTATGAATGAAGCTTTGGATTTTATAGCATGTGAGAGAAAAACCTCCCTTTGCTGGTCTCTGTTTCTTACCACAGAACACAGTTTCTGCTGATCTGCCATGTTCCTGCTGGTGTGGCTACGTGAAAAGGATACTATGAAAACAGGTTGCTGAGAGATCCAAGATTTCTCTGGATTATTTTTCCTGAAAAGGTTGTGAAGTTAATATAGGGCCTATAACAAAATATTGCCATTTAAAAATTTTTTAAATGAAGTCTTCTGTGCCCAGAATAGTAGGAGGATTAGGAAAGGGGACCAAAAGCAAGTTCTTGAAATTTCAAGGAAATATCAGCTCTGCCAATTACAACCTAGGGATCTTAGGCAATTTACATAACTTCTCTGAGCCACAGTTTTCTCATTTAAGAAATGGGGATACTATATAAATGGAATAATCTAAGTGAAAAATTCTTTATAAACTATAAAATGCTAAACAAATACTACCTTTTCTAGGTGAGACCTACATTTTCCAAATGGATACATGTCCTATAGAAGAAATGCAGTCTGGCCTCTGGGTCAGGATGTGCCTGGAGGCCATAATAGAATGTGGTTCTAGAGTCAGATTGCTTGGAGTTATATTCTAGCTATACTGCTTAGCAGCTGTGTGTGAGCTTGAGAAAATTACATAACTTCTCTGTGCCTGTTTCTTAGAAAACCAGGATAGTAATAGTACCTACCACACTGGGTTGATATAAGGAATAAGTGAGTTAATATGTATTGTGGCAGCCACTGATAGATGCCTAACCAATATTCATTCTGCCTTTCTTCCTTACCAATAAAACCCCAATGTTGTTGTAGGTGGCAATGGACTCAGCCAACAAAACTTGATTTGCTAAGTTCCCTTGCAGTTGGGGGTGTTCATGTAGCACAGTTCTGGCCAATGAGATATAAGCAGAAATCCACTGGCTGAGGCTCTGAGAAAAGCTATTTTCCTGATTTAAAAAAAACAAAAACAAAAACAAAAGACAGACTCAGCTGTCTTGGGCACTTTCCTCTTCGTCCTTCCCCCATTCTGTCTGTAACCAAAACACAATGCCTGAAGAGAGGAGGAGCCCTCTTGAGTGCATTAGGAAGACAGCCTCCGCTGAAAGTGATAATGCAGAAAGATGGAAGGAAGAACCTGAGCTGTAAATGAAAATATGAAGCTTCTTCTTTCCTGACTTTATGGCACCTATTGTGAGATAAAAACCAACTCTCTGTGTTAGGTTTCTGCTATTTCATTTACCTTATTAGATGCAGCCAAACACATCCTTTCTACCAATACACTTGTAGAGCAGTTTGACTGCCTAGATCATAGTTAGTATTCAATAAATGTTAGCTATTACCATTATTATTTGCCAGCATTCTGGTCCTGAACCAGGTGACTAGCAAGTATTCCCCTCATTTCTTTGCAATAATACTCCAATTTTCCTTTTTGAAATCAACCCTCTCCCTATTCTCAACCTTATGGTTTGCAGTGGGATTGACATCACTCTCCATTCTAAGTATGGGCCCTGATTAGTTTAATTCAATTAGCATGAGCCCACTTCCCAAACCACAGTGACTATCCCGGGATGAGTACGTAACTCAGGCCTAAGGCAGTTTGCACATCTTCTCCTGGCAAAAGGGAGTGACTGAATGGGCACATAGCTAAAGACAGGCAATATGAGTGCATCTCAGGAGATAGTGCTGGGAAACAGACTCACTCTTCTCCCCAAGGATGGTGCTCTGAGCAACGCTGTCACCATGAGGAGAGTCAATCTGCAGGGTGCAACCGATACATGGAGAAGGGCAGACCAGGAGAGAGGCAGGGAAATGGAGCTGAAGCCCTCCATCCTAAATCTCTAGATGAAATTTTACTTTTGGAATTTTCAAGTCAGATTCATTTGAGACTGGTTTTGCTAATTTGGTTTGAGCTGAATCCTCTGTCACTTGCGACCACAAGATTCCTTCTGATACTGTTAGATTGAAAAAAAAGAATAATTTAATGTAAGGATTATAAAACTAGAGGGTAATTTTCCAAACTCTGGTCTAGTGTGTCTATTTAAACAAATCTATAGTCAAATACAATATAAATTCATACCCAAATCACCTTTCCAAAAGAAAAGAACAGCAATAAAATCTGTAATTTGCAATTGTGTAAATTCATTCAAATTTATCTTCCAAAAGAAAAAAACCCAGCCAGTTGAAAGTGTTTTTTGTTTTTTATAAACATATCCAGGAAAACTCCTTTAAGAATAGACATGCATCTGGGTTTTAGAATAAACGTTGGACCCAGAGGCAGACACTAGAAACCTATGACTAATATTGAAATAATATTCACAGACAGTTGTCATGGCAGCCTGCTCATTCTGTACAAAATAGAACTCACTGCATTTTAACAAGATTTAGCAGAGGAAAGCTGCTAGCCTGCAGACAGCCTCTAACTGAGTTAAACAACTTACTAATTAGTTTTGGTTTCATTATTACATATAATCTTCAGACTACACCCTAATTGTATCCCCCAAATTACAAATACTTAAAATCACTAATAAAATTACACAATATGATTTTTTTAATACCTGCACCACTCTTGAAATCTTCCCATCAGTCTATAGGCAACAGCTTTGTGAAAAGTCCCATTGTGTGCATAGTTGAATTCACTTATAAATCTAAATAAAGTGTTGGGGAAGTGGAGAAAGTAGCCAATTTCCTTTCTGTCACCAATTAGCATTGGCTAGATGCTGCTTTCAGACATTTCCTTTTAAGTGGGGTTCTATGGGAGTGGGGAGTAGCCAAATTGTTCTGTGCTCAGTTACATACTCCCAGAGAAGTGACTTTAAAAACTAGAGGCATCTCGGCTACTATTAATAATGCTACAATGAACATAGGGATGCATATATCTTTTCGAATTAGTGTTTTGGATTTCTTCAGATAAATATAAATACCCAGAAGTGGAATTGATGGGTCATAAGGTAGTTCTATTTTTAATTTTTTTGAGGAAGCTCCATACTGTTTTCCACAGTGGCTGCACCAATTTATATTCCCACCAACAGTGCACAAGGATTCCCTTATTTACAATAGCCATGGAAACAACTTAAGTGTCAATCAAAACATGACTGGATAAAGAAGAGGTGGTACATATTTACAATGCAACATTACTCGACCATAAAAAAAGAATGAAATCTTACCATTTGTGACAACATGGATGGACCCAGAGTGAATTATCCTTAGTAAAATAAATCAGACAAAGACAAATATCATATGATTTCACTTATATGTGAAATCCAACTAAATAAATGAACAAACAAAACAGAAACATTCATAGATACAGAGAACAAGCTGATGGTTGCCAGATTGAGGGGGTGCAGAATGGGGGGCTGGGTGAAAAAGGTGGAGGGATTAAGAAGTACAAATTGGTAGTTACAAAATAGTCACAGGGATGTAAAGTAAGCATAGGGAATACAGTAAATAATATTGTAATAACTACGTATGGTGCCAGGTGGGTACTAGACTTATCGGGGGGATCGCTTCACAAATTATATAAATATATGCTGTACACCTGAAACTAATATAATATTGAATGTTAACTGTAATTAAGAAATAAAAATTTTTTAAAAAAAGAAAAAATAGTCATGAGGATGTAAAATACAGTACAGGGAATATAGTCATTAATATTGTAATAATTACGTATGTTATCATATGGGTACTAGACTTATCGGGGTGATCACTTCGTAAGTTATATAAATGTCTAATCGCTATGTTGTAGACCTGAAACTAGTATAGTATTGTATGTCAACTGTAATTTAAAATTTTTTAAATTTTAAAAAACTAGAGGTACCTCAAGACATAAATAAGGAAGGGGAAACAAAGTAATTTTAGCTGAGCTCTTTCTCTCTTGAGTGGCTATCTCTATCCAACCTCAGCTCATGTGCTGTGGATGATTTTGGAGATTACAAATAGCTGATGTTGAGAGGAATACCACATAAGACCATCTTTACTATTAGGTTTCTGCATTTCACCCTGCCCCCACTTTCTGCTTTCTCCTCTTTTGAGTTTCTTCTTTAAGAGAGAGGAGACAGGGAGTAATTAAAATCCAATAACACCCTAAGCTTGAAAACCACTTCAAGCCATTATCATCCATTAACATTTTGGAACAAATCGGTCTTTTGCGTTAATGTTCTTCAAACTCCTTGAGATGGAGCCATATTATATACTTTTTTTTAGGCTTCTGTTCAAGATGGTATAGAAGGTAGATGCTGTGCGCACCTCCTCTTGCGACCACACCAAATTACAACCAAATTACAGAGCAACCATCACTGGGAGTCACCTGAGGTCTGGCTAAATAGAAGTCCTACAATTGGGGACATGCATAAGAAGAGGTTGCTAGGAGGAGTGGAGATGTGAACCTGCTGGACCCACAGCCACATGTGCTGGGTGAGAATCCAGAGGGCTATCTTGGCTCAGAGTCCACTCCTCCACCTGAGGAGCGAGGGGTCCCGGCCCCACACCAGGCTCCCCAGCCCCAGGGTTCCAGGGCCAGGGAGAGAAGTCTTCACAACCTCTGGCTGTGAAAACCAGCAGAGATTGTGGCTGAGTGAGTAGGAGGGCTGCGCGAGTCGCAAAAGTTCCTCTTAAAGGGCCCACACCCAGCCTTACTTGATGATGGACTCACTCACTCTGAGTCCCAGGAGCACCAGGGACACACAGGGAAGAACTGAGCTGTCGGACTTCAGGGCGAGGGCTAGAGGGGTGGCATTCTCCCAGACAGAAGGGCTGGCAGTATTCATTGTACCTTTGCTGAGTCCTCTCCCCTCCTAGCCTCCAGATGCAGGTGGCCACCATATCTGAGTTGCCATCAACCTGGAAAACACACGTAGTTCTGTCCAGAAAAGACTCTGAGACTCCGCCCCTCCCAACCTGCAGGCCCACCCAAGCCACCTCTAGTGGTTTATCCCACACAAATGGCCTGTCTTGGCTCTTTCTGCAGACTTTCCTAATATCTCTCAAAGGCTCACAAAACCCAAAGAAGCAGCACCTGGCCTCGGCGTTCCCAGTACCTCTTACTGAGGCAGCCAGCCTCGGTTTCTGGTTTGGCCTCTCGAGGCACCTATAAGCCCAGCATGGGTGGCAGCCATCTGTGGATTGCTTGGTGACTCTGACCAGGTGGCCCTGGAGGTGCACACGCTGTGGCTGAACTTGGCCTGCAGTTGGGCCCCTTCCAGGAGGCCTTTGGATCAACACACCCAGTGGCCTGCTTTGAACAGTGCTGGAGCCACAGCACCACCCAGAGCTGCATCCGAGGAGGACACACCTGAAGGGCAAACTGAGCAGTCACCAGAGCCCTGCTAAGTGAATCCTGCTCCATAGGGTCAACCAGTCAGTGCAAGGGTCAATCCCTCCCATCAAAGTGCAAACAGCAACCAAGGATCAATTACAAAAGATGGGCACACGCAACCCACACAAGGGACACACCTTGAGCACCTCACTCGAGTGATCAAAGAAGACTGTGTGCCCCTGGGCCCCACGGGACACTTACTACATAAAGCCACTGTACCAAGACCAGGAAACTTAGGAGCCCTACTTAAGATGTAGAAACAGACACAGGGAGGCAGCCAAAATGGGGAGACAAAGAAATATGTCCCACATGAAAGAACAGAACAAAGCTCCAGAAAAAGAACTAAACAAAATGGAGACAAGCAATCTACCAGATGCAGAGTTCAAAACACTGGTGATAAGGATGCTAATGAACTTAGGGAAAGAGTAGATGAACTCAGTGAGAACTTAACAAAGAGATAGAAAACATAAAAACGGACATGGAAAACATAAAAAGGAACCAGTCAGAAGTGAAGAATACAATATCTGAGATGAAGAGTATATTAAAGGGAATCAACAGAGTGGATGAAGCAGAGGATCGCATGAGTGATGTAGAGAATGGGGTAGCAGAGGACACCCAATCAAATGACAACAAGAAAAAAGAATCCAAAAAAATGAAGATAGTTTAAGGAGCCTCTGGGACATCAAGCGTAACAACATCTGCATCCAGAAGAGAGAGCAGGAAATTAAATACCTGTTTGAAGAAATAATGACAGAAAACTTCCCTAACCTGGTGAAGGAAATAGACATACAAACCTGGTGAAGGAAATAGACATACAACCTCAGGAAGCTCAGAGAGTCCCAAACAAGATGAACCCAAAGTGGCCCACACTAAAATACCATTAAAATGTCAAAGATTAAATTCAAAGAGAGAATCTTAAAAGCAGCTAGAGAAAAGCAGTTAGTTACCTACAAGGGAGCTCCCATAAGACTGGCAGCAGATTTCTCAACAGAAACTTTGCAGGCCAGAAGGGCTTAGCACAAAATATTCAAAGTGATAAAAAGCAAGGACCTACAACCAAAATTACCTAGCAAAGCTGTCATTTAGAATCAAAGGACAGATAAAGAACTTCCCAAACAAGAAAAAGCTAAAGGAGTTCATCGCCACCAAGCCAGTATTACAGGAAATGTTGGAGGGACTTCTCTAAGATGAAGAAAAATATATGTATCAAAAATGTGAAGAAAGAATGGCAATAACTACATATTTATCAACAAGTACTTCAAATGAAAAAGGATTAAATGCTCCAATCAAAAGATAGGGTGGCTGAATGGATAAGAAAACAAGATCCTTACATATACTGCCTAAGAGAGACTTAGTTCAGATTAAAAGACACACACAAACTAAAAGAAAAAGATATTTCATGATGGACCTAGAAGGTATTATGCTGAGTGGAGTATGTCAATTAGAGAAAGACAAATGTCATATGATTTCATGTACATGTGGAATCTAAAGAATAACAACAACAACAACAACAACAACAAACAGAAACAAACTCATACAGAGAACATTTTGAGGGTTACCAGATGGTGGAGGTTCTGGGGGGGTCAGTGAAAAAGGGGGAATGGATTAAGAAGTACAAATTGGTACTTTTAAAATAGTCATAGAGATATAAAGTACAGCATAAAGAATATAGTCAATAATATTGTAATAACTATGTACAGTGTCAGAGGGGCACTAGATTTATTAGGGTGATCACTTCATGAGTTATATAGATGTCTAATCACTATGTTGGACACCTGAAACTAATATAATATCATATGCCAACTATAATTGAAAAATAAAAAATATTATTAAAACTCCCACATTGCCCTACACTGGGTTTCTACACATTTTGAAGGCATGTGATAATAAACAACTTCAATCAGGGGACTGGACCACAGGGCAGTAGCTTTGGTGCAGATTAAAGACACTGTCAAAATGTTATGTGTGTTACATGCCACCGAGTCAGCTCCAACTCCTGCAAGAGTAAGTGTAGGGCTGGGTTTCAATAGGAACGCAGAGGATTCATCTAGGGTGAGATTCTCAACCATGCATGGCACTATTGACATTTGGAACCAGATAATTTTTTGTTGTGGGTGCTGTCCTGTGCATTATAGGATGTCTCACCACATGCTTGGTCTCTGCCCACTATCTGCCAGTACCCCACACCATCACGACAACTCAAAGTATCTGTAGACATTGCCAAAGAGCCCTCAAGATTTTTGTCCCCCCAGGGGATATTTTCGGTTGTCACAACTTGGGGAGGGGTGCTATGGGCATCTAGTGAGTAGAGGGCAGGGATGTTATGAAACATTCTACAATACACAGGACAGCTTCCCACAACAAAAGAGTTACCCAGTCCCAAATGTCAACAGGGCTGTGGTCACGAAGCCCTGATCTAAAGGAAGAGCCTGGGTCTAGATCTATGAGGGCAAAGATGTAGTAGGTAGGTGGGCAGATGTGGGGGTACTTGTAGAAGTTCTCTTCTGATTGCCTCCATTTTTTCACTGAAATAAGGAAGTGAGTTTATCAGCTGTAAATGAGATTGGGGAAGGAGATACAGGCAGTTTAAAGAGAGAAGATATGAAACTGCCCTTTAGGAGAAGTGGATAATGAATGGACAGGGGAAGTGGATACAATTTTGGGGTGCATCAAGGCCTCACTTGAGGTAAGTAAAGAATTTAATAGACACGCGCTTTGACCAGCTAAGCCACAAGGTAAGTAAAGAATTTAATGTGAAACCAATAGGCCTGCATTTGTGTCCTTCCTGGGGCCATATTCTGTGGTGGAGCAAGGAGAGAGTTGGATTTAACAGATTGTGGCCAACAAACACCAGCATCAAAGGAGCAAACAAGTGATAAAAATGACAGTACTTCAGCTGGCTAAGTAGACAGGAATATACGCAACTATGAAAAGTTAGGTGGGCAAAAAACAACAAATACCCATTCCAAGAGACTAGTTTCAAATGTCTGAACCCAATGAGCCACAAATGGGGGGAAATAAGGTAAGCTCTGTCATACTAAGGTAATGACTCATTTTTCTTAGTAAATACTTGAGTACTCACTGAAAGACATAGTACAATCATTTCTAAATGAAATCAAGTCAACTGAGTTTCCTGAATCAACTCAGTGTTTGGGATTATAGTCTCTTTGGTTGAATTACCCTCCATCAGTGAAGCCAAACACTAGGGAAGCTACACTAAACATCTGAGAAATCAGAAGACTCAAAAAGCTTGAAGTAACTTCTGGTCTTTATTTCATAGTTTGTTTATGTATTTGTCTTATAGTTGTTGAGATGCTTATGGGCATACCTGGGGTTGACAGGTCTCATAAATCTGACTGAGCAGACTGAAGTGCTGGGCAAAACTGTGGCCATCTGAGACACTATCCAAGACTGGTGGTTTCAAGGTGAAAATCATCAACAGCTGCTTCCACAGGCTCTTGGTTCCTGCTTTTGAGGATTTCACTGAAAAAATTATAAAAGATAAAAAAGAAAAAGCATCCATTTCCTCAATGGCATGCATACAAAATACTACAAGAGACCAATGGCACTCTTATGGGAAAAAACACATAGACTTTGTGGGCCTCCCGAAATCATTTATGTATCAGAAGACTGAGTATGAGCCCAGTCCTGCCACTCACCAGCAGAATGGTCTCAGGTAAGGCATTCAATATCTTCGGCTTCCACTTCTTCAGCTGCAAAATGGAGATAGTAATATTTACTATGCCTACCTCACAGGAATGTATGTCAAAATACTTTGTAAACCATATTGCAGTTTACTAATTATAAAGACTGTGACTATACCTCAAAGGTAGTAGAAAATGGAACAAAAGTCTCCCTCCTTGTCAGAATGGAGAAAAGGAGCAAGAGTTTTTCAGTAAAGGCAGAAACCCCTGTTGCATGCATCGGAGGTTCACTAGCTTCCTTTCTACATGGAGTGTACATGTGGGAACTTGGCCAAAGTCTGCACTTGACGAAACCACCCGTGTAGCAAGGGCAGACAGAAAGCTGAAGGAAGAGCAAAGTGTTCCCTAGAAGGGACAAACCAAAACACAACCGATGAGTATAATTTTAGGCCCAATTCTTGGCAGCCTTGTTTTGAATTAACAGGGGTTTAAAAACAGGTGGGATATACTTATAGTTACTGAGCATCCTGGGAGTCATTATAGCTTACTGACTAGCAGTAAACAGGAGCTTTCATGAAGTCATCCTCTGGCTGGTGGCTGCCCACTCATGTTTATCTCATGGCTCACGATCTAAGCACCAAGTGTTCGAGAGACCTCTCAAAGTGTATCAACAAAAAGGCATATTGGGAGGGGTCCCCATAATGAATAATACAGGGTGCCAGGTAGGACATAGAAAACCTGGTACTAAAGAACCCAAGCACTAGCTGCAGGCCTGCCCCCATTTCTGTGCAAAAAGTTACATGGTAGATAACTGCCTCCATTTTCCTACCTGGAAAGTTGGGATAATATTTAGACCCAGAGGGGGAAAAATGAGGGTGTCTAGTCCAACCTACACATTTCACAAAGGACACTGAGGCTGGTAAGTGAACTGATTAGTTCAAGAGTACACAGCTAGTGAGTAGCCAAAAGAGGACTAGAATCCAAATCGTGCCCCCCAGATTAGTGTGCCTTCCACACACATTTCTTCCAGGGGCCTTCAAGAAAGACTGAAGGGGTTGCTTTCCATCAGTATCATTTCTCTGCTAGCTTCAGAGGAAGACGCCAGGGAAAGAACAGCCACAGCCTTCAGCCATGTCCAAAACTTAGAGATGCCCCCAAATGGTTTTATATGGGTTTCCAAACTTGAGGATGGTGACCAATCCTGGCATGTTGACAAAGATCAATCCAGAAGCATTGGGGGGAGGGGGAGGGGCGGACAAATGGCACTGACAATGAAAACCGAGACCATACAGGCGCCCTTGATAATGGAGGGTCCCAACACCATATTGGGACCACAACCTGGAAGCACGGTGGCAGGTTCACGGGCCTCGACCTGTGCAATCGCAAGGTCCCGCACTGGGTTTAATGCTCTGGGGCTACCGTACTGGAATTCTTAACTTATGAACAAGCGGCCTGACATTTTCGTTTTACAATGGGTCCCTCAAATCTTGTGGCAGTTCCTGCTTCACCTCTTCAACCCCAGCCAGCCATAAGGGGTGGTTTGTCTACCCCGCCCCCCAACCCCATCTTAGCCCTAGGCAAGTAAGAGCAAACAAAATTCCTGCAATGTTCAGCCCTTTTCGGGCTTGCAGAGCGGGAAAAGGCTGTAGAAAAGTTCAGGGGAGCAGTAAGAGCCTGTTTGTTCTCCGGCAAGAGACCGACTCACCAGCGGCCTCTTCCAACCCTGGCAAAATAAATGCCAATATAAAAACGACCCTCCCCAACCCACCCCAGACCCCACGCTGCCTTAATCTTTGTCTCCAACTGGTGTTCCTGTCCGCCCTGCTCCGGACTCAAGGCCTCCAATACCGCCGGAAGCAGCTCAGTGTGCCCATGAGGAAAATGGGGAAAACGCGGGTCCCTCAACATCTGAGGGAACCCACCAGAAGGGGCCGTGCCAGTCCGCATTCGCCTGCTGGGCCGGCCTCGCCAACGCCCCGGCATTGGAAAAGTTTGAGGACGCGTGAATAGCGGGGCGGCGCTCTCGGCCAGGGATAAACCCTGGTCGCAAGGGTGACGAATGCGGCCTGCTGGCAAGGTCAGCGACCCAAACGCAGGAACCATAGCCCTCACCTGGCTGCGAACACCAGATCTCGCGGGCGGGGCGGGGCGGGGCGGGGCGACGCGACGCGACGTCATGGGTGGAGCTACAACAGAAGGGCGGGGTTTCCCTGGGACATACGTTCTGACGTGAGCCTATGAATACATGAGAGATGGCAGCAGTCTACCGGGAGGTTCCATAGTGTAGTGGTTATCACGTCTGCTTTACACGCAGAAGGTCCTGGGTTCGAGCCCCAGTGGGACCACGGCCGGCAAACTATTTTCCCAACTTTAATTTTTTGAGTTTAGTTGACGGGGTGGAAACATGAAAAGCAAGGCAAACTATTTTCCCAACTTTAATTTTTTGAGTTTAGTTGACGGGGTGGAAACATGAAAAGCAAAGACAACGTGCTTTTCTTTCTCCCTTAAAAAAATGTATTTAATGAAATGCTTTTGTAGCAGAAGCGTAATGACATATCTTCTCCCATCCCTGCCTCCATCGTTCCAACTGAAAAACTCCAGAGGTGGAGGCCCGGCAGTGTCTAGGGGAGACCATCTGGGCCCGCGGAGCCCTGCCCCCACCTCTCCTCCAATACTCCGGAAGGGCAGGGGAGGATCTCGGAAAATCGAGCGATTTGGGGAAAGATAACCCGGCACCGTACTTTTCCTGCAAGTCAGCACAGCCAGGCCCCCTAAAGCCTCCAACTAAAATATGGCAATACCGCAGCTCTTTGACTGCAGTTCAATGATTAAAGGTTTATTATTATTAATACTATTAAAGTCTTAATTTTTCGTTAAACTCTAAAATATAGAGCAAGGAAAACAGTAGTTCTTTTCTTTTTAATACAGCAGTAGAGTTTGTTGAATAGACCTTCAATGAAAGAAGAATATAAATAAGAAACAAAACAGAAATAGACTCACAGAGAACAAACAAATGGTTGCCAGATGGACTAGGAGAAAAAGGTGAAGGAAAGAAGTACAACTGATAGTTACAAAATAGTCATCCGGATGCGAAGTAGGGCATAGGGAATATAGTCGAAAACATTGTGATAACTGTGTATGGTGTCAGGTGGGTACTAGATTTATCAGGTGATCACTTGTAAGTTATATAAATGTTTAATCACTATGTTGTATACCTGAAACTAATATAAAATAATATGGAATGTCAACTGTACTCAAAAAAATAGATAAATAATTTATTAAAAAATAAATAAAATTGGACAACTGGAGAAAAATTATCCATACACAGTACAGAAAAAATGTTAGACTTGTACACACCCAATAAATGCCGATTGAATAATATTTCTCTAGTTTTTTTTGTTGTTGTTGTTCCTCTTTACTAGTTTATTACACCTTCGTTTGGGGGAGGTTACTATTATCTTTTTAATAATGGTCTTTTTCTGACTTCAATTTACACTGCAAAGCAACAATAATCAAAACAGCATGGTATTCACAGAAAAACAGACAACAGAATTGAGAGCCCAGAAATAAACCCACATACATATGGGCAAATAATTTTCGACAAGGAAACCAAACACATACAATGGAGAAAAAAATCCTCTTCAATAAATGGTGCTAGGAAAATTAGAAAGCCACATGCAAAAGAATAAAACTAGATGTCACTGTACAGCAAAATTGATTCAAAATGAATCAAAGACCTAAGTACAAGACTGGAAACAATAAATTACATAGAAGAAAACATAGGTACTAAACTCATGGACCCTCGTCTTAGAGGGGATTTTATGAATTTGACCTCAAAGGCAAAGAAGTAAAAGCAAAGATAAATGAATGGGACTATATCAAACTAAAAAGCTTCTGCACAGCAAAGGAAACCATTAACAAAACAAAGAGGCAACCAACCGAATGGGAGAAGATATTTGCAAGCAATACCTCCAATAAGTATTTAGTATCTGAAATATATAAAGAACTTGCACAACTCAACAACAAAAAAACAAACAATCCAATTAAAAAATGGGCAGAGGATCTGAACAGACACTTCTCCCCAGAAGACATACAAATGAGCAACAGACATATGAAAAGATGTTCAACTTCACTAGATATTAGGGAAATGCAAATCAAACCACAATGAGAGACCACTTCACACTTGTTAGAATGGCTATCATCAAGACAAGTAATAATGAGTATTGGAGAAGATGTGGGAAAAAAGGAACCCTCAGACACCGCTGGTAGGAATGTAAATTGGTACAGCCACTGTGGAAAACAGTACAGAGGTTCCTCAAAAAATGAAGAATAGAATTACCATATGACCCAGCAATCCCTCTTCTAGATATTCACTTTAAAATTTTGAAAAATTTGTCTGTAAAGATTTATGCACCCTGATGTTTAAAACAGCATGTCCTTGTGGCCAAGACATGAAAACAACCAAAGTGTTCTTCAACAAATGATTGGATAAAGAAGCTGTAATACAGATATATGATGGAATATTACTCAGCCATAAGAAGAGATGAAATACTGCCATTTGCAACAACATGGATGGATCTTGAGATCATCATGCTAAGTGAAATAAGCCAGACAGAAAAAGTTGAGAACCATATGATTTCACTCATATGTGGGATATTAAAACTGAAAGCAACAAATGAACAAGACAAACAAACAAAAATTCATAGACACAGAAACAATTTAGTGGTTACTAGAAGGAAAGGGGAGACGGGGAAGGTAGATAAGGGTAAACGGGGTCAAATATATGGTGATAGAAGGAGATTTGACTTTGGGTGGTGAATACACAATGCGATATACAGATGACATATTATTGAATTGTGCACTTGAAACCTATATAATTTTATTAACCAATGCTACTCCAATAAATTTAATTTTCAAAAAATTTGGCCTTTTTCATCTTTGACAAGAGGAATGAAGGAAATGTATCTGGGCCCCTGGTGGCTAAAGGTGGGATAGTGGGGGCCAAGCACCAAAAAAGGAAAAGGAAACGCGGTCTTTTTCTTTGCACTTTTCCACATAATTTTGCTCATATGGTGTGTAAATTTGCATCTTTTTCCAACTCAAGAGTATGACTCATGATTCTTCCTGTTATTACAATCACTTCATTAACTTTATTCTTTCGTTACCATCTTAACCATTTTTAAGTGTACAGTTAAGTAACGTGAAGTATATTAACATTGTTGTGAAAAAGATCTCCAGAACTTTATATATATATATATGATTTATATGTAATATAAAATTACACATATATAATTTATATGTAATATAAAATTATATATATATACACACATATAATGTCATTTAGGCCTCAAACTAATTCTATGAAGTAGGCATTATTATCACCATCTTACAGATCAGAAAGTTGAAGCAAAGAGATTTAAGTAACTTGCCCAAGGTCACATAACAAGTAGTTGAGCTGGGATCTGCACCCAGTCTGGCTTAGGAATCTGCTCTTCACCCTACCTGCTGCACTGAACCCCCTAACCTTGGCCATGTAGATTGTTTCCAATTGTTATTATAAATGACACAGCAATGTATATCTTTGTGTGTAACTGTTCCCCCCTCCCAAATTTAGTATTTTCCTGAGTGAATAGGCATGAGCTTAATGCCACATTGCTTTCTAAGAGGGGAATCCATGTCATTTTCATAGAACTCGACAATATTAGTGTTTATTTGGCAGGAAATGGCTCAAGGTCACCCACTAGAAGATAATGGCAGAGAAAGGATTAAGACCTGGGTCTTCTGATTCTAGTTCCTATCTCCCTCCACTGCTTCCCTTACATTTAAAGGTAGATTAAAACCAATAACTTTCTTTGTTAAACTGACCTCAGTTGACATTAGATTCTTCTCTGAGACTTCCTTGTTCAGGCAGGTAACTATGTGGGTTAACTTGGTGGGGCTCAGCCAAAGCTCTAAGAACTAAATGGAATAAGGTGCTTAATGAGGCCAGTGCTCAAGTTAAGCTCCGGCTCCTGGGGAAGCTCCGCACTTGGATAAGGTAGAGCTGCGGCCAAGGGCAAGGGAAGAATGCCACGCAAGATAGAAGGCTTCTTGGTTTTACTTCTCTTTGGCTATGAAGGTATGTGCTAGCCAACCATTGGCTTTCACTAAATACTTAATAATTCAATTGAATTAATAATATAGCTGATTAATAGAAATGCAATCTGAATAATTAAAATATTATTAACAAGGAAGCCATGTC
Organism: Eidolon dupreanum; assembly: GCA_028627145.1. Classification (NCBI taxonomy): domain Eukaryota; kingdom Metazoa; phylum Chordata; class Mammalia; order Chiroptera; family Pteropodidae; genus Eidolon; species Eidolon dupreanum. The sequence continues at coordinate 7,487,585 of CM053505.1, read as the reverse complement.
GATTAATTAAATATGTGTAATTAATGAACAACAATTGTCTTTGTGTAGATACAGTTCTCTTTGTCTCACCATGGGCTTTCTGGTTCTATGAGGAGCCTTCTGAAGTTCAAAGGATGCTTAAATGGGTCAGAAAAAAAGGAAGGATCTCAGAAATAGTATAAAATAGCTATAAACTGCAACAATTAAGAAAATGTGAGTGAAACAACAACAACAACAAAAAGAAAGTGTGGCATGTTCTTGAAAATTTTTAGGAGTCAAATTTAGAATGATTGTAGAGTCTAATCTTCCAAATCAGGACGCTATTGAGAGTAGAAGAAGATGCTATTAATAATTCTGCTGGGACAACAGGTGTAAACCAGGACGGTCCTAGGCAAATCGGGACTTGAGGTCATCCTAGTTTAAATATGGATTAACATAACATGTTGAGTACCACTGGACTCTAATAGAATAATCCAACTGAAACCCCCAAAGACTCAATACACTCAATCATTTTTAAATTGCTAAATATGGCCCCAGTAGGAGTGATATGCTTAAATGAGAAATTAAAGGCAAATCTCTAAAATGTCATCCAATTCAACTTTTAAATTCTCAATCTTTAGAATAATACTCTTGCATGTCTCTCTCAACTCTCAGGGACCCATTGACTCAGAATTCCTTTTTAGTTTTTTTCTAGACATTAGAAATTGGTTGAATGTCTTCTTTGGGGCTATTGGGTATTTATGTGTGTTACAGGAAACAAATAAGGAGGGCAGGGAGGAGGAGGCCTCCCCACTCTGAAAATGACCTAGTAGACAGACATGACGAATCTCATGCATATAGAGTCAGAATTCCTGGTTTAATCATTCTCCTCTCTACCCTTTTCATATTTTATTGGTAGAGTACTCGCTTTCATGATTCCCCAGTCTCATGACTTTTGTTATTTAGTCACATTTCTCAGTATCTGAAAAGACTTGTAAAGATATAATCCCAAGGTCATTTTGCAAACCCAAATATATCTCTAAATAGAGAGAATTTAGACTAATCGCCTGTTTTTCCCTCGTGCAATTAAAAGTCAACGATTTGTCCCAGTAACTTAATACTTTAAGATATTTTTGGAGTTTTGTTTTTTCTCCTTTACTCCTTGCCCTTTCCTCAGCAAGAAAATCTAAATAGCCTTTCAAGGTTTAGATCCCAATACCCCCGTTCTCAGATATCCACAGGGCTCACCCTCAGATTTCTCTTTGTGATTGGCATTGAGATTCATTTATCCATTTATTCATTTGCCTGATCATTCAAAAACCATCCCTGAGTACCTGCTGTGGGCCAAACATTATGTAAGACCTTGACACTCAGGGAAGTTCCTTGTTGCTTTCTCAGTCTTGAGTCTAACAGCCCTGCTTCTGTGACCCCCAAATGCAAAGAAGCCCTATAAAAGTTTGCCAACCCATTTTTAAATCAGACCCGCCCATTCAGGGAATATCTGCAATAAAAGATACGCTATCAGGAGGCACAGAGCACAGCAGTCTTTCCTGTTCTATCGCTTACCAATCTTTGGGGCATGGTTGGGGAGCTCCAGAAATTTCTACACAGAAATCGGTCCAGGTGGAATGGAATGTGGTCCAGCGGGTAGGCTTGAGAAGCTTAAATTCTCTTACTGACCTAACCCAGAACCTCCATCCTCACAAGGCGTGGAAGGAAAGCAGCCAGCCTGTGCACTACCCTAAGCTAGAGGGAAGCTCCAGGAGACAGAAATGAATACAGGATAACGATCACTGCACTAAAGCAGTTTACAATCCAAATGGAGAAACACTGCACAATGCACATGGGAAAGATGTATTCTATTGCAGAACTGGGAACATGAAGACAAAGTTTCTTTGTCTAATTTACTCTTTTCTGTTTCTATTTCACGGTGGCAGTGGCTCCTTATTATAGTGAAATAAGGTAAATGGACTGACTCCATTTATGCATTGGATGAAGGTTCATTTGGGAATGCAGAAATCATTAGAGTAAAGCACTACTTCTGTCTTATAACTGAGGCAAGCTTCTATTTATCTTCTAGTGTACATTTTGGATTCAATGCCAATGATGATTTTTAAAATATCCATCTTATTAAATTACATCAGTCCATTATTTGGTCATGGTTATTATATTTTTTTAAAATCACCAAGTTTTATCTTTCAAGTGTGTCCTCTTTCCAGGTGTGTCAACCATCAGGGATAGCAAAATTTTTTTAAAGCTACTTTCTTGAAATATAATTTACATATCATTAAATTCACTCATTTAAAGTGTGCAATTCAATCATGTTTAGTATATTTACAGATTTGTGAAGCTCACAATCTAATTTTAGAGCATTTTCATCACCTCAAAAGAATGCCATAGACATTAAGCACTCACTCTTCATTATCTCCTACTCCCAGCCCCCAACAACCACTGATCTACTTTGTCTCCATAGATTTGCCTATTCCGGACATTTCATTTAAATGAAATCATGTAACATATGGTCTTTCGTCTGTCACATAGCATATGTTTTTGTGCTTCATCTGTGTTGAAGCAGGTACAGATAACAAATTTACCCATGAATATGCCTGTCTCCTAAAATAGTAACACTTTCACACCAGAAGCAATTTCCTTCTTTTCTTCTTCATGGAGAGGGACATTATTACAGCCTGCTGTTTTTCTCCCGTGTCTTATTCTTGTTCCTTAAGGAGATTGGGAGCTGGTTAGAGACAGTTTTTATCATTCATAATTTTATGCCTTTCTCCTCGGCTTTCCTGTTTCCATGGGAAGGAAAACTCTGTATTTAGTGACATCCAAACGAAGAGACTAAAATAGTCTTTCCTATGTGCGGCTAATGTACACTTTCCCTCTTGGGCTTGCAGGGTACATTTCAAGAAATAGGCATGCCTTGAATTTCCTTGCTGTGATAACAAGCATTTCGCCATGGGGTGGCCCTTTTGGACAAAAGGACAGGATGATCCCATATTGCATGACTCTAAGATTGGTTAGTGGCAAGCATCTCAGCCACTCTAGTGGAAACTCGTTGTAACCTGTGGAAGAATTGAGAAAACAATCCCAGTAGGGAGAAAAATTCGCAATCACATAATCTAAATCTTTTACTCTTTTTCCTTTAAAGGCTGCACTGTTTTCTTTTGCTCATTCCAACAATGTTATTTTCTGGTATTATAAAATGTTATAGTCAAACATGCTTTTGCTTTTTGTTAGCCAGCTTTTCTGGTGATTAAATCATTTGAGGGACTATAGCAGCCACTCCCTTGCTGACAGCTTTTCCTGTAAAATGCTTGTTGTTCCTTCTCTCTCTGCTCATTTCCATAAGGATCTGGTGCCTCAGAACCCCCGGCTGCCTGCAAAACAAATGCTTTCTGGGGAGGGGAGTCTGGGGGGTGAAAAATGCCAGAAATCTGCCCAGCCTCTGAGTGAGCACTGGAGGCGGCTGTGAAACCAGACTTCCTCTTAGTTCTCTTCCACTCCGCAGACAGACAGTGGCGGGACCACCGCCCATTCCTTTGTGCCTTCTGCTTTGTTTCTGCAGAATGCAGAACCAGTCCAGGGCCCACCCCTGGACCCAGGTGATGAGAAAAACCATTAGATGGGTCCGAAGCCTCACTTGAACTCTGAGTTTGCTCAGTTACAGCTACTGCATCGACCCTCTTCAGCGACAGACCCAGCCTCTGTGCCAAATTGATTTGCTTATTAAGAACACACTGCCAATGATTGACTCACTTCACCTTTGGTCCTCCCTAAAAGAGCATCCTGACACAATTGATGTTTGCCAAACTTACAGGGTCTTTCTGCATTTCAGTCATCCCTAGATTCTCTTGAAGATGGGGATGGAGCCAAGTGCCTCCCGGATTAGCTCCCAAATCAACTAGATGCTAATTGCTCATCTACTTTGCAGATCTTAGGGAACAGCTATGGGACCGAGGCTATGGGTTCATGTACACATTAACTGCGAGGAACTCAGGGTACCACCCAACTGAGTTGGACTTTCCAGAAGTTTCCAGCCAGCTGCCCACTCAACCTCAACACTTGGGTGTTCCATTGGCCTCTCAAAAGGAACATCTTGACCCATTGCTCCCCCGAACCTTGTACTCCCCCTGTAAATGGTAGCTCAGTCTCCCAGTCACTCAGGCCTCAGACCTCTTGTTCTTTCACACCCACATCATCTGTCAGCCAATCCTGTCGATGCCACCTTCCAAAGGCCGTCAAAAATCCAATCACTTCTCATTACCTCTATTGCCACCATCCTGAGCCAAACCACCATCATCTCTCCCCTGGAAGACATGCCAAGCACCCGCCTACCTGAGAGTCTTTACATTTCATTCATTCATTATGCTCCCATTACCCCACGTTAAACATAAGTTCAGCGAGGGCAGGTGTTTTTCCCCTTTTTGTTTACTTATATACCCAGCACCTAAAGCTGGGCCTGGAATATGATAGATGCTTAATGAATATTAGTGACTGAATGAATGCTTTGGTACCAGTCATTATCAGTTATCTTTTCTATCAATTTCTATAATTGTATAGGTGCTTAGATAAACTATAGACAAGAAAGAAGTGGGCTAAAAAGGCCAGAGCAAGTGGTGAATTCTACATGGGGAACAGAAAAAGACCTCTTCAGAGGGCAGAGGAGAAGCAGGCAGAAAAGTTGGAAGGGGAGGGCATTTGAGGCGAAGAAATCATACAGACAAAGGCATGGAGGCAGAAAACAGCCTGGCACATTTGATGCATTGCAAGTAGTACAGCGTGCACAAGATAAATTTGGAGAGGTAGGCAGGAAATAAATCACAGTGACCCCTTGAAGGACATATTATTATTATACTTATTTTTTAAAGATGAGGAAATGGAGAGATACAGTCATACGATTAAGGAATGTCAGAGGAGGAACGCAGACCTTGGCAGTGGGGACCCACCAAAGGCTTTGGCAGAAAAGTAACACAATCAGGTTTGCATTACATTCACTTGGCAGCATGGAGGATGGATGAGGTAAGGTCTCTCTTAAGCAGGGAGAGAATCCAGGGAAGAGACACTGAGGCCTTAAGCAGGAAGTGGCAGTGGGGGTGGAGAGGAAAGAAGGCCCCTGGTAGACACTGGATGTGGGGGGTTAGGAGAAAGAGGCAACTAGGAGGAGTCCCAGGTTTCTGGATGGGGTAGTAGGTGGATGGTGGAGCCATCCAGTAGGACAAGAAATAGAGAAAGGAGAAGAACAAGCTGAGGATGGATGTAATGAGTTCAGTTTTTTTAAAAACTCTTTTTGAAGTATAAGATACATTTAAGTATAATATACATACAGAAGAGTACAGGTAAGTGTAGAGCTCAATGAATTTTCACCGCTAAGCACACCCAAGTAACCAGCACACAGATCGATAACAGAACATTACCAGTCCCACAGACACCCTCCCTGGGCTTCCTGCCTCTCCCCACCCCGAATGTGACCAGGACCCTAATGTCTAGCGCCATAGATTACTTTGGCCTGTTTCTGCACATTAAATGGATCATATGGTATGTCCACTTTAGCATCTGACTTTCCACTCAACATTGTGTGATGCAGCCATATTGTGGAGTCATAGATCACCCCTCTTCATTGAAGTACAGTGTTCCACTGCGTGAATCCGCTACAGGTATCCGTTCTACTCTTGATGGACACATGAGTGTTTCCAGTTTAGGAGTTATTACAAATACTGCAGCTATGAATAATCTAGTACACGTCTTTGTTGGTTGGAGAACATATGTATGCATTTCTGGTGAGCAAATACTTGGGAGTAGACTTCCTAGGTCATAGGGCACATATACATTCAGTCTTAGTATAAATTGCGTTTTTCAAAGAGGTTAGACCAATCTATATCTACACTGGCACCATATGAGAGTTCAAGTCACTCCATAACTTTGCTGACACTGGTTGGGCCAGTTTCAGAAAGTAAGAGACATCTACTGGGAGATCTCCGGTAAACCATTCAGTGTAAGTGCCAGAATCTTGGGCTTAGCAACAGAGGAAGCAGAGGTCTCAAGAGAAACTGAGGAGGAGTATTCAGAGTGGTGGGTGAAGAACCAAGTGAGCAGTGTGACGGAAGCTCAAGGAGGTGGGAGGGACTGACAGTTTCCAACCCAACGCTGCAGCACGAAGACATAAGGTCAGTGTTGGGAAGAGCGCATTGGATATGAAAGTAAGAAGTCTTGGTAACTTCCTTTGCCAGCACAGGGCTTGGCCTCCTACCGAGATGGTGCTCCTTAACCTTCATTGCTGCCCGAGAAGGTCAATTCTGCCAATGCAGGGGGACCAAGGAGCCTCTGGGAATGAAAAACCAGTGGATGAGGGCCCAGGAGAGACAGCAGTTTGGTGACCACAGGTGAGGGGTGAGCCTAAGTCTGCCCAGGCTAAAAGATAAGCCCGCATCCAAGTCCCTCCTGCAGCTCATGCATAACCTGGCACAATATTTACCATGTGCATCGTCCAGTGCTCTGTCTTCTCCTGGGTCTTCGAGCCCCTGTGGGCAGAGAGCGAGGCTTCCACTTCAGAAGACCTGGGCTCTGGTGTGGTGCCGGCTCACAGTGGACACATAAACACAGTTTGGGGTATGGGTAAATATGTATGTACTACTTAAATAAAGGGACAATTTGAAAAAAGAGCTTATAATTGTGATGAAAAACATGGGACCATCCCTTTACCCTAAAACAATCTGAAAGGTTTTTGTGGGCATCAGGTCTAATTTTTAGATAGGAAAGTGGTTAAGGAGGGGTTTTCATTTCCTGCTGTGTACACTCAAGTTTTATTCGAGAGCTTTTAATAATAGGTATTTGTTGTTTTTATAATCAGAAAAGAGATGAGGGGGTTTGTTTTGTTGAAAATGAGAAGTGACGCTTTGGTGCTTTAAACCAACTCTGTCTAATGGAAACTTCTGTGATGATGGAAATGTGTATCTGTGCTGTCCTGGACAGTAGCCCCTAGCCACACGTGGACAGTAAGCATTTGAAATGTGACTGAGGAATTGAATTTTTTATTTTATTAATTTTAATTAATTGAAATTCAAATAGCCGTATGGGATTAATGGCTGCCCCATTGGATGGCACAGCTTTAAACAATCAGTTTATGTTACTATATACAAACTCTTTTCCTATTAAATTGTTCATTCATCCTTTTTATTCATACTTCCATAAAGATAGTTTATAGGTTATTATTTTTTTAATTTACACTTTCAATTTTTCCACATTATGTATATGCTATTTATACTGTAATTGTGGCTTGCTATTTCTCATATATAATAGACAAACCTAAAAAAAATTTTCTGAACAATGTCCTAACCCTAAATAACCTAAATGTGTCACAGTTGGGGAATAGCACATTCGGCCAACACTAGAGGTGATGATGATGATGATGATGATGATGACAACGACAACGACAATGATGAGAGTCAATAAGTAAAAAGGGAGAAACTTGCTGTGTTAATGTTAGGTGGAAAAGAAATGTTGCAAACATTGGTTAGATAACAGGTCCTCAAATATTTTTTAAAATATACGTAGAAAAAAGATGTGAAAGATTTACACTTAGATGTTAACAATGCTGCCTTTGGTGGTAAAAAAAAAATGTGTGTATGTGCTTTTTTTCCATCTTTGCTACATTAATGTATTTTCCAAAATTCTATAATGAATGAAAATAATAATTATCCTTCTCTTTCTGTTCAATTTTACTGTCCCTAGTTCCTCAGCACCTGTACATGTTTTTCCTGACAGATACTTAGTTTGACTTCTTCCAGAAGGGGCTTTGTTAACTTTCATGTGACCATTTTCATTTCACTTTTCCATTTAATGAATCACTGTGTTGAATTTCTTTTATTTTAACTTGATTTTCCCTCTCTTGTTCTTTTGCTCAGCCACGCTGGGATTATCATCTACTGAGGTACGTTATAGTGAGAAGGCTGGGATTTACATGGATACTGCTTTTGAAGATTTTCCTAGCTAAAAGTAATGTATAGGAGTATCTTTTTTTTTTTTTAAGTATTTTTTTTCTGGTTGTGGCCATAGCACATTTTCTCTGGGTAACTTCTAAGAACGGTGTTTGAATGTGAGAATGCAAGTAAACCCGGTTTTAATTCAGGTGGTACAATCTTGAATCTAGTACCTTTAAAACTGAATCCCAAAAGGGACCTCCAGGGGATGTGAGGAGTCTAACCTTGGACTGGGGCTCCCCAACCCCCTGAAGACAGTATAATGGGGTGAATGAACATTGCCCTCTACATGGGTGTATCTCTGTGTGTGTCTGGTCACCCACAGTGGCAGACATTTGTTTATCTAGACTCAAAGATGAGTGGCAACTGTTTGCTGTAAAGGCTGGATTAATGATTCAATTGTGCTATTGTCATGTGAAAGCAGCCACAGACAATAGTAATGAATGAGCAAGGTTTTTGAACACAAGCTTTTCCAGTACTGCTGACTATGCTTACCTTTGACCGTGACTTTTCTGACACTCCTGCCTCTGTGGCTTCCCACAGGATGAGGGCGAGGGCCCCTGGTATCACAAAGCATGCAAGTGCAATTGCCAAGGAGGCGCCAATGCCCTGTGGTCTGCGGGGGCCACTTCCTTAGACTGCATACCAGGTGAGTGTCCCTCTCCTCGGGGCACCTGATCATTGGAGTGCCCTTGGGAACACCGTTTCTCCTCTTTCTTTCAACCCAGCTGAATTAAATCCCCTAAATGCCACATTCTGAGTTTTCTCCAGTTGGCCTCTGAACTTCAAATGTCACGTGGCCACTGCTCCAACAAACTGCTCTCATATCATTGTTCAGAATACCTTCCTGACCTCTGCTTGGCCTGGGTGAGATGGTAAGATGGGACCTAACTGTCAATGAGAGAGATTAATGGATAATTAATTGAAAATAAATTAATGGTGGCAGGAAGTTTTGGGAAGAGCATAGGCTTTTAAGCCAAGAAGACCAGAGCTGGAATCCTGGCTGGGTCACTTTTAACTCTGGGACTCCCACTTTGGCCTTTTTCTGTCAAATGGAGGTAATACTACTACTGTGCCTGGATAGCCATTGCTCACCAAACCACCATGCGCCTCCCCACCTTCCAACCCCCTTGCAGTCAGGTGGTATCATATGAGCAGCTCCGGCCGAAGTGATCAGTGTCCCTTCCGAAATGAGGCATTTAAGGGGTGGCACTCAACTGTCCAGCTTTCCTTTCCCTGCTTCAGTAAGTGACTTGTCTGTCAGTCAGCCAGGGTGCTGGGGAGGTAAGGTGGAGCAGAACCCCCTGTAGACCTACAGTGGCCAAGTCACCTGAGTGAAAAATAAACCTTCATTATGTTAAGCCTCTGAAATTTCTGGGACTGTTTGTTCTGCAGCATAACATGGCCTTTCCTGCCATGTGAATGCCTGCCTTCCTCTAAGGCAGGGGCCAGCAAACTTTGTCCATTAAGGACCACACAATAAATATTTGTGGCTTAGTGGGCTGTATAGTCTCAACTCCTCAATTCGCCATTGTTGCTTAGAGCAGCCATAGACAATATGTAAATGCATGTGCATGGCTGTGTGCTAATAAAACTTTATTTACAAAAACAGGCAGTGAGTCACATTTGGCCCAAGGGCCACAGTTTGCTGATCTTTGCTCTAAGGAGTTGTTCTGAGGAATAAATCAGATGAGGCATTACAGCATCTCCTGCTGTACCTGGGAAACTAGTTTCTTTTCTTTCTGCCTCCTAAGAGCTTACAACACTCTCACTGTTGGAGGCTGGGGCGGCCCGCAAATATTTGCAGTGCTCAGCCCTTTCAATGGCTCAGGTCCTCTGTTGCGCGAAACTGCCTTTGCCACCCCTCTCTGGGGTTATGATGGTGCCATGCAACGTCATTCACTTTACATAATCGCCTAATAATAGCACCTGGAGAGAAGAGGTCTGTGTGTAGTGTATTAGCTTCTCTTCATTATTTCATTAAATTTACATTAAAATAGCAAATTGTGGGGGAAGTCTACAAGAGCTTTTATTGCCTCCGTTTTTCTATTTACTAAAGGGGTAGGAAGTCAGTTCTGAACTAAGCTTTTTGGAACAGTGGGGTCCCCGACAGTGGGGAAAGCAGTAAGCGTTGTTTAGTTTGGTGGGCTTCTCCCACGGGTCGTCCCACTGTGCACCAAGCTGTGAACTCCTGCAGCCATTATGTGTTGGTGTGATCTGCCCAGTCAATACTGAAGTGCCCTCCTTAATAATCCATTTAGAATTCCACCCTCTTTTATCCTGTGTCTATTATGTGCCAGGTACTAACGGAGAGTCAAAATTGAAGACATTCTCTCTACCCCAGAGGAGTTTACCATTTAGTGAAAACAAATGTTTTCATCACTAGAGACAGGAGGCCTACTGGAATTTCATTGCAAGGAAATTCTTTCTAAGAAGAAATTGAAAAGAGATTATTTATGTGGATTGGGTTAATTGACCCAATCAACCGTGAAGCTGAGGAGGGCCTTGTGTCTGAGGAATGTGAAGACCACTGGGTCCCCTAAGCTCTCTCCCCTACACAGTTGCCATGAACAGGAAGTTCAGAAATCAGAAATTCTTTAGTTTAAGTGTTCTCCTCTCCCCACTATTTTTTTTAAGTTGTATTGTTGTTGGTTTTGTTAACAACATAGATATTTTCAGAAAGAACAAAACACAACCTTAATGTTAAATGGTTGATTTATTGGCGTTAATTGGTTTTTCCATGAAAGACAGGATTTAGGGCATCAGGACTAGGCACAACCTTCCAGAAGTCACTTGCCCATCAGAGCCTCAGATCCTCATTGGAACCTCAAGAATGGTATTTTGTTTCTCTGGAGCCTGAAATTCAATGCTTCCAGCAGAGTCTGATTTAGGAGGGAAGAGCCTAGAAAGCATAGAAGGACAGGAAGGTCATTCAGAGCTGCCAAGAGGAGCTCCCAGGTACACACCGGCTGTTACTGCCCAGGCGCCCCACCTACAGAGCAGAAGGTGACCATCTAGGTGCATTATGCCCTCCTAATCTTCAGCTTAACGCTATTAAAAATACTAAAAGGTCTGTCTTTTCCACAGTTGAGCCGAGATTACCTCGGCACTCTGAAAAGTGGGAATAGGGTAGGGGAGGTATCAAAGCATAAGGAATCCAGTGACTCAATGCTTTACTTTTATTCTAGATTTTATATTTCTATATTATATTTAAATTTATACTCTATTCTTCTGTAGATATTATTCTACATTTTACTACATTGTGATAGATATTCATGTCTAATACATGTGCATAATAATATTCACTTTTCTCTTGACAAGAATGTCCTTGAACTCTCTTTGTGTTCCTTTAGGTTAACATTCTTTATAAGTATTTCTGGCCTTCATGTCTACAAATTGAGCAATTATCTACTGAATAAGAGGGGCTAGTATGTTAAGTATCCACAGTCTAGATTAGCAGTATATTATGAATATGGCTTCATCCATCTCATTATTAAGTCATCTCTCAGAAGATCCACTTGTGCCACAGAAGATGCAAGTTTTTCCTTAAGAGTAAAATGAGTGCATACACATAGGCCAGTGGGAGTCCTCTGGGCCAGTCAACTCCTACTTCTTCTCTGAGTTGTCTGCCACTTCCCGTTTCTGCCATTTTTCCCACTTATCCCCAGCATCCACCCAAGAGGGAGGTGATGATGTTTGTTTATCCCTTCATTCATTCATGCCATCAGTATCTATAGAGTGCTTAGCATGAGCAGGCACTCTGCTGGACTCAGAAGGATAGAATGGTGGGGAAGACAAACCAGGGGTGCTGACATTTAAATGATCACAGGAGGAGGGATAAGCGACAGGCTTAGGGTGTCTGGGAAGGCAGCATCTACAATTCTTTACCAAGCTCTGGGTGGGCAAGAGAAGTGGACAAAGATCTGAAGGATGAGTAGAGGTGGCCCGGTGAACAGGGGAAAGACGGGACAGGAGTGTCACAGGCAGAGAGAATGGCTTCAAGGGAAGGCCTTCAGGCCCTCAGGATGCTCGGCCAGGACCATGGAAGGAGGAAGAGAGAGAAAAGGAAGTCAGGAAAAATAATAAAGTAACTGGAGTTCACTCTCCAGCATAAGAGTGCAAGAAATCTTACATTTTCTATTTTTCCAAGTTCAGATAACTCCAGTTTGAGTCCCACTTTGTCATGGCCTGTGAGGAGTCTAAAGAAAGGATTGTCGAAGGTCCTTCCTCTCCCCTTTGGATTACACGAAGCGCCCACAGCCTGCGAGGGCTGCCTGGGGCCGGGCCCAGGCTCAGGCTGTGTGGCAGGCTCCCTGCCTGGCCCGTGGCCCCACTCAGAGGTCGACACCTTCTCCCTCTGAAACAAGCTCAGTCTTGAGACTTTCTCAAGTTTCCTAAGAGTGTCTAGAACCCAGGGCTCCCAGGACCCATCCCTGGTCCAGCTGCCTCAGAGAAACCATTTCCCTGCTGAGTTCAGGCCCTCATCACAACTCCCCTTCTCCCTGAGAGTCAAAGCCCGGAGCCTCTGACCACCTCCTTCTCTGGGACAGTTGGCTGATTCTTGTTGAGCTCTGGACCTTCCAAATCCATAAGCCTGGGAGATGCTATGCCGTCAACAGCTTTCTGTCTCAAGTCTCTCTTTGACACACACACACACGCACACATACACACATATACACACACACACAGCTTACTTCATCCTGGGGCAAGACAGAGTGGGGTAGAGGGGTGTTAGATTTCTTCCCTGGTGACTCTTCATCAGAAAAACAAACATGTAAAAGACTCAAGAACACATCACTATATTCTCACAACTTGACCCTATTCCGCCCACACGAGCTGCTGCTTTCTGGCCCGACACTGTTATCACACACAATCCCATAGCAACTTCACGGAGGCAGGTTCTACTGTTGTGCGCATTTCACAGGTGCAGAAACTGAGATCCAGTGACGTTAAGCAGCTTGCGTAAACTCACACAGAGGGAGAATGGGATCCAATCCCAGGTCACGTTGGCTCTAAGCATGCATTCTTGACCTTGGCTGCCCATTACAATCACCTGCAGCTTTACCCTATGCCCAGGTCCTGCTCCAGACCAATGACATCAGGATCTCTGGTGGTGTGGCCCGAACGTCAGCACTTCCACAACTCCCCAGGTGATGCCCAGGCTTAGATCCACGGAAAAGCCTCTGCTTTGTGCCCTGAGCCAAGCCATCAGGTTCTAGGGGAGCAGCTGAGTAGTTGGACATACCAACGCCAGAGACAGGAGCACTGGATGGGGCAGGCTTGGGGCTTGGACACAAGGGCTCAGTTTTGGCCATCTGGATGTGAAGTATCTTTGCTTCACCCAGATGGCACTGTTCACCTGGAAAGTACTCAAGAGGGCCATAGGAGGCTTGGGGCTGAGAGTCAGGCAAGGTTCTCAGACGCCTGCTGAAACCATGGAGATGGGAAAATCATCACCTCCCCTGGAGAGTGTGGGCAGGATCCAAGTCTGGACAAGCCCTCATGGGCCTCCAAGGCCACTGCCACTGGCCTGGTCCCTGCAGGTCTACAGTCTACTCTTAACTGTTTAGATGGGCTAATTGAGAAGAAATGGCGAAAGAAATATAAGGGGAAGCCGGAGGAAGATCAAAATGCCAAGAATAAGGCAACTCGGAGAGGCAGCAATGACTTTTCCTTCCCCGCTGCCCCCTCCCTCCGAGCTGATGGCCCTAGAGCGAGAAAAGGGAGGTTCCAGATGGAGGGGCTTTAGAGACATCCACAGTTAGAATTTAAGTGACAACCAAGACCCAACTGAAACCCAACTTTCTGACACTGGGGCCAGTGCTACAAGATTGTTTTCCAGGTTGGAGAGAGGTTGTGGAGGTGGAGGAGCCCCCGAGGCCATGGCCACTAGGTCCCCTGAACCACCAGCCAACAAAATGCCTTCCCTGGAGGGCCAAGGATTCCGAAGTGCTCTTAGAAAGTGCGCTTGTTAAAAGCTCAGCCGCTCTGGGAGTGAAATCCTGGAAACCGCATTGGGAACAAGCACCCCTGATGATCCAGCCACACAAGGCATGAGCGTGCTGCCCATAAAGTGTTCCTGTTCTCTCTCCCAGGAACTGATATTATTTTAATAGGCCCTCAAAGCCTCGGGTATTTGTAAACAAATGCTGTCCCCTCACCCCCAGCCCTGCTGAGCTGCAGCTACTGGTAGGAGTTGGACCTATTTTTCCGGGCATTGATCAGAAGCCCAACCGCCCCCCCACCTTTCCAGGCCAGAGGTCTGGAGCTGTCCTTTTGTCTTCAGTCTCTGGGGATAGGGCATGGTTGTCTCTGCAGGTATTCTGGAGCCTCAGGATGGCAGTCAAGTTTCTGCATGCTTCATTCTGTTTTACTAATTTCTGAAAATCATTCTCTAGGAATACTCTGGCGCTCATTTTACCGTTGAAGGTGATGATGCTCCAGGAAATATGTTCAGCTCTTCAATCTGAACCCAGATATACACATAGAAAAAAAAAATAATTTGATTTACCTTACTTGGAGTTTATCATTCACAATCAGAAAACTAGGGGAATGTATTTGCATAAATTTATCATTGTTTTCTATAGAAATTCGGCTAGAAACTGGGTTTGGTTATAAATGAGGCCCCCTAGATAGTGGCTTATTGAATTATCAAATTAGCTTTCTTCACTCACAAGGTAAAAACAGTAGGGGGTAGGGAGTTGTTTAAACATATCAGGGCTGAGGTCTCTGCAGTTCTCCTGGCCTTACCCTCATGGTGCAAGGTGGCTACTGTTGCACCAGCCCACAGGCCTTCCCACTAGGCAACAGGAAGAAAGAAGGTACAAGCAACACCTGATCAGAAATCTCTGGCGGACACCCTCTTATATCTCACTGGTCAGAAATCATGCCACATGGTCCCTTCTAACTGCAAGAGAGGCTGGGAAAGATTGCTTTTTTTAGCTGGCCACGTTGCTGCCCTCAACAAAATTAGGGCTTTTTAGTCAAAAAGAAGGGGAGAATGGATACTGGGTTGACAATTGGCAGTCTCTCATCAGGTAAGCTAACACTGAATATGAGAGGAAAATGTGAGAAGCAGCAGACAATTAACATGTAAGAACCAGCTTTGGTTGTTATTTGGGAAAAGCAGTTCCTTTCAACTGTTTCTTATTCAACAGTCGCTCAGGCACATTTCACCCTTTTTGTTTTTTATTATATTAGTGAGAAAACTGCAATTTACAAGTGGGAAGTCAGTCTCAATATATAATTGCCCTTCTTGCCTCTCACCATTGTTTTGGTCTTTTAATTGCCATCATATGCTGCCTGAGGACAATTAAGGACCCTGATGTCATCATGCAGGATGGCTAAACCTGTGTTAATGAGGAAAATAAAGAGTATGGCATTTAAGTATGATATTTCACTGTGAACCTCTTGGTTTTTAGGTTTCTAAGTTTGTGGAGGAGGCAAAATAGTATCAAAACTACGCCCCCCACACACACCACAGTGGGGTTGCCATAGAACCACTTCCCTCTGTGTTTACGAATGTCGAGTCTCTATGGCAATCTCTTCATCTTCAAACAAGACGGTTTCATTTGTCATTTCAGTCATTTTATGTTTGTCGAGTATTGCGATGTGATACGAATGTTTAAGTGAATGTTGTTTTTCCTTTCCCAGAATGCCCATATCATAAGCCCCTGGGATTCGAGTCAGGAGAGGTTACACCAGACCAGATCACCTGCTCCAACCCGGAGCAGTACGTGGGCTGGTATTCCTCGTGGACTGCCAACAAGGCCCGGCTCAATAGTCAAGGCTTTGGGTAAGCAGGCTGGTGGCTCAGGCGATTTTTCTTTTTCATGTGATTTGAAAAAGTAGATCTCTAAGAAACGAGTGACACAGAATGCACTTATTCAACAAATATTGAGTGCCTTCCACGTGTCAAGGACTGTGGATACAGCAGCAAACAAGGTACATGAGGTCCTGACCTTCTAGAAGCACACAGTTTAGAGGGGGAGACTGACTCTGAGCACATAATCACACAACTGATCATTTAGTAAGTGTGCTGAGTACTGTGGAGATTAAGAAGAAAGACATGGGCCATTTGAAGCACCAGTGATGGGCTTTCTAAGGAAAAGATATTTAACCTGAGACAGTTGGCTAGGTTGAGGGGTAGGGGGAGCACACAGGGTACATTAGGTGCAAAGGCCCTGAGTTGGAGAGACCCCTCAAAGGCATGGAGGGGGGCCATAAAGCAGGCCGGCAAGGTTAGATCACAGGCAAGCAAAGACTGGAGAGGCAGGCAGAAGTCAGATCGTGCAGGGCCTTTTAAGTCATGTTAAGGATCGTGGTCCTTATTTTAGGGACAATGGGGAGGATCTTGAATGTACATTAGTTAGAATATGGGTTTGTGGTGCTGTAACAAAGATCCCCAAAGTGCAGACTTAACATAGAGGTGTATTTCTTGCTCAGCTAAGAGTTGAATTAGACAGTCTAGGGTTATTATAGCAGCTGGATACTATTAGGGGTCCAGATTCTTTCTACCTTGTTCTGTTTTCCTTAATATGAAACTTCCATCTTGGAGACCAAGATGGCTGCTCTAGCTTCCACTGTCACAGCCACATTCTAGTCAGTAGGGAGAAAAGAAGAGCAGAGTGAACACAATTTTAAGGATACAAACATAATCATATTGGCCACTTCCACCCATATCTCATTGCCCTGATTTTGGTCCGATGGCCTACCTAGCTTCAAGGGAGGCTGGATGGCTATTTGCCCAGATAAAACACAGGGGTTCTATTACTAAAGGAAGATGGGAAGAGGTGAAAACAATTAGACTCTGTCAGAGAAAGATCTGAAGTTGGGGAGTATCATAATCATCTTTGTGTTGAAAGAAAAAGCTTCTGGCTTCTGTGCGGAGTAATTCGGGAAGACTAGTTAAGCTATAGCAGCAATCCAGATGAGAATTGAGGTCTAGAGTGGTGGCAGGGAAATGAAGAGAAGTAATGACTTTGAGGAACATTTGGAGATGGAACCAATAGATGGGTTGGCCATTTGAGGTGACAGAGAAGTGGCCACGAATGGTTCTCAAATTGCTGGCATGAGCACCTGGGAGGACAGGGGTTGAATTCAGAGAGATGAATACCAGAAGGCGGGGTTAGAATGGGGATAATTCAGAGCTCACTTCTGGACATATTTCATTTGAGATGCTGTAAGGTATCCAGGAGAAGTTGGCTAGCCAGTAACTGATCTTCGGGATTTGGAATTTAGAAAAGATCTGAGATGCAAGTAAAAAGTCAGAGCCACCGAAGGAGCAAGTCTGGAATTAAAAAAGAAAGCAGCCAAGGACTGAGTCCCAAGAAGTTAATTAACATTAAAAAAAAAAATGGGGAGAGAAGGTATAGGTTTCCACAATTTGTGAGGGATATAGCTAAAAAAAAAAAAATCAGTTCCTTCAATGGTTGGTTTCCTCTACAGTTGTCAAAAGCCCTCCCAGAGCCACTTGGCTCAGTGCACATGATAGACACTCCCTGGAAGCCACGGGTGACAGCACCTGAAGGAGACGCAGATATGCATGAATAGAGTGAAATTAAAGAAAAACAAAAGACTCATGGAGAAGGAAACATCAGGAGAGACTAATGAAAAGTGAAGGGGGCTGGCAGATGCAATAACCACACATTAAAGAAAGACATGCTCAGCCACACCCCAAAGGTGATTTCAGCTACACTCGAAGGCATTTCTTTGACAAATTAGTTGAATCTGGCAATTTTTCCTTCAGCGGTGGTGGTGCAGGAAGAGAATGACACAGGCATCACGGAGGCTGGGCACTTCTTGGAGACAAGCCTCTGGGTGCTTAACAGATTGCAGCTCAGACTGTCCGAGCTTTGCAGGGGCTCTTTGGGTGCTGGCACCCCCTCAAAAAGACAGCGTCTCCCAGCCCCTCGGAGGTGCTCATGGGGAAAGGCTCCTGGTAACTCACTGTGTCCCTGGCAGGTGCGCCTGGCTCTCCAAGTTCCAGGACAGCAGCCAGTGGTTACAGATAGATCTGAAGGAGGTCAAGGTGATTTCGGGGATCCTCACTCAGGGTCGTTGTGACATTGATGAGTGGATGACCAAGTACAGTGTGCAGTACAGGACTGACGAGAACCTGAACTGGATTTACTATAAGGACCAGACCGGAAACAACCGGGTAAGTCAGGCGTACCCTAACCACCTTCAGCTCACATTCTTTGGGACTCTCCTGCCCTTGTCCCTGTGTTCCTGTCGCCACCCTCTCTCAGAGCACTGCCCCCAAGGCATGGTGAGTCAGTCTGCTCTCTGACCATGAGGCATTTGTCTTTCTTGTTTTATCCCTGGTGTCTAGCCATTTGCAAACAAGTGCCACTCTTGTGCGCAAAAGAAATCTGTGAATTCTCATATCAGCATATAGTGGCTTGAATCATCAAAAACAGCCATTTGGACTATTTCAGACTCACTGGACCATTGCATACTTTGCTGCATGGGGCTGACTTGATTTATTATTGATGTGGGTAGGTCCTGGTCCATTGATGTACCTACGGCCTCTCCTTACTATTCACTGACACCGACAGCTGGGAAGCTTTGGGTAACCCGGCAAGTTAACCAGAAAACTACAGAAATGGTTAAAATGACTCCAGCAGGGCAAACAGAGGTGATTAAACCTTTCAGCAATTTTATATGCTGACTCACCTCCAAGCGCCAAGACCAAAATCTTGTTCACCACAGATGGAACACAGTAGGCTCTTGAATATATGTGTACATATACACATACATATGTAATGTATACTTACGAATTAAAAATTTACTAGCTATTTGGAAATGTTAACTGTCCTTTTGCCTGATAGTGAGGACTTCCCCCAACTAATTTGGACATTTAATCAGGTTAAGTACATGCAGCTGAAAATCAGAAGGCTTTGTATTCTCTGAGGACAATCTGTACAGCAAGGGGTTCATAGGTTGAGATTTCAAGGAGTTTGAACACTACAGGAAAAACCATCTTGATACATAAGGCATTTTATCCCATTTTTGTTAGCTTTTCTAAAAGATATGAGGTTTTTTCCCAAGCCCTGTCTATGTTTCTGAAGACCTTGACAATTCTTTGCAAAGAAGCACTTCACTTGGGCACTGTGCTATCGGGAGCAGCCTGTTCCATCCTCCCTCTTCACCTGGCTCCTGACTTGAATAGGTTCAAGGGCAAACAGCTTAGTGAAGGGCATGCAAGGTGTCGTTACTGGAAAGAAAGGTAAGATAAGATCATGGCATATGAGGTCCTTCTTATTTTGTGGATGGATGAGGCCAACACAGCAGTCAGATTTTTTCTAAAGATAATACCAGAAGGGAATGAAATGTTCCAGCATCATCAGGCAGAGCATTTATGACTCTGGAAAGAGTGTAAAGAATTTCTTTGCAGATACAGCCAAATATCCGTGGCGAGTTTTTATGTTTCAGCCACTGCATCATGCCATGTTATAGTCCCAAAACCAAACCTTTTTCTCTCTACTCTGGACACTGCCCTCCTCCTTCCAGAAGTTCCTTTGAGAAAGTTTTTACTTTGGATACTTTTGAAACGTGGGAACATTCTTCGTGTGATGTAGTCCTTTTCAGAATTCTTGTCAACATACAAAGGATTCAAACCTGAAGTTGGTGATAAGAATCAAGAGGCATTTTTATCATAGCTATCCAATAGAACTTTCTGCTACAATGGAAATGTTAATATCTACAGTGTCCAATATGGCAGCCACTAATCACATTAGCTTTTGAGCACTTGAACAGTGGTGGGTGGCTAGTGTGACTGAGGACGTGAACTATTATCTAATTTTAATTCATTTGAATTTAAATAGCCACATGTGGCTACTGGCTACCGTACTGGACTGTACAGTTCCAGATGTCCTCAAATACTCAGAGATGCCCAGATCATGCAGGTAGGTGCTAACAACCACTCAATGTCAGATCTGCTAAGTCTCCGCACTTTAACCGCTTTGAGATTTTTCAGTTATAAGTTAGGGCTGGCTTCAGAAAGGAATCATTCTTCTACTTCCCTCCACTAATATGATGGTGATAGGATATCACTCTTCTCTTTTAGGTCTTCTATGGAAACTCTGACCGAACCTCCACAGTCCAGAACCTGCTGCGGCCCCCCATTATCTCTCGTTTTATCCGGCTGGTCCCGCTGGGCTGGCACGTCCGCATTGCCATCCGCATGGAGCTGCTGGAGTGTGTCAGCAAGTGTACCTGACGCCTGTCCCAGATCAGCGCTTGCCGGGGGTAGAGGGCGCAGGAGGGACCACGGGGGAGCCCTGACATATCACTGTGATGAAAGGGGCTGTATTTTACATGCTCTTTTCAATACAGAGCTGGGGGGTAGAGCGTATTTCTTTTTCTTTTTTTCTTAAAGATACAGCTTCCAATTTCAGTGGTAGAAAAAGAAAAATGAACAGATTCCCCACTCAGGGCTAAAGAAAATAAGAACAAAGAAAATGTCCCTAAAAAGAATGTTCATACAAAAGCCTAAGTAGCAGGGGTAATTTGCTGCTCTCCGTTTTTGTTTTGCTTTTTAGTCTCAGTGACACTGTGAAAGGTGCAGTCCCAGGGGAACACAAAACAGCCCTGATATTTTGGAAATTCTTTTGCATTGCTATGTTCAAAACAGGAACAGAGTTTCATAAAGCCTTGCTTTGAATGCAAGGGGGGCGGGGCAAGCTTGCAGGTTTTCCTCGTTTTCATTAAATCATGGTTATTTAGGACTTTAGAGCACCTGGCACCAGAGTGCAAGGTTTTGGGGATGACTGGGTGGTGGAGATGAGGCTGGATGGAAGCCCAGTCTCCTGAGAGGCATATACAACCAAACACCCCAGGTAGGAGGGTCTCCCTTGCTCTGAGCTTTCACCCCCATGCACACAGGAATTGGGGGCAGGGGGTGGGAAAAAGGTCCACTCCAAAGTTCTCATTATATACAGCTCCATTCTGCAGCCCATTTAGGCAAATTATCCCAGTCTGAGTGTAGTCATTATTTAGGTGAAAACACAGGACAGGCTGTGTGTGTAAGTAGCAAAGTTTTCCGATATTTATGAACCTCAATTGGCTAGAACACACCAGAATTTCCCTTTACCTAAGGCTACCATTTTTCAACAAGCTTAACACTTGGAAAATAGTTGGCCCAAGAGCTATCACTGGCTACATGGAGAAGGCCCATGAGCTGAGTCCAGGCTTGGTACAAAGTGGTCAGGACCTACATCCTAGGAAAGGTGATGTGGTTATGGCCCTGGTGAGCCCAACCTTTCAACCTCTGACCCCTAGCCTTGCAACACACAAACTGGCCTGCTCCTGATGCTGAAGCCTCCTAGGGAAGAAAGGGGCCTGGAATAGGCCTAGCCTTCCCCTCCTGGAGAAGCCCGTCGAGCTTGGGGAACGACAGTCTAAGTCTCCTTTGTTGTTTGTAAGTCAGCCTGAGTTTTCAGGTGCTTCCCTGGGAGAGGCTGGTGACATGGCAGGTGTGCAGGAGAGGATTTGAAAGTAGGAGCTGAAGGGAGTGGAATCAGAGGACAGGGCCTTCCAATGAGAATGGAGAATCAATCCAAGACTGTCCTGGCCCTGATGCAATGCAGCCTTTGCTAGCATCTCTGAGTAACTTTGTTTTTAATGCCAAGCCAAGTGAATGAACTCATATTAACACGATCCTGGCATAGCATTCATCTTCTTTGTGATTGGGCAGCTTCCTAAAAGCCCCAAATCTCTTCCCTGGTGTTTTTGGCTTAGAACAGCTTCATATGTAACCCAGCCTCTTTCTAATCCCCATGCTGTATACCTGAACCTGGAAAAATGCTTTTCCCTGCTCCATCTTCTCTCGAATTTATACATATCAATTTAGGGTGGAGGTAGGGGTAGAATCCTTCTTTGGTCTTAGAACACATGGACAGATGCATTTTGAACAGAATGCCTGATTGGATAGCCTCGCTGGGAAAGTTGAATGAACTTTTATCATAATGTGCATGGTCAGAGAAAAGCCTAAGAGTTCAAGTCCTCTACAATCAGCACTGTAGACACAGGAGGGAAAGTCGACTTAAGGGAAAAAAAGAATGAAACAGGGTGAGGCAGGGATAAACTTTCTCCAAATAATTGTTCATGTCGGAAATGTTTTATAATAGCTTTATTAAGTTCGCATACCATACAAATTTCACCCATGTAAAGTGTACAAATTCATGACTTTTTGTATAGAGTTGAACAACCATTATCACAATCAATTTTAGAAAAATTTCAGCACCCCAAAAAGAAACCCTGAACCCATTAGCCATCACTCCTCCAACCCACTCGCCCACTCCAGCCCTAGGTAACCACTGATGTATTTCTGCCTCTGTAGCCAATTTGGACATTTTACATAAACGGAATCACACAATACGTGGTCTCTTCTGTTTGGCTTCTTTCACTTAGCATAGTGTTTTCAAGGTTCATTCATGTTGTAGCATGTGACAGTACTTCATTCCTTTTTCTGGCAGAATATCATTCCACTGTATGAATAGATCACATTGTATTTATCCATTCATCTGCTGATGGACATTTGGATTGTTTCCACGTATTTTGGTTATTATGAATAATGCCGCTCTGAACAACTGTGGACATGTTTTCATTTATCTTGGGTATATATATACCTACGAGTGGAATTGCTAGGTCATATGGTAACTCTGTTTAACCTTTTGAAGAACTGTCAGATGATTTTCCAAAGTAGCTGCACTACTTTACATTCCCACCAGCAGTGTATTAGGGTTCTATTTTCTCTACACTTGTTATTATCCGTCTTTTTGATTATAGCCATCCTGTGGTGTATGAAGTAGTATCTCATTGTGGTTTTGATTTGCATTTCCCCACGACTAATGATGCCAAGCATCTTTTCATTTGTTTACTGGCCATTTGCATACTTCTTTGGAGAAATATCTATTCAGATCCTTTGCCCATTTTAAAATCAGGCCGTCTTTTTGAGTTGTAAGAGTTCTTCATGCTTTAGATACAATTCCTTTATCCGACATATGACTTGCAATTATTTTCTCCTATTCTGTGGGTTGTCTTTTTACTTTCTTTGATCTCACAAACTTTACTTTTGGCAAGCTAGGAGATACATATCTCTAGATTTATATACAAAGGTTGACAGAAAACAGTTGGGGTTAATCAGAGGCCAAGTGGCAGGAAGTGAAAACCACGAAATGTGGATGCCCACTGGGGGATGATTTCAGGCAAGTCAGCAAAAAAGACAGCTCCTGAAGATAAGTGTTTTTACTTTCTTGATGGAGTCCTTTGAAGCACGTAGTTTAAAATTTTAATGAAGCCCAGTTTATTCTTCTCTTTTTTGGCTTGTACTTTCGGTGTCATATCTGAGAAACCATTGCCAAATCCAGATCATAAAGATTTACTCCTATGTTTTCCTCTACGAGTCTTATAGTTTTTACCTCTTTACATTTAGATCATTGATCCATTTTAATTTTTGCATACGGTATGAGGTAGGAATCCAACTTCATTCTTTGCATGTGGATATCGTCATCCCAGCATCATTTGTTGAAAAAACTATCCTTTCCCCCTCCGAATGGCCTTGGCACCCTTACTGAAAAAAATACAATTGACCATAAAGGTGAAGGTTTATTTCTGAACTCTCAATTCTATTCCACCTATCTCTGTATGTCTATCCTTATGACAGTACCTCACTGTTTTGATTACTGTAGTTTTGTAGTAAGTTTTGAAACTGGAATATGTGAGCCCTCCAATTTTGTTCAAGATTGTTTTGGCTATTCTGTCCCTTGAATTTTCATATAAATTTTAGAATCAACTTGTCATTTTTTGCAAAGTCAGGTGAAATTTCACTCTGGAAATTGCTGAATACTTCCGAATATAATAATCAATGATACTGACATCTGTAAAACGTTTATCTGCAGCTAATTTGTTTATAACAGTATATGAATTTTTTACTTTGTAATTCATGAAAGGATGTGTAAAACACTTTTATTGAGGGACATCTGAAGCCTAACAGAATTTTGCTATTAAACACATGAACTATGTTTGCAGCATTATTTTTTGTGTGGGAAACTTTCAATTAAAAAAAAATATATATATAGTGTAGCAAAAACTCATTCTCTTACCTTATGTTAACATGTTTACTTTTATTTTCAGAAATGCTAGTGTGGTCTACACTTGTAGGAGATTTTTTTAAAATTATGTTAAAATATACACAACATATTGCGGGAGATTTTTAAACAGCTAAATTAAATGCTATGAACAACAACAAAAAAGTAGCATTAAGTGTTGCCAAGATAAAGTCTGAGCTGATTTTGGTATTCAGTGTGGGAGGAGGTTGGACGAAACAAAGGTATTTCAAAATAAAGGTACTGCTATGAATCCAATCTCAGAACCCAGAAGATTGCATCCTTAAAGTGAGCCTTTGAACAGATGCTGACAGAAGCCCATCTTTTTGTCTACTTGGAGCGTAGTTGTTGAGGCCTATGGACAAATGCACAGCTATTACTCCAAACTACTACTAGTAACTCCAAGCTATATGGTGGTTCTTAACCTGGACTTTACAGGGCTGATGTGAAGATCAAATACGATTAATGTATCTAAGTGCTTAATGAGTTCTCTATAACTGGCAGTCAAGATTCAGTGACATTCCTTTTCAACTTCATAGGGCTGCCAACTGGGGCACAGATAACAGCAATAATGTAACATCTAATATTTAGGGAGAATCTACCAAGTGCTTTGTAGGTTATCGTTTCATTAAATCCTTACAACAGCACACTATGAGATAGGTAGTATTATTATTTCAATTTAAAGATAAGGTAACTGAGGCATAGGAAAGTTATATAACTTGCCTAAAGGCGCGTGAGATGTAGGTAATGGAGCTAGGCTTCCACTCAAGCAATCTGACTCCAGATCCTGTGCTTTTCGCTAAGTCAAAAGTTTTTGGACCTGGCGTGACTTGTTTCAATGAAATGTTCTAATCTATTCTCAAATCAAATAACTACCACCTGCTGAGGGATGGGAGGAAAGGTGGTACATGAACTATCCCCGTCATTGAATCCCATGGCAGCTTCTATATATGGAGACGCAGCAACCGGTCTGTTCGGCAGTGTTTAAGGGCATAGGGTGAACATATTCAGCTTCAAATCCTAGCTGGCTGACCTTGGGCAAGTTAAAAGTCCATAGACCTCAGTTTCCTGATCTACAAAATAGGGATTCAATCCATGGTCGCTGTGCTGTGAAAAGTAAATGTAATAATAAACCTAAAACACTGGCATTGTACCCAGCCGCAGTAAGAGCTATGAACATAAAAAAAATGACAAGCCCCAGATACTTTGTTTTGATAAAAAGTATAAAAAAAATTGAAATCACAGGTTTCCATGACTTAAGGAGAAACTTAAAGCAAAGAAATTGGTGACAAAGTGCTTTTAAGAATGCAAAGCACTGGTTTTAGCTCCTATCCTTTGCTTAGAAAGATAAAGTTGGAGAATTTTTATATATGTTATCACAAAACTTAAGTTCTTTCCCCTCAAGGAGCATTTACCCAGTTGGTCTTATCCTTAAAGACAAAGTGAAGGCCAAGAACAGGTCAGTAAATTGGTGCTCTGCCCACCCCCCCCTTTTGTAAATAAAGTTTTATTGGAACACAGACACACCCATTCATTCACACACCATCTATGCTGCATTTGCTCTACAAATGGCAGAGTTGCATGCTGGCAGAGTTGTGAAGTCAGAGAGACCCTAATGGTCCACAGAGCCTCAAATATTTACTATCTGGCCCTTTGTAGAACAAGTTTGCCAACCCCTGGCTCTAAAACACAAAGAAATCCTTATTAAGCTGTCCATCTTTGCCTTCCCCACAGCACTGAACAGGAAGCTAGCGTCTCTGCCCATCCTCCCCAAACCATCAAGTGAGCGTCTAGCAACATGCAAAGGAGACAACACTCAAGTGTAAAAGAAACCAAAGTTTTCAAAATGCCAGAAGGGGAAAAAAAGCTTTATAAATACAAAAAAAAAAAAAATTATCAACATCATCAAATAACAGGATTTGCCCTGCTTTACATTAATTTCAGTCCCTTAAACTGATTCCAATTTCAACAGTCCATTATCCCTCATTTGAATTCAAATGAGTTCTTTACAAAGAAACTAGATGCAGAGCTGCTCGCAGTCCGAACTAGTGGGACAACAGTGCTCAATGTTGGGATGGCCTGGCAATCACTTCAGTCAGTGCAAAATCTGCATTTTATTAAAGACATTTGGGAAGATCCATTCAAAAATACATTGTGCTCAGTAAAAATTAACCATTTCATGCTGATAATTAAGGTTACAACGGAATAGATATTTGTATAATATTTACAGCAACAATAGAAATCTTACAGAAGTTTAGAATGGAAGAATACATGCCAGAAAAAACTTGATAAGATGTACCAACACATGTTACAAAGTTATAGAAACACTTTACAAATGGTTCATAATTAGCTTGTGAGGAATTTAAATATTCAACACTTTAAATTCAGTTTGGATTCAAAAATTAAAAAGGTTAACACCACAGCACACCCTTGCCACAGTAAAAAGTATGGAATTACACTTTGTAGTATAGATTATAAAGTCTGCGCAATTAAGAATTACCACTGATTTGTAATCTACCACAAAATTTAGATGTTACATCATTCTGGCTTATCTCTATTTTTGTTTTCATGCATGAGCAGGGTTCTCAAAGTCACCCTGCCCTGTGTCTTCCCAGATACCCCCTTCAAACTTCCTAGAGATTGAAGAAGCTTGAAATAGTCTTCTAAGTATATACAGAATAACTACCTGAATTCAAAATGGCACAAAGCAATTCTTGGAGATAGGAATTAGGGACCACTATTTTGTTTGGTTTGTTTCTGTTAAATCAATCCAAGTTTACAGTGAGAATTGACTTCCTGAAATCACAGCATTACCCCTCCAGCCTGACTCCATCAGTGACCAAACAAGGAGAGGGAAATAGACTGAGAGAGGACTGTATATGTAATGTAATCAATCATATATCTCTAGTGAAAACAGATTTTGTACAAGCTTTGCTTTCCATTTTGGAAAATCTAAGCCATTGTGGAGAACTTAAAAGTTCTCTAGGAGGAAAAGCATCATTTTTTTTTTTTTTGGAACCTTTGAATGCTTTGTAATTGGAGCTTTTGACAACTCTGGCAATAAAACATTTTAATCCCCCCCCCACCCCCCCAACAGGGACAAAGTCAAGGCATCTACCTTTTCTATTCCTGGGTTTTGTCTGATTAACCCTGAAGCAGAGCACTAGGACAAGCCTGTCTACGCCCGAAATGAATCAGATCAGGCTTTTGGGAAAGCACAATCCCAAACCAAAGGAAGTCCTGAGGAATTCTTAGCAGTCTGTCAAAACGGAGGGGATGGAGGAACAGATAAGGCCTCTTTCTCCCTGATACTCTGCGCTGGAAGAGTAGCGAACAAGGCAACTTCTAATCTGCATACAACACGGAGACTGATTTTTCGAGATTCCAAAGGAGGAGCAAAATGTGACCCAAGGATCAAATGGGGTTCAGAGAGCTCAACCTTGTAGGTAAATGAAGGGCCTTAGAAGTGAAACCAGTTTCACTGACGCAGCTCTCTGGCCCTAGAAATCCAACGTGCAACCATTACAAATTTTTTCTGGCAAAATGAAAAGACAAACCTCCCTCAAATTTGGGAGTAAACAGTTAATGAATGAAAATACAAGGCAGGTTGTGATCTATTTAATAGCCTATAGGAAATACACAGAAAGGTGGTGGATGGGTCGGTGCCTGGACTGGAAAAAGGTGGAGTCAGGGCCTGGCCTAACGCCCATGAATTAACAAAGCACTATGGGAAATGAATATTCACGTAGTAACTGACTTGGCACAAAAGTCTATAATCTTTTATAGTACATTCAATTAAAAAAGAAGAAATAGAATAGAATAGGGCAGCAGGCCCAGAGTTTCCCAGCCACCTTACTGTCACCACATTGTGTGTATACAGACTGACAAGGGACTCGCCCTGTCACGGCTTCATTTTCTTGCATTTACTTATGGTTTCTAAGACAGGATTTTTCACCCAGCTGAATCAGACCTCAAGATAGTCTGTATCTCAGCTGGTCAAGATGCTAAGGGAAGAATCGGAACTACTTACAAGTTTTGTTTTGTAAGTTGGCCCTTTAAGTCTCTGAGGGAACCTTCTTGTGAGAGTCTGGCTCTGGGGATTAGCGACAGGACGCTTATATTTGTACTGTCTTTTCTGCTGCCCCCCTTTAAAGAAACCATGTGTTTTTAACCGTAGAGAAGTTTTCTCTGCCTACACACTTTATTAGTGATGAACTGAAGGAGGTAAGGAAATATTTCAGTATTTCCGACTCGGTTCAGTGTATCATACCACATTCCCAGTTCACAAAGTATGAGTCTGTGGATCTCAGTGCTCACACGGAGCTCAATATCCCACTATAATGCAGGAAGTAACGAACTTCTAGATATAAAAGCAGTGCTCTCCAGAAAAAATATTCTGACCAGGAGAGAAGATGCAGATTTCTGAGTCCCAGATGAGCTCTAGGAATGTCTCGATGAGTGATTGCCCTTGCTGAGAGTTGGGGTCACCGCCGGGACCTAGGTGAACAGAAATAAACAGTGCCTTCTACGCACTTGAAAAGTAATCCTCTGGCCTTGCAAAAAAAAGTGGTACACCTATGAGTCACTCTCAACACATAACTAGAAGAAAATAAATGGCTTTTTTTCCTTATTTACTCTAAAAACTAGTTTAAGAAGTGAGGATACTATGACATTAACTAAGAGGTGCTGGGAAGGGGACATGGGATAGCATTTCCTAGCAAAGTCCACTAATTTTCAGATTAGGAACATGCTAAACTGGCTAACTCTACAACCACGACATATTCTATAATACATGACATGACTAGAAACTAAGCAGCGTAGGCTTAGAATGAAAGTATGACTGCATATGGTGAATCTTAAAGCATGTTTTAAAACAGATTTAACCAAAGCATACAGCACAAATACTCCTATAACAGCCACATCACAACCACCAATAAGAGTTTTTTTTGCTTCTAATTGGTCCGTCATATGCCAATATTTGTAAAGAGCCATTAAATGACTTAAAAAACAAAGACATTTTCTTTTGGGAGACACAGCTAAAAGCCATGGATGCCTTTGAGCAGTTGGTAAAAATCATGCCAATCTGCCAGGCTGCTGCTTGCTTCTAAATATAAGCCTCGTGGCACTATGAAAGCTTTTCTAAGGATGCTGACCTAGAATTTAAGTTCTCCAACACCTATGAAGTAACTCTGGTCTCCTCCCAAAGGATGCACCTTTTAGCAGGCCCAAGACAATGGAAATGAGCAATAGGATTCCAGGGACTCGAGAACAGTGGAAGAAGATTAAGAGAATGGGATCTGAAGAATTCATACCTGCAGTTTTGTAGCCTGGAGAGACAAGGCCAGAGCCCAGCTCTGCAGACTGGGAGGCTTGGAATACGGCAGAGCAGGGTTCTCAACCTCAGCACTATTGACATTTGGGGCTAGATCATTCGTTGTAAGGTGTCCTGTGCATGTAGGATGTGTAGCAGCATCGCTGCCTGGCCTCCACCTACTACATGCCAGTAGCACAACACCATACCCAGTTGTGACAACCAAATATGTCTCCTGACATAAGGCCAGATGTCGTCGGGAGGCAAAGCTGGCTCTGGTTGAGAACCACTGCTGTAGAGACAGCTCACTTGAGCCCCTCAGCACAGAGCACTTTTGGTCTGGAGCTCTGGAGAGAGGCTAAACCTCAGACTGAGGCCAAACAAGGTTCAGTTAAAGTTCATCTAGAACTTCTGAGAAGAAAAACAAGGATGGCGGTAAACCAAAAGTAGAAAAACAGTGAAGCAGAGTTTCTTTTCAAAAGATTAGTGATACTTCCATAAAACGAAGTAATTCATAAGCCTTCATTCAACCTTTCTATCCTTTAGGAAGTTAGGGCAGATAACAGAACATGGGATGTCATAAGAAATCCCCTTCCTAAAGAAAACACAAGCCTTTGTGACTTTAAATCAAGCCCTTATCATGGATGGCAATCTTTGTGAGGTCGATAATTCATCGACCAGAGGAAAACAACAGTTAAAAGCTAAGAGAAGGCCTGTTAGATTGGAGAGGAAACTTTACCATTCCCTGTGTGAGCAGGAGGAGAATTATACATGCTAGAAATGCGGATTGTAGTTCATTTACAGCTCACTGAGGTCAACGAAAAGTCAGAATGGACAAAAGCCGAGGAGAAGATAAAAGAGCTACCCCAAAAACACTAGTTGAAAACACTGTAGATATTTTCTGGCTCAAATCTGGGAATGTACGAAAAGTATGTATTGACTCTTCATCAGTTAGGTTTACTTTGCTCTAGGTAGAAGGCAATTACTCTAGCCCTTCTTTGAAGAACCATCAGGAATAGAAATGTTCTGCAAACATCTGAGATCCCAGTGTTAGCAAGGATGAAAACATGGGAAACCAGCCCCTAGGTGACGACGAGCCTCAAATGCCACAGCATGGCAATGTGACTGCGCAGTTCCTAAGCGCACAGCACAGTGAGAAGTCTTTCCAGAGGACAAAATGTAGTTTCTGGTTTGCAAGGGGGACTACAAGGTACAGATCTAGTATGAAAAAGAAGAGTTACACACTCTTTTAGAGTCATTAGTATCCAGGCAAAAACTGCTAAGGGTCCACGTCACTTATATAACTGAGCAGCTGCCTGGGAAAAGCCAGAATTCAGAGCTACTTGAACAGTACTAAACTGGCGAAAGAAACAAGATATAAAAAGAACCGAAGAGCATGCAAACTATTGGTCTGAATCAAATTGTTTCAATGATAGTACCCAGTTGAATTTCATTTTAGTGCCTATTACACTTATTAAAATTAAATAAAAAGCACCTTAAAATGACCTCTATATATAATCAACACACATCATTATAGTCATATAAAAATGCAATATGCACACAATTTAAGATTCAAAGAAACTAAGAGTTCTTCTTTATAATCTTCATAATCATCAGAGCTATGATTCTCAAAGTCATGAGGGAGGGGGAACAGTAACTCAGCACATTTCAATGACAGCTGACTTGATTCAGGGGTTGACAACTCTTAGAATCCTGGGACAACTAATAAATACTAGGACCTTTCCTCTTTGGAGGGTGGGAGGGGACCTTTAAAAATATTATTGCTAAGAGACTACTTCCAAAAATCTAACACTCTTGATGGATGATGGTGTTGAGTGATTTTTGTCAAGGATGGCCCAGAGACATGGGGCTAAAACTTCTGTGGGCTAAAACTTCTGTTGGCCAAAGGCCTTGGTGACACTTGAGAGTTGAAGGAGATCGAATGAGGGAAAGATAAGTCCTATTCTGACTCTGTGTGTGTGTGTGTGTGTGTGTGTGTATGTGCACGCGCGCACTATGTGGACAATCCCAGGAAGAAAAAATGGGTATAGCAATTTTCTCTACATCTAAAATTGCTTCAGGAGCCTTTTAAATATATTGGAAAGAGCAATATTAAAAAGAACATTTAGAAATAGAAATGCCACACATGTACCCCCCCCAACTCCCTACCCCGACCAAGAGTCTCCGGTACAGTGCACAGGACTCAGGAGCATAGAGCTGGTCTGCAAGATATGCAGACAGGTGCCTCTTACAACCTTGCAACTAGGAATGTTCACTGGCAAATCTTTGGTCGACGCTCTACACCAATGCTAAGTAGAAGAGCACATCTTCTCGACAAAGACCCATGAGTAACTCCAGACCTGTTCTCCCTCGGGTGCAAGGAATGTCCCTGGACATGAAGAGAAGCCAACGGTGTGAGCACGGAGGTGAGGCCCGCTGGAGTTCTCACTGGCCTAGCCCACTTTCTCCCCCTGTGGGTTTGGAAAGAGATGCTGCATCTCGTCTGCTACCAAGGAGCATGTCTAGAGGCTACTGCTGGGGCCTAAAAGTTGAGCAAGGTTCCTACTGTTACAGTCACATATACCCACAATTCAACTCCCTTGATTAGAAGTTTAAGACTCACTTCATATTACAAATGTATAAAAATATGGCAGATAGTGTCATAATGAGACTTTCTTTAAATGATTATATTTATAAAACAGACACATATTTACTGTATATATATATTTATATATAGAATAAAATACTCCTGATGCAATATATAAATGTTACTGTTTAGTTTTTATAGAAACTACTGTAGCTGTCCCACTGCTTCACAATGTTCCAAACAGCTCAAAATAACTTTACATTTAACATAAAAGATATGATTGTAACAGTACAATATTAATTAATTATAAATAAATGTTACAAATCCTATCAAATATGGAAGTTTAGAAAACAATTTAAGACATACAGTTAGTTCATCTGCTAACCCTTCAGAGGGATACTCCTGGATTACAATAAACCCCACATTTAGTCTAGGCAGAAAAAACCCTGTGTTTAGGGCATCGGTCAACACGGATTTTTCTATCCCTTGCAGTGCCAGCGCACGTCCTGGCTTTCCCAAGTTCAACAAGGATTGCCCCAAGCTGGAATGTAAGGGGGAGAAACTGGCAAGAATGTCTTCTTCCTCACTGGCACACCCCATCCATTCTCACACAAGAGCCATGGAGACTGGCGATCCCTAAGAAACTCCTGTAGCTCTAAGATCCCTGACTAGCATTGTGGCTGTGAGGAGCCGGACGGCTCCACACACACAATATTGCACACACCTTCATAAAGCTGAAAATACTGGCTTACCGCCCTGGCCCAGCCTGTTCCCCACCCCACCCCACACCCACCCCCTCCCCTCCCAACTGGCTTGTACCCCCCACCCCCGCCCCAAGCACACTTTACAAAGCTGTCTCTTTTAAATCATTCAGATTTGGCATTCGAGACCGATTTGTTCTGTTATATGGGTGCCCATTTGGCCCACTCTTCGCACCCAGCTGTTCAGAATAGGAAGGCCCCTCTGTGGCACTCCGGGTCACGGAGGACACGTGCCAACCAGGGTCCATCTGACCTGACAGCTGGAGGGTTGGCCTGCCCTTTGGTGTGGGCTCCTGCCGGATGTTACTGCTCCCGCCAGAGGCCTGGCTCAGGGGATGAATCCGAATTTCTGAGAAGGAATTTTTGGCTTGTTGAGCTGTTAATGGCTGGAAGCGGGGGTCTGAGGAAGCCGGGTGATTGGAGGTTGAAGAGAGATGCAACAGCTTTCGCAGTGATTTTAACGGCTGGCTCTGAAAGGCAAGACAAGAACACATGTAGGATCTCATTTAGCGTGTACCAGAGAGTTGGGAGAAAGCACAGCACACGTCTGAGATGACTGTATGTAGCCGGGGAGGGCGGCCCAGTCCAGCCTTATCTATCCTTTTGTTCTTTTTCAAAGACGGGAGAATCTCATGCCTCAACCAGCAGAAAGAAGCAAAAGAAGGATATGACTCTCCCTTTTGAGAAGACTTCCCAACAGCACCACAGAAAGCTGCCACTTGTATTTCAGTGGCCAGAACTCAGCCATATGACCATTACTTAGCTGTGAGAGAAATTGAAAAAATGTCATGTTTCCATTAGGTAGCAACACGCTCAGATAAAATTTATATATCTCCTTCTGTTCTCACCGCCCCGATTTTCCCTTGCCCTTGACATTGCAAAATCCAAATGTTCCCTTTCTGCCCTTTTACTTTTTTGGTTTTGTTTTTATTTATTTTTTTTCGTGGGGGGAGGGTAAGGTTTGGGCATTAAAAATGCAAAGCACAGAGAAACAAGCAAAAGCCCTGCAGACTCTAAAACACAATTCATTCACAGGAAACCTTCGATTCCTAACATGGACTCCCAGCTGCCCTGTCTGCTGTGTGGCCGGGGCCGGGCCTCACGGGGTATGGTGCTGTGGAGGGGGAACTGCGTGTCAAGGCAGAAGGGAGGGCCCTGGAAGCTGACTAGCCAGAAGGCTCTTCACTGGCGACAAGTGGCTCACTCTCCTCATCTCTACGTCTGGTGTAATGAGGGTCGCCATCAGAAGAAGCATGAGAAAGCACCGTGAAATTCACAGCCCTCCCTGGAGACTCTGGCTACAATGCAGCCTTAGCCTTGGGACACCTCTGGCTGCCAATCTTCAAGGACCATGCTTTTAAGGGCTTAGCAAAGTTCTAATAAAACGATGATCTCAAGGAACACTACAAGATTTGAAGGAACAGAACTCTGAAATCCAAGAGAAATTGCTTCAGAATTGATTCAGGTAGAAGTCACTCCTGGAAAAGCATCTTCTATGGCCATTCCAAAGTCTGCCCAAGAAAGCTTTGCGGTCCCCATGGGAGGTGGCATGGTATACTGCATGCCACAAATGCTCAAAAGTGTGTGTTTTTTAAAAATAAAATTGGTATGATAATGCACTGAGATTTCCTGGTGATTTTTTTATAGCCCTGACCACATAACTACTGAGCACTTACAGCTGACCCTTGAACAACACAGGTTTTAAATTGTGTGGGTCCACTCATAATGTGGAGTTTTTTCAGCAAATACCTGTACAATTTTTGATCTGTGATTGGGAGTCCATGGATGCAGAGAGCTGACCATATGCATTGACCCACACACACCAATTTTATATTGTGGATTTGGGCATCTGCGGATTTTGCTGTCCGTGGGAATTTAGAACCAATTATCTGCAGATACTGAGGGACAACTTAAGTTTGAGGGAGTCAAATGTTAAAAGATTTTTGACTGTGCCCGGGGTCAGTGTCCTTAACCCTCTACGTTGTTCAAGGGTCAACTGTACAATAATATGGGTTCAACTAGAGATATAAGGTTACCCGAAAAGAGCTTTTTGGCAAAAGAAGTGGTATGCAAAGGAGATTCTAAAGGTCTTCACCTATCTATCTATCTATCTATCTATCTATCTATCTATCTATCTACCTACCTACCTACCTACCTATCTATTTTTTAGGTTGAGAATAGAACATCAGGCCCTTGCTCAGAGCCTTGAGCTCTTAGTTCAGATACACATCCAATAACTTGGCTAACTGGTTCTCTACACGCCCTTCGCCCCCTACCCCAGCCTACGTTATACTGGAAGCATAAAATACAAATGGCTGGGCAAATACAATCAAAATTTGGAGAACTCCTGTCAGCAGCTCTAAGTAACAGCTTACAATTAAAGAGTAAACACCAAACCTAAAAAAATCGACCTTCTTTCTCCAAATTACAAAAATTTGTGGTCATTTATAAGCACCGCCAACTCTACAGCCTCAAAAGGTCATGAGGGTTGTCAGAAACTACAGTACAGAGGAATAACAGATTTATAAAATAATGAATACGATCAAAAACCAAGTTAGATTGTGTTACTATGCTCATTACAGGATACTGAAAAGATACAATATTAAAAATTTTCCAATCAAAATAGTTGTTTAAAAGAGATAAACCTCAGTTACATGAAAAATGTATGGATTTGTTTCTGCTTATTCCTCTATCATAGTAAAGAAATACAATTATACATACTGTCTAATGTGCAGTCCTAATGCAATTATTTGCCAGTTTTCTATCAAAAATGGTATGGATTTCAGAAGTTTAAGTATTCTTTCAAGAAAGTTTATCATATTTGTCTTTCTAGGCCCAATTCATACACTACTATCTTTAATGAAACCTTAATCGTCCCACTATCTCCTCTCATATTCCCCTACATTTCATGGCCTGCTCCACTTTTTTTTTTAACCACGAATTATGGTTATTTATGGATTTTCCATCTGTCCAAGGCTGTAGAGTATTAGTGAGCTGGGCCATGTCTTAGTAACCCCAAAACACACCCCACACCCCACTGCAATTAGGTGAAGGCTAACAGAAGTTTGTTTTTTTTCCCCAGTAGAACAAGGGTCACCAAAGCAAGATCTGGGCTCCCAAGACACATCTGGCTATTAGTGAGGGTATATTCTGGGAAGATTCTCAGACTTGTTGAATCACTGAGAGGCTAAATTTGTCAACCCTGTCCCCTCAGGAGGGATGACCACTGCGGTCAGAGTATAGGAGTGACACGGGTACCACTCACTTGGGGCTGTAGATCAGAGATCTTCTCAGGACGCCACTCCTTTGGTCTGCTGCTCGGGGTGCTAGCAGAGTGAATGGCTTTCTGCAGTGTCAGAAGATCGGGGCCTTCAGAATTGGGCACCTAGAGCAGAATATGGACAACGGTTCAGTCAGCACACCAACAAGTCTAATTAGGATATGCAACTGCACCCAAGAGGAGAACCAAAGCAAATCAAACCAAACCCAAACTCAACCAAAAACAAACCAACAGAAAAACCCCAAAAACAAAACAAAACAAAAAACAAAAAACAAAAAAAAAAGAAAAAAGAAAAGAAAAAAGAAAAGAAAAAGGAAACTCAAACTCTCCCAATGTTCACAATGCAAGTGATGCTAGTTAAATTCTGCTGCCTTCTTAATAATTTTCCTTGCATTAGGAAAAATTGGCAGATGTCATGCAGCTTTGTTAAAACCTCAACCCTTAAAGCATTCCCATGCTGTTAGTTTAGTCGCTGTAAGAGAGAGCAGTTAAATTGGGCTGTACCAGGAATTGCTGTCGTATCCTCATTCCACATTGCAGTTAGGTTATGAACCAGTTCAATAAAACAAAAATTTGTTCCCGCTGGGAAAATGATCCAAACACTGAGTTTGGAGGGGGGCTGGGTTGGGGGAGGAGGGTTATCGAAAGAAGTCTAGCAAATTTTTGAGGATAGCAAAGTAGAGAAGTTTAGTTTGAATCATACTCCCAAGACACGGCCCAGTAAATAATCTGGGTCTAGCATTATTTATGATGAAAATGCTGGAAATTTGTGCCAAAAATTCCAGACGAATGCAATTGGTCTGTTCACCGATTTTGGTGAACACAGGAGAGTAAATGGCAAATGCCAAGCAAAAGCCTTGGCTTTAAACCCAGTGACCAGCAAAAGCCAGAGCTAGGCAAGGAAAAAGCAAATCACCAATAGAAGCTGTGTTTTATCATGGAGCCTGCTCGCTCACTCAATTTGGTCAATTCAACTTGGTTTCAAGAAACAAACTGACAACCAAGTGTTAACAAACTTTATGAGCCAAACGAAGACATTTGTGAATTGTGAATGTTAATCAAATTCTTTACAGGTAATAAGGGATTTTATGAATGCTGTCTGCCGACAACTGGCTAATCAGACAACCCAAACTAGCCCTTCACTAGTTTGTTTGCTTAATAGCCTTTATGCTTCAGAAATTCCAGAATAGCAAAGAATTTATATCTCTGAATTTATGGAACTGGCTCAGGTACTTAACTAGCACAAAGAGAATATGACCCCATGAAAATAAAAGACATGCTGTTGTCATCAGTAAAACAAGTTTACTGGAGTGGTTTTCAGGGCTACCATACGTAAAAATGGGTACCATGGGTGGAGTGACTACAGGAAGCTTTTTCAAAGAAGAACTATGCTTTAAATGATTCTTTGAATTAAAAAGAGGAAAGAGGGATTTCTTGATGCTTGGATTCTCCCCGTTGGTGGAATCTGTCTGCAATATAAGATACAAATAAATTGCAAAAAAAAAAAAAAAAAAAAAAAAGGAAAAAAAAGGTGTTCTTATAGAAATGTCTAGCCCTTGGAAATCCTCAAATTGTTAAATAGTAACAGTCACTTAATCAGTCACAGAAAGAATCTCTGTGCTGTGTATGCATCTGGAGGGGGTTCTGTGTCATTTCTCACCTGGACATGAAGAAGTCAACACTGTTAATTCAAGGCATGCAACAACTTCAATGAATATAAAGAACACGTGGTCCTGATCAACACCTATCATAGGAATGCCTAGAGACCTACTTGCATCATTCACATTAAGCTTACAAAACATTTACGAATTTATTATCAGAAATAGAATTATTATAATGAATTGTATTTAAAGAGCTATTGATGAACTTCGATCTTTTCCAAATGGCTAGAGAGGACTTCAGCAACCAAATAATTAATCTACCATGTAATCTGCCTATTAGGAAAAAAAAAAAAAAAAAGATACTGCAAACCCTTGTGAACGTGGTTAATTCTTAAACCAGAACATGTCACTTAGAGGAGAAACATCACTGTTGCAGGATTCTACTGTCAAGGAAGAAGCCTCGTTCTATGCTATTAGACATATTCGCCTCATGGACAATATCTAGCGCAATTCGGAATATGGGGTTTCAAAGTGAAGACACGGAAAGTTCATTCTTTAAATTGAAGCATGATTACCAGCTGAGGTAGATACTAACTAACTTGGGTATGATTACCAAGTTGGCAGAGTCACCATATGCTCTGAGGGCTTATGTAACCCTGAATACAGAACTGCAGCCAGATTTCCCAAGGTGGCTTCCAGATTTGCTTGAGTCAAAGCAGGCACCTTTACAACACATAATCATTTTTTGGCACCACTTTTCCCTGTTGTGGATATCTCAATTGTCAGAATGTACAAGAAGGCATTCAGAGCATCTCCTATGGGTGTATATATGAAGACATTTGAGTAAAATAGCCTGCAGTTTCCTGTTCCCATGACAGGTTCTCAGGGAGGAGTTTAACTTGCATCACTGAGGAGGCCACAAGAGAGCCCCCAGGAACAAGTGGCCAGAAGCTCTCCACAGAGGTGGGCGACTGAGCCTGGGCCAGCTATTAAGAAGAACCCACCTCTATTTTTCCCAACCGAATGTGCGACTTCGGATAGATCACAACTTGCCTGTAGAGTTCCTATATCAGCGAAATGAAAGGGTTAAACTAGATTTAAGACCCACTGAGGCTTTTAAATGTCCCGTTTCTCTATGTACACTGGGTATCACACTGGGTATCGGATTTCCCCTTTTTTTAATCTTAAGCAAAGGCCAAAGAGCTTTAAAATCTTTCAAAGCTTGGTTACCTAGTTTCCTTTTGCTGAGTTCTAGAAAGTGAAAAAGACTAACTTTAATTCTGTTTCAATGCTCGTTCCAAAAGAGGCAGAGTTAACAAAATGCCAGGCTTAGGAGCCTGAGCTCTGGCAGAATATACTGAATGCTCTTTGAAAGTCTTACTCTAGTTACCAAAGTCCTTTAAAAATATATATTTTTTCTTTTAACTAAAAAATCCAGAGGCACAAAAAACTTTTGGTTTGGAAGGCTCATGTGGCCTGTACAGAGATATTTTACAGTTACTTTACATATCAAAAATGAAACATATGAAAACCTTGAAAAAGTAAGTTCGAGTGGAGAGGATGTTAGAGAATAATAATTTTTCTATTTATCTAACCTATACTATTTAAACATCTAAAATTTAAACCAGATCCTGAATAACAGAGTTAGTCGACATGTATGTATTTGACTCAGGCCATCATGAGCCGGGAGCCTTAAGTTTAATGTTGGTCTAAGACAGACAGACATCAAAAGCCAAATCTATACATAAAATACCTTCAATTCCTTAAGCACCCCACAACAGCCATAAACCTGAGGTTAAGAACAAAAACCTCAAAATAAAAATAGCAGTGGTTAAGAGGTGGTAGTCAAAGTTCAATGTCCATGATAGATAAGTGTTCTATAGACAATGATAAAATTAGCACTTTAAA
This sequence comes from Eidolon dupreanum, assembly GCA_028627145.1. Lineage (NCBI taxonomy): Eukaryota > Metazoa > Chordata > Mammalia > Chiroptera > Pteropodidae > Eidolon > Eidolon dupreanum. The sequence goes on along the minus strand of CM053505.1, from coordinate 7,448,085 downwards.
TATTTAGAGATTTTTCTATTTATTTGGTCATCCAGTCTCAGTAACAAATGTAGTAATATTTGAGTGGCATTTTGATTTGAAATTATGCCTTCAGTGGCTCTCAGTTAGAGATATAGGTAGGTTTTAAAAAATAAACATTTCAGGAATACCATGCAGACATTAAAATGAAGATAACAAAATGTAGTAACAAACATGTTGTGTGTATGTATATATATGACTGATAGTATTATTTAAAACAAACTTTAAAAAACCACCTTTCCCCCACAAACATGCACAGGCTAAAAAGCCATGGGGAAGTATACCACAATCCTAATACCAGCTGTGTGTGTGATAAGATTAGAAATGATCATTTTTTCCCCTCAATTCTTCTGTAATGAGCTCATATTTAATGAAATATAGAAATTTAACAAACGAGTAAGTGAAAGAATAACCTGGAAAGGTAATCTAGAAAGGTCTTTGTTAACATATCTAGACCATCTGTGAGATAAAAAGCCTTACTTCGGGTGTTATATTCTTTGCTACTATCATCTCATCTTTACTTACCATTGAGTCGTAATCCTAGAATTCCTTTTTCGTTTTTAGATAAGTGACAGTCAATCACATAGGAAGTTAAACTAGAAACAAAATCATTTAAAATGGCTGACTCGACACTGTCTAGTCTGGAAGGTGCCATAAAGCAAAGAGGGAAGCATGCCACATGTGGGTGAAGAAGCTCCTGCTGGCCCGGAGGCCCGGCTTCCCCAGGTTTTCTCCCTTCACTGAACAGCAGAATCCGTGCTTAGGCGGGTCAGTGATGTGACGTGCACGGGTGGTTTCATGGAGCCAGCCCTGGGTTTAGGCGGAGGGCTCCTAGGGGTTAAGACTCGTTCCACTTCCCAGTTCCATCACAGGATAAATGTGTCTTCCTACTAAAACAAGCCCTGAAATGTCAGATACTCTCTCTTCTCTGTGACTCTGCAATCCAGAAGTGCACTTGTGAATGTGGGGATTGGATAACCAGACAGGGGAGAATAATGAATGACGGTTAGTTATGACTTTCAAGATTTAAAAATAAACCAAAACCATTTCCAATGTCTTCACATATCTTTAACCCCTAGAGAGAAATAAATGCTACAGCTTCATAGTTTTAGCATAAATACAAATCCACACGGAAAAGATGTTAACTGAGAGAGGCTTAACATGTCCTCTCTCATCCAAATTCGATTTCTTCTATTCCTGGAGATTCTGTTGAATCTAGAAAAGGTTCTTCGAGAGGAGGATAGTTGTACAGAATATGAGAAGAAAACATAAACAGTGTACGCATGTCAAGGCTCAATTAGAAAATAATTCACTTTGATTGCTATGTACAAAATGTAAAGCTCCCACAGATTAAAGCAGACTCATATGCCACTGTATATAGAAATTGACCATCTACTTACTGTTTGAGATTTCTTCTTTTTCTTTTTCATTGACCTGAAAAAACCTTGTTTTTCCTTTTCCTTGAGTTGTTCCGAATGACTAATGTTTTCGGGACTTTTCCTAAATAGAAAGACGATTTTATCATATTGATCTTTCAACCATTCTCCTACCATTATATGTTTGACAAATACAATAAAGACTAAAAATGCAGGACACCAGGTTCAAATAGCCATGAAGAATCAAGTGCACAGGTAAAGAGCCTCTAAAAAGCACAGGAGGAACTGAATCTAATCCACCACGGTTAATGATTAGATTTGGTACAGACTCACTCGAACTAGCAATTTGAGCATTATTACAAATGATCTGTAACTGTGCTGCAGGACCATTTTCAAGCTGTTAAAAAGCTCAGAACTAGAGAGTTTGAAAAGCACATGGTCTAAAGATGCCTTTTCTGTAACCCTCCAAGGGAAAGAGCGGAAACGTTTTCATTATCTTCATTTTTCTATTTACTTTCTTAGAACCACCTCTACAAGTTTATTATTAGTGGCTTGCCAAGGTATTGAACATAAAAAACAAACAAACAAAAAAATCAATGCCGCTACCGAAACATTAGAAATACAAGTAAAAATTGCCTGAAACAGGAAAATTCCTTTATAAAAAAAATCTTATATTATTAAAACTAAATAAAAAATAGATAAGGTAAGAACAAAATGTAGACAGGATGAACACTTAATACAAAGTACTTTTCTGGAAAAAAGCCTCTAACTGAAAATATTGATATTAAGCTTCATGCCATGGACACCACCAGGTTTTTTAATACAAACAGGAGATATTAAAAGACAGGAAAAAAAAAAAAGACAGCAAACAAGACACCTTGGCCTGAACAAGTTGGCTACTTGTTTGTTAACAGCAGCCCTATATTACTTAATTTAATTTAGTCTTTATAAAGCAACTGAACTGGTCTTATTCTTCAAAAAGGCATATTCCATGGGTTCTATTTTAAACTTGAATATCTACATGATCGTGGAAAACCATTTTCTCAAATGACTGATTCCTTCTACAGCTACTCCCTAAAATCAAGAGTAGAAACATCAAAGGTGACAGAGTTTGTTCACATTATGGTTTTAGAACGCCTAACAGTGATGAAGTTACTAGAACATCCAAGAAAATATGAGCAAAGCAGCATCCTTTACTTGATTAAATCTGTGTGGAGGCAGAAAATATTTCTATAAACTATTACAGATATGCTTGATAGAAAGCACTAGGAAGTTAATAAACATAAATCACATCTTCAAGGAATCTTCACTAATATGAAGAAATAGTAAAACTACAATACTAAGTGAAAACAGCAGTATTCAAAACTTTCTGCATACTATAAGCCTAACTGTATTTTAAAAAAATATTCACTTATATATATGTTCATATACACACATTTTTAAAAAGTCAGGAAAAAATTAAAATCTTAAAAGCTTTCATCTCTGGGTAGTAGGATTATTGGTGATTTATAATCCTTTTTAATTTCAACAACAAATATGTACTGCAGATATAATAAAAAAAAAAGTTTTACAATCTACAGAGAATTTATTTGAAAGACCAAGAACTTAAGATCAAAGACGACCATGGAAGAGATTGAAAGAGATTGAGAAGAAACAGAAAGTAAATAAATCATGTCCGTTTGAAGGACCAATGATCATTTCCTTTAAAGTGTTTTAGCCTAAAGTTAATGGGAACCAAGGAAGTGAAAACATGCGCCGCAGGCCCAAGTGTTCCTGAAACTCATTAGGATCTGCAATTTTATTTTATTTATTTTTATCTTTTGTAGGACCTGCAATTTTAAACATCACTGAGAGAGTCCCAAGTTCTGAAGCGAAAGTTTTGTAACACAACACAACCAATAAAATATCTAGTGTTGGAACTCTGAATGATACATTTACAATTTTGAAAGCTAGAAGATTTCAGACATGATGGAATGGGTGAGAATGGAATAGTAAAAAGTCAAAGAAGATTCTTTAAGTTCAGCATTGTAGCACTGCCATCCCAATGATGGGCTGGGCCTAGACCTTGGGAATTCAGTTGAAGAGTCTAATGACAAGCACTTTAAAGATTCTGGAAATGAAACCATCTTGCATGAGGCCTAAGACAGATGGCCCAAAACTCAATTCCAGGCCGCAGCACTCAGTCACGTGCGGGTTCTAGGGAGCACAGCAGAAAAGCGTAGTTCACTGGAATCGCAAAATCAGGACCGTAGGATTGAAAGGAACCTCAGAGAGCATCTAGTCCAACCAGTAACACTATCTTTAATGTTCTGAAACTTCTAGAAGTTAAAGAATTATTTGCTTATATGGCTTATGTCCTTTCATAATGGGGTGTGGACAGCAGTCTTTGGATTAACAGGTAGAAGATTTTACCAATCAGAATGAAAGTCTAACAAAATCTCAAAGGCCTGTCGAGGGTCAGTAGTAAAAATATTTTCTGCCAATCCAGGAAGTCTTTAAGGGGAACACATCCATCATAACTGCAATCTCAGGATAGGAATGGGTGTTAGTAGAAGAATGTTAATGCTGATGAGAGAGTAAGTGACGGCTTGAGACACTGGTCCTAGGAGGAGCAGGATATGGGATGAGAAGAAGAGTCTATCCAATAAGATGAAGAGTGAGAGGATGGAAAGGTAATGAGAGGATCAGGACACAAAGCCCAGTGGTCTGGGATTCCTTATGACTGCAAATATAGGAAAGATGAATCGAAGACCCTCTGTGGGGTCTTTTTAGAGACACTGGATAAACCAGAGCCCAGGGGAATGGGAGGTGATGAGGAAAACATCTTCAAACTGAAGCTGAGCAAAAGTGGTGGGGCCGAGATCCAGGCAGGGAAAGATCCCAGAGGCCAAAATAAAAAAGAAAATAAATTACCCTTGAACTAGAGAATGAAAGCTAGGAGAAAGTGTGAGTGTGCATGCATCACAAGAAAGTGACACAAAACACAAAAGGAAGTCAGAGACAAAGAGAAAGTGTAAGTGGGAGAGAGAAAGGAAGAGAGAAAGAAAAAAAAAAACAAGGAGAAGCTACACTGAAACATACACATATAGAGAATTAACAGAGAAACTGAAGGGACAAAATCCTGGGGGAGAGACTCAGAGAGGGACAGAGACATAGAGAAGCTGTCTGGAATGCAGGCATCTGAAAAGCTGAGTGTCTTAAAAAAGAATGAGGAATGAGACTTCAACATTTACAACTAGTACTGCACCAAATGGGTAAGAGTGTGCCCCATAATTTATCCAAAGTTTGAATTCTGGACCCTGCCATTCTACCTGGTACAGTCAACAGTTATGTGCTGATCTGAGCTCAGCCAGCTAACTGCACAGCCAACAAGTCCAAGAGGAGCAGCATAAGAGAAGGGAAGGTGGGTGATGACAAATCTCAGGGACAGGGGCTTTAAGAGGGACCAGCCAGCTAGTCGCCTGGCGCATTATCCAGGGCTGATAAAACGGGGGTAGGAGGTGATGACGGTGTGGGGCTAACGGTCTCCTTCCTGCAGTCATGGGATGCGAGCACTATCTCGCTCAACACCCATTCTTTAAGTGGTCAAAGGAAAGAGAATTCAAAAGACTCGTCTAAAAAAAGGGAAGGAATTAAAACTAACTGAATCAAAGTCAACCAGCGTTTAGAGAGTACTTTGTATGTGTCAGGCCCTGTGTTAGGTATTGGAACTACAGAGAAAAAAAAAAAGGAATGTGGCTTTGAGCTGCTCACAGACTCAAGTCAGGAGACCTACAGGTTTGACTGAGGGTCAGACTTCCGGGGCTTCAGTAGAATCGCTCTGGGAACAGCGTGAAGGAAGCTGAAGAGGAGAGGGGCATTAATTACTCTGACACTTCACCAGGGGAGGGGAGGTGGCAGGCAGTATGACTAGGGTGGTCAGTTAATGTGTGAGAACACAAAGTCATTGAATAATTTTGTGAATTGTGGTGGCAATTGATAATGGATATCAATATATTCTAACTTTACAAGAAGAAAAAGCCTGGGATTGATTTGAGCAAGTGATAGCAATTCTTCACTTAACTACTGGGATTTCTAATTAATTTGGTTTAATATGTTTAAGCATCAGTTTTTAACCCAATTTTGACAGCAGTCTTTCTAAATGTATTTATACACTTTATCTTTTTAAGCAAAGTAAGAGCAGTCTATTATTTTATAAGTATACACTCTACACAAATATCTAGTCTATCTATGAAAACATAAGGGCCAGAAATGATTTTCCCACTGAGGGCTTGAGAAAAGGCAAAAATACCCCTCGTTTCTCCACAGCTATTGCGCAGGGTCATTCTGCCTCTGCACACTGTATTTGTTACCTGGGATGACTTCTTGCCTGACAACCTCAGTTCCGACTGCTAGACTTGTGCATAAAAGAAGAATAAACAGTCTTATAGGGTCGAGGTGTTTTCCCATTAGTACAGATGATGAACCTGACTGCATTTTTCTTGTTCTGAGATATTTTGGCTCATCTCCCAGTTCTTAAATGGATTCTAGATAGCTGAGATGGCCAGAATAACCACTCTGGGTATTATACTACGATATCTATTTATTACTTTAAAATATGACGTATAGCCTTGATTTCATTATAAGAAATGTATAATGTACAAATATCCTCTTCTCAAAAGAAATGTAAAGTACTATCAAGGAGAAACAGATTGCCCTTAGGTAAGTGATAATTTAAAAACGGCAATGTACTGTTACCGCAGCAAGGCTCGTTCATGTTTTTGTAACAGTTATCAAACTGCATTTCTCTCAAACATACACAATATGGTGAACCAACGAGAGATCTTGTTCAAGAAAAAAAAAAAAAAAAAAAATCAAGACAAGTTTAATGAATGACTCAGATTAAGTTAGATGTAATCCACGAAGAAGTATCATAGCAGCATTATCAGGAGGGGCAGTGGGAACAAAAGAAGATAACAATTCATCACTCGTAATTCTGGAACTCTCTCAAGCCTCTTAACAGCAGTGTCAGAGTATGGATCATTCGATAGAGACTTTTCTAAAGGTCAGTGTCTCAACTGTGCCTCTAATTCTTTTCAGAACAACTGTTTTCAGGTTTCTATACATATCCAGGTCTAAACAAGCTCTACTCAAACATTATCAAAAAGACAGAAACGGTATGCTGTTAATACCACCTATCACACATTTGGATTCAGTTTTGATCTGACCTACCTAATTTTCACAGGACTCTGTTCGTCTGTAATTGATGCTCTTTTAAACCATCACCACTTCATTATGCAATGATGACCAAGAGGAAAAACAATTCCTTCTGTATTTCCAGACTCTCATAATTTACACACTATTTTCCATGGCTTGTTAAAGCCATACTTGAAAACTGTCAATGCTGGTAACTAATACACACTGTACCTGTGCTCCCAGGTTAATAGATAGATCTTGTCTATGGTCACATGGAGAAAGAATGAACCAAAGTTTATCAGCAGAGTAAGGGGAGGGGAGACACCTGACAAGTCACACTCTTGTCAGAGGATGTCAACAATAAAAACTGCTGACATTAACAAGTCACAAAGTGCCAGACACTGCTCTGGGTGCTTTTGATGCTTTACCCCATTTAATGATCACATTAACCCTACAGGGGAGGTGTTCTTCCTAGCCCTATTTTGCAGATGAGGAAACCAAGGCGCAGAGAGGTTAAAGTCACATGGCCAGAAGGTGACATTAATCAAGATAACCTATTTCCAGAGTCTAACCTCTTAGTCACTAATGTTAAAACTCTCATTTTATAAGTAAGACAATGGATGCAAAGTGTGCTTACAAAAGAAAAAGTATTCACAGCTTTAAAAAATAATTAGTCATGTTCACCATAGGGCACAGTAACACTGAAACCTCAACATAACTCTGCCAATAGGGTCCAAATTGTGAAAACTACATAGGGTCCGGAGAACTGAACTAAGGCCCTCTGTGACTTCTGGCAACAAACATCAGAGATGGGCTCTCTGACAGACTGGTCTCATTCTAAATTTGGTGTGTTACAGTGATGCACCATTTATCCTCAGTGGAGAGCATGGTATTTCTACGAAGTACGCCCCTCACATCTAGATTCTGGACAGTCTTTCTGGACAGCTGAGAATATAAAGCCCACATTAAGATTTTAAAAAAGTCCTTATGCCCAGACAGATCTGCTAATGAGACTCGCTATGTTATAATTCTCTCCCTGAATTTTTGACATATGACACAAGAAGATAAAAGGGTAAGCAAAGCTGGTGCATCATTTTAACCTCTAGCTGCCACTATGCTTTTGTGGTGGCATAAAGGGTCATTCCCCTATTTCTACCTTTTCACGTTGAAAAAAGTCAGGTGGCACAGAGGTGAAAGACAAGCTGTGGAGTCAGAACCCATGTGGGTCTAGATCCTGGCTCCCTCCTCCCTGTTACAGACCATCTAGCACCAAGTAAGCCCCTTACCTTTTCTAAGCTGCAGTTTCCTCATCTGTAGGATGGGAGCCACCCCTACTTCAAAGGCTCACTGTGAGAACGGAGTGAGACATGGGCACATAAAGTGCTAATAACCAAAGTGTCTGCTACATAATTCAACATCAATGAAAGAGGGGACAGTGAGAGACTATCAATCATGTCAGAAGAACGTAATGCAGTGGAAGGCTTTTGAGGTATTTACTGACCCAGGAGATTTTTTTCTTTTCCTGTCATTTGATATAAATGCTGAACTTGAAAGAAACCATCACAAATAATGACAAATTACATTTTCCTTAACAGACAATCTCTCTTGAGAAAGAAAGGCCTAGCAGGAGAAAGAATATGCTAAAAAGTTTATCCAGAATTTCTCTGAAATTTCAAATCTCCAATTAGAAGAAAGAAGAGTAAAAACAAACCAAAGCACTCACCATGGATCGAACGCTGGTTGTCTTTTTGAGTGGTTAGTTCCAGAACTGCTTTCTGATGGTAGTGATGAGACTCTGGTTGACACATTATTCTCATGGAAAGAATTTTCTGGACGTGGAGACGGCACTGAAAAAAGAAAAAGTTAGTCACTAACGCGCTCTTTTGGTCAAAGCAGTTCTCAAGTTATTCTACTGCATCTTCTCTCACACAAATAAAACACTGAAACAGTTAAGTCGAAACACTCATCTGCCTTTCAGATAACTTTCATGTTTTCTGAGAGCAGAGATTCCAGGGGACATTCCCCCTAACCGCAATGCTTACAAGAATAACTTGCGAGGGTTAGGTAACACCAAGTGATATACATCACCAGGCAATATAAACTGACCTGTCAGCTGACAAATTGAAAAACACTAAAGGATATTTAAAAGTATGAATGTGACAAGCCCCCCTTTTACTGTTTTGAAATTCTTTGAAGTCAAGGCTTTCTTACATCATAGACCCAACTATACAAAATCTATTCTTAGTCTTAAGTGATTCTTAACATGTGTGCTGAAAAATACAAACTACTGTTTAAGCCTTGACAACTGAAACGCAGCATCAGTTTTATATTTTGAAAACTAAATTCCAAAGAAATTCAGTTACCTGCACAAAAATACTATTTTTTTCTCTAAGTTCTCAATCCAGGAATGAACAGAAAGATAAACCACAATGTATGTGAGTTAATACTTTTCTGCCTTTTTTGGGGGCGTGGGAGGGGGGTTACTATCTTTTTCTATTTCTAAGCTTGGTCATAAATCAAAATACATTGCAGATTTCACCATAAAAGGTATATACACAGGTTGTATATCAAGATAAATGACACCATTTCTCTTGACTCTTGACCAGTAGGTCTGAAAATGTGAAGTATTCTGGAAACATGTCATTTCGGTGATATCATTATATCTTCATCCAGTTAGATTTAGTAGCATCATTGAAATGGCAGCTGTCTCTAGATGTTTCACCTAGTTAAATCTTTTCCTTCTATTTCTACACTTCTAAAATAAAAATGTTCTGCCTGCAAAACCCTGAAGTGGATTATGAGGAAGACAAATGAGCTTTGCTGATATTAACTGATTTAATTCACCTGCAATCAAAATAAAACTGTTTCCAGAAATCGAAGACTAATTAATTTTAAATTCTGTTAACATTTTAATTGTATTAAAGTATATTCTCCAGACAGCTATAGAAATAACACATGTATGGCCCATTTTGGAAGTAAAACTTAGAGCAACAGAAGAAAAGACTTTTGCTCATGTATACTACAATATTTTGTTTTAATTAACTTTAACCTGAATTAAAATTTAGTCCCATAAGATTCTAAAATAACCATGGCATCAGCAAAAAGAAATGCATTAAAAGGTATATTCAATACCTTATGGTTTTTTAATAGGTGGGGCCAGGAGAGAACAGAGTAGCCTAGTCATTCAACATACATTTAGTCGGGCATAACAGTTGTATTTATTTAGCGTGGTTCCTGGTTAAAATGACTAAACAGCTGTCCATGACGCCCCGCCCTCACTTCCCACCCTTTTCCAGCTGTTCTACAAAATCAACAGAATAGTGAGAAGCCAGGTAATGCCGCTGCGAGTGGCTGTAGAAGGCCATGGTGACCCTTGAAGGCTTTGAGAAGCTGGGCCTCTGGGACACAGGACGTTGCCCCACCCTGGTGGGATTGCTGTCTGTCTCCCCACTAGGGACTGGGGCTCCCTGGCGGCTCCTATTCTATTAACACGAGCTCCTCAAAGGGGATGCCTTTCTCTGTCAACATCTAAATCCATACAGCCTCCAAAGCATGTTTTAATTGTCTATTAAGCACCAAAGTACAATTTTAAGGCTGTGCGAGTCCACTTAATTTTCTTTCATTCAATCAACAAATATTCACAAAACTGCCAGGCAGTGTGCTAGTCAATGAGGGTGAAAGAGGAAAAGATAAAGGGTCTTGCCACCTTGTGAGAGAGAAATGCAGACAAAGAATTAGTACCCTGTGTGCTCTGTGTCATGTTAGAGGCCTAGACAAGGAATCATGGGTGGAACAGATGACCTGAAAGTAGAATCTTAAAAGGGACAGAAACGAGTGATCCAAGCAGCGAAAGGAGAGTTTCAGGCTAGAGGAGGATGTGGCCTGTGTCAGTCCTATGGGCTGGGCACCAGGGAGGAGGGAAAACAGCGGGAAAGGATGCAGGGTCAGGGTATGGACAGTCTGAAACGCCATCCTGGGGAATTTGGATTTTGTCCTGATACCAGAGGACTCTCAGCAGCGAGAGATAGAGGACTGGGGGTGGGGCGGTGGGGGGCGATAGGTTGCCTTGCTCTATTTTTTTCCTGTGGCCTTTATTATCTTTCACTGCTCTATATAATTATTGTGTTTAGTGATGTCTTCTCCTCATGAGAACGTGAGCTCCATGAGGGTGAAGACTTTAGCCGTCATGGTCACTGACATGTTTTAAACTAGAACAGTGCCAGGCGCACAGGTAACATCAATAAGTATTTTATCAGTTAATCGAATGAATAAATGATGTGGTCAGAACGCAGCTTCAGAAGGATCATTCCAGGGACCATTTTGATGGTGATCTTGGAGAAATGGAGACCAGTTGGGAGGCTACTCAAAGAACCCAAGTCAGAAGCCTTGAGGATCTGAACTGAGACAGCGAGACCCGAAGCTGGGAGAAGTGTCAGAAGGAAGAAGTGAGAGAAGGTAATGGCAGGTGAGAATGATGCTGACCTGAAGTCAGGGCAGTGAAGCGTAGCAGAGGATGCGGGCTGGCGGTGTGGTGAGGGGGAGGGGAGGGGAGGGGGAGGGGAGAGAGGACCCTGTTGGGCGCCAGGGGCCGGGCTTACCTCGGTAGAAGCTGCCAACTCGCCTCGGAACCGGATCATTGTATAGATGTCTATTTTCTTTGGGGGCGGTGCTATCGTCTGAGTGAGGGTCATGATACGCTCCACCCTGAAACAGGAAACACGGTTAGATAAACCTGTGAATTGAGAACAGTGCCTCATAATCTATAATTCACTCAAGGATCTTTTCAAGAGAAAACTCAGAATTATGACATGAAGAAAACTACTTACTTTATAAGACAGTTTAAATTATTTGTGGGAGACTGGGTATGAATAAATTTTAAAAGATAGGCTGTAATGATGCTGAATGACCCATCTTTACAGACAGGTTTTATCACAAAAAAAGTAGCAACTCTGAAGAATTCAGACCTCAGACTTTTGCCGCGCATGGAATGAAGAGGTGCCTTCTCTGGAAGGTTCTTTAACAGAAGGTCGTGCCACAGTCATCTCTGGAGGGAGCTGTTCCCCGGGCTGGAAGTCAAATTTAAAAGGATTTATAAGAGTGTTCTTATAAATGATGAAAATCACCTAAATCACCATGGGCTTTATTTGGTATAACTGGTACCTTAACTGACTAAAATAAAAAATGTTAACTGGCTAAAATACAAATTGTCCTGGTAAAAGAGTGAATCATCTGATGAATGTAAAATAAGTCAAACAAATGTCACACAGACGGAAAGTGAAATTCTCATTAAAGTTAAGGCGAGCAGGGAATGAATTACTCTGAAAATAGTTCAATTAATTATTAAAAACAAAGAAAATGATCTTCCTAATATCTAGATAGTCATGGTTATGAGCAGCCTCTAGAGATTCTATTAGTTAATCCAAAATTTCTCCAGCAGATTTTAGGCTGCATTCTTCCACAAAGAACTGTGCAGAATCAAAATTATTTTTTCATAAAGGACTTACATGGCAGATAAAGATGAAGAAAACTAAAGTCTTTTAAACATATCAAGGAATAGAATCAGTACTCTTCATTTCTGTCTTAAAATTCTCTAACTACTGTAGTTTATTTACTTAAATTCTCTTCTGAATCTTCTCTAGGATAACAGTACTTATATTTCATGAATTTTCTTAACTATAATCACGACACCACTCATCTCCGCAGACAAACTATTTCTCTCAAGGAAGTGATTCACAAGCTAAGAGCAGCCTTGGTCCACAATGATATTCAATGAGGGGAAAAGCAGCATTTTCTACCGTTGGAAAAAAAGATTAAGGAACAAAATTACTGAGCCATTAAGAGGAGTTAGCTGCACTGCGAATCTGTATATTAGGCACAGAACGAGTATTATCTTGAGCCTTACGTCATGTATCAAAAACATTTTATTAAAAATTTAAAATATGAATCTTTCTCCCCCTCCTCCCCAATGTACTATGAAAGGATTCTGGGCAGGAAATCATCCCATGAAGTCTTTCTTCCTCCTACTTTGAGACAAGATCTCATGTGAATTTTATCATCTGTATTATTTACAAAGGCTTCTGAAAAGTATCTGAGAACAAATGATTTACATCTAACCTAAACGCTTAAGTGACAGTGCCAGTCTAGCCCCCTCACTCTTGAAGGTAGCCACAATACTTTGCAAGAGAGTGACTCCATCACTTTCTTTGTGATTCTTTACAGTTTTAGTTACTTGTCAAACCATCTACCAGCTTTGTGCCTTTAAACTTGTACTCTCGCAGCTTGGCACTGTACCTCCCAAACTAGACTAAATTTCAGTATTACACTTGGATCTGTGCTTAGCCCACAGTAACTGTTTATAATTAGCTTATTTCCACCATGTTCACAGTCTTTTCTGGAACTTTCAAAGAGCCAGTCCAGTTGTCCTTTCTTCAAGTGAAAGCCTTTCATTTCCCTTACTTTGTATCTGTTTACACCATGCTTGATGCTAGCATACCTCACCTGGGTCTGACCTCCATCTAATGTCCATGGGCAGCTGCCAAGCTCTAGGGATCTTTCTAGGCCCCAGAGGTTCTCTTTTTCTAGGGGGATTCCTCCGACCACTCCTTTAGCTCCAACCATGGGGTCGCTTGCCTCTCCTCTCACCTGGGTACCAGACAGTCTTTCCAACCTCATGGAGAACACCTGTGCTTAGGGGCCCAGGGTCACTTCAATCTCAACATGTCAGCATGACACAATGCCAGGAGTGCTGGCGAGGGACCTGGACATGGTCTCGTGATCCCAGCTCTGCCCTGAACTAGTTGGGTATAAACGGGCAACCCGGCCCACTTGCTCATCTGCGAAATGAAGGGGTTGAATTAAGTGACTTCAAAAGTCCTCCCTTCTACTCGGGAAAGGAGCTCCTAGAAAAGCAACGCTGAAGGCTTCCTTTTTCCTATATTCAATCCTTCAATCCACCTGCTTCAGAGGCGTATTTAAGGCCCACTCTTTGTTTTCCCACTGGAACTGACTTCGTCCAGAACATACTCGCCTAACTTCATGCTCAGATCATTGCAAAATCCACCCCAGATCTTGCGTTTTTATTCCATCAGCACAGACCAAGCTGCAATCCCCACAGCACACCATGCTGTTTAATGTGTCTAGTACCCTCCTCCCCCTCACAGTGCTCTTTTCCAATCTCCCTTTGAATCTCTTTTCTGATGTCAGCTCCATTTTCTTCCCCTAGTTAAGTCCCAGAAGTCTCTGCTCAGATGTCACCTCCCCTGGGGGCCTCCCACAACCCCATGGGGATTGTGCCGCTTCTCTCTGTCCCTAAGGCACACGCACCTCTAGCATAACATGGGCACGCGGCCCCGCAGTATCATAACGACCTATCCGTTGGCAAGTGTGAGAACCTCACCTCAGCCCCTACACTCCAAGGAGACAGGGACCACATCTTTTTCATCTTTTTAATTCGAGATTATCATGGTGCTGAGCTCAGTAAATACCTCAGAGCATCTTCATCTCTAGCCATCCAAATGCTGGGTACGTCCCAGCTCAGAGCAAGACCTCGAGTTCCCCCTAAGCTATCTGACTGCTCCTGCTCGCATGCTCTCCCCGTTCTCAACTCCTATTTATAGCCAGTGCCATAGTAATGTGCTTCTTAATTATTTCATTGTTCTCATGTATAATTTAGTCTTCCTTGAGAAAAAGATAAGTTTCTCAAGGGCAAGAGCCCTACGTCAGACTCTTCTGAGTGCCGAGAATACCCAGGACAGAGGAGGTGTTCTGTGTCTAAAGAACAGCACATCCCCAACCCCATTGCATACATGGCAACAACTAAAATTTGTTCGACACTTACTCTGTGCCAGGCACAGTGCTTTATACTCTGTCTTTAACCCTCACGAGAACCTCAGATGAGGGATCCGAGTGACAAGAGAGATTGTATCATTTCCCCAAATTAACACACTTTGAAGCACATTGCAGGACTGGCTGACTGGCTTCCTGGCTGAGCTCTTAGCGACTTTGCTATGAGGACTGCCCATCATGGCCGATGCCCTCCCCAACGCTTGTCTTGCTAGGCCTCCCAATACGTAGTCCATGCATGCTATGCTTTCTGGAGTTCTGACACATGCACATGAACTTATTTTCACAGCCTCTAAGAGGACAGTTGTTTCCCTACATGAAACTCGGTTCTCCTTCTGACATTCACTTTTTTCCACCTTTTCTTTGTTGCAGGTAAATGATTCATGTCACGAAAATATAATTTTAAAAAGCATGTTCTGTTGTAAGAATGATGCTTCTTTTAAGCAGGTTAGTGTCAGTTCTAGAGCCTGAAGATCAATGACATGGAGGAAGTATTATGGTAAAAACATTGCCTTGAGATTGAAAAGCAATCCAAAAGACTAAAAATTAACATTTATCCTGGTCTGAAGTTAAATTTATATATAGTTCTAGATAAATTTAAAATCATTCGGTTCATTTAAGATATTGAGTAAGGTCTTAGCAAAGGGTTTGGCTTAAGCAAATGTAGTTAGAGATTACAAGAAAAATCCCCATAAATTTACACTGAATTTTGAGAAAATTAAAACCTATAGAGCCAATGAATTCTATGATAAATCAAAATAGGATTCTCTCAACAAAATATGCCAAAAAGGAACATTTAAGAAAGGAAACAGTTTTCTAAAAACACGCTTTCTGAGTTCTGAGTACTCAACCACTGGCTTAAATAATCAAATTATCTCTTCAACAGATCAGTCCTTTAAGTACTGTTTCCCTAAACGCGTCCTATCAAGAAAGAATAACTTCCTACAGTAGGTAAAATTGCAGACTGACCCTATTGAGCCCTGCACCACCTTCCCATGGTGAGCCAACGGATCCGGTCAAGGCCCTCAGCTGTACCTGAGGTGATAAGAGCTGCAGGCTGTTGGCTCTGGCCGCCATCCCTTGCCCTACGCTCAAGCTTCCGTCCAAGCCTTTGGCTCTCACTTTGTCCCGGGTCACATACATGGAATGCCTATGTGGACGCTGCTGAGAGGAGAAGGGGCTGGTGTAGCCCAGCCCGTAAGAAAAGGATTCATGAGGTGCAGACAGCGAATGGGAATGGCTGTTGTCCATGTGCTCGGGCAGCTTCAACTCCTCCATCGTTTTGGAATGCCTGGCTGTGGTTCGGCGAGAGTCGAGAGTGCCCTCACTTCGGTTGGTTCTCCCCGAGGGGCTGAGCAAAGTTCTTGTGTCGCTGTGCCTGGTGGGAGTTGGGCTGGTGGGAGAGTTCAAGTCCAAGCAGCTAGATGGGAAGTACCTACTGGTATTGGACTCTGCGATTTGGGCCCTGGCTTCGGAAAGGTTGCTCACAGACTTGGAATCACTCAACGCCCCGTGGCTTTTGGCCTTGGTCCGGTAGGAAGGACTCCTAGAGGACTGGGGAATGGTGTCGATGTAGCTGTGCCGACTCTGCTTCTCACTGGGCTGCAGCGTGCCGGCTTTGCTCTGAGAGCTTTCCATGAATGAGTGCCGATTCTGCTGTGATCTGCTGCTCGACTTGAGGTACTTTGTGCCTGGGCCTTCTGAAGGTTTTGGGTCAATGTTGAAATCAAACTCTGTCTTTGACTTGGCTTCTTTTGGGCTGAGAAGGTGTGGTATGTTGTTGTTGGTAAGATCTTTGCTGGTAGACCCAGGCTGGCTGCTCGCTTGGTAGGTTTTGGTGTGCATGGGACTAAGAGTGGCTCCAGCGAGGTTTCCATTGAGGAAGCTTTCGTTGGCAGGAAGGCCTTCGTCGGCCCGGGGCAGACCCACACTTAGGTTCTGGATGTCCTTGCTGTTAGATCTGTGGTGAGACTGCAAAGCAGTACTTTTGCTGGCTTGGTTTCTATGTTAAAAACAAAAAAAGTAGATCAGTTTTCCTCAGTAGCAGACATACAAAAATATATCATAAAAGAACAAGTACCTCCAACACCTCAAAGACTAGAAACATCAACTCTCTCAAACTTGTGTCGACAAATGACAAGTAACCATAAGAAGTAAGTTCCTTAGACCAAGTCTCTGCAGCAAATCACTGGTCCTAATGAAATGATTTGGGCATCTTTAAAAGCTCAGCTAACTGGTTGCCAATAGAGTTTCTAACCAATAATCTGGGAAAACATGCTTTTGCTATGTTGGTGCTCACATGAGTGCTTGTTACAGAAGACAGTTGAGCTATAGACAAACTCTTTATGACTCTTTTGTCTGCTCAAATGTCAGAAGGCAACATTTAGACTTGAAGGTCACTGTGTTCCTTGAATTTCATTTTTATTTGTCAAACTCACAGCCTGCCTCAGCGATATATACTCATAGCATATACACACAGACACCAGCATCTCTTTTGTCTCCAGCCTGTAACGTCAAAGGATGAGAATTCTAGCAATGTACTCAATAAAAGAAAATGACACTCTAAAAAGAAATGTAAACTGCCTGCTGAGGTTTGCTGGAAAACATGATGATTGGTGTTCATGTTTTAGAGAAGTGTTGGCACTCGGGGTACTTCAGATGCTTCTTGTACCCTCAACGGGAATGCGTCTCTAACTGGATCACAGGGATCTAAAGAGTTCACTTCCCTCCAAAAGGCACAATTTATCCTCTTCTCTATTTCACATGCCATTACTCCAAAATGACTAAGGCCTTCTTTAAAGCTTCCTTTTCTACTTGGTTTAAAACACAAAATATAGATACAGAGGAAAACCTTGTCTTGTATTTGAAAGCTGAAACTGACATCGCAGTAAGGTCATTTTGTTCTATTGTAATTATTTAAAGGATCAATTTGTAGTCTGAAATAGGTGAGAACATGTTTGAATGAAATGAAATGAAATGAAATGAAAAAGAATTCCCTTTTTACTATACATTCAGAAAATTTTGTTCCAAATATTGTTATGGCTAAAGATGGTTTGATTTGGGAGTTTTGTTCCCATCACACACTAAATGGAAGAAAAGTCACTTTTTTCCCCTGTAGAATGGTAATCTGTGAAACTATGCCTTCCTGGTTTCTCTGAGAATTCACTGCTCAGCCATCAAAAGCCCCCTTTTCCTCTCTTCCTGCCTTTCAGAGTATTAAAAAGTATCTGATATCAAGCAATCCTGTAGTAGTGCGGAAGGTCCTGCCTCCTAAATGGCACTTACTAAAATCTCTCGCAGTTAGGTCACAAGAATTGCAGCATTAAATAAGGTTGCTTAAATACAAGTTAACTAAATGGCAGATCCCAGTCCCAGAAAGAAATTATAATGAAAGGCAAGTTTTGCTTTCTGTTAAATGATGCCAACAGAGTCTATCCCCAGGTCAATGTGGAACAGTCCCCAAATCCTAAAGGCAAGATTTTTACCATTAGATTCATTTGTCAACTTACATCTCGGTAACTAAAATATCTTAGTAACTTTCAAGACCCCCAAAATGGTAGATAAATAGTCTCACCCATAAATACATACGATTAAGTGTGTTGGTTCTTCCCATTTGCCCAACCCCCAATCCATTCCCCACTCCTCTCTGCCCCATCCTGGGTCTCAGGAGCTGTGTCACCCAGGCTCCCTTGCTGCCTAACTCACAGCTGGGCTGAGCACTGAAAGGGGCTGGGGGCTGTCTTCCCTGTTCCTCCTGGCATCTGCTCCCTGACTCAGATCGTAGCTGCGTCCCTGCAGATTACAGATTCCCGGGGATGGCTCCTCCTGCCCGGCTCCCCTGGGCTCTCATAATCCTATTTCTTCCCCTTCCTCCTCCAGGCCTAGAAAGAATAATAGCAGAGATAACACGTGCAGATATTGTGAAACGTTGAAGCACCAAAGAGGGCCAGAAAAGGATAGAGGAGAGTGAAGATGGTTGCTAGAGTTTTTGAAACTCTTAGAAACACTTCTCAGTGTGGTGAGAGTGCGCTGAAGGGTAGGCTGAAGCACCCTCGCAGCGCATCCAAGCTGAGCAGAACCTCCGAAGAGTCTGGTGGAGACTCATGCAGGGGCTAAGTATCGCGAGAGACCACACTGCCTTTCCTACTGAGACATGAGCTTGGATGACAGAAAACAGGGTATTTGAGTGTGTCTCAGGGACTGGATGGGAGAGTGTGTGATTAGTAGCCAACATAAGGTATCACAAACATCTCCACAATGGTGCTGGGAAGTCCAAGGAAGCCATTGTCTGTGGAGAATTACTGTCTCCAATAAGAAGGGCACCCATGGAGGAAATAAGTACCACAGGCAAGTGTGGAGAAAAAGACGTTTCCAGATACATATAAACTGAGCTAAGATCATTCCTAGATAAACCATTTAGGGCTTTTTCTTTAATATATTTACTATAGTGTCAAGACCTAAAAATTAATTCTTTCAGTGATTTTTATTTATGATTTCTGTTCTCATCTGCTTCAAAAAGGGATTTGGGAGGACTCCTGGAAGACCCAAGTAAAACACATTCTCCTGAGCATACACATCCTTCTTAACAGATTTAAAGAAGGTTCCCAAGGAGAGTCTTGGATCCCCACTGGGGACCTCACTCGAGAGAGTCACCAGAGGAAGAATACATAGGCCCCATTTCATGGTATGGTTTATACCACTAATCACTATGGCACGAATCAAAAGTGGTCTGCTGAATATCATTGGAATCCTTGTTCTCTGCAAATGTAAACTGGACAAGTCAAGTGACAACTACAGCAAAAGGGAGAAAATGCACCTAAACTGAGAGAGATCCCAGGTCAGACAGGCATAATGGGAGCCTCCTAAATGCAAAGAAGCAACCAAATGACGAATACTATTCCTTGATGTAGTGTAAGATCTCGTGCAAACAGACAACAAAGTAAACACAAGCTTGGTTAATAATAATTTGAATCTGCTCCTAGGCCTCCTTGAAAAACAACAGGTAAGAATGGTTTATAAGATGTGAGGGGGGGAAAAACTGAAACTAATCATTTTGAAGAGAGTAAACAACTGTAAAATCAATCTGCTTAACAATCACAGTTATGCAGAGAAAACATAGGATAAATGATTATTGCCAATTTATGAATGTACTCGCAGATCTAAAAAGCACCAGGTATTGAACTTTCAAAACGCCATTAAATTAAGAACTATTCTACATGGAGAGAAAACTGGGGGGAAATGGGAGAAAATTTATATTAAAAAAGCTTCATATTAAGAATTACTATTTTCTATTTCTCTTTTAATAGTAGATAAGAGAAACTATTTCCTGACTCCCACAGTCTAAGTGACAAGACTAGCTTCTTGGGAGAGGAAGGAAGACAGGGAGCCCGTGACAAGCACACTGCCCTCCTGGAAACACAGCCAGCAGAATTAGAGAAAGGCAGTTCTGAAGACAGAATCTGACTGCATGGTCCAATCCCTTACGAGTCCCCTGCTCCGCCCTAGGAAATAGAGGTTTTTTTAAGGATTATGCTGAAAAATTCTATTTTAAAAAGCACCAATTTTATTCACTCTTCCAAACTGACTTGACTATTTCCACATTCTTATTCTTATGAAAGAAATAACTTCTCAATTCAATAATTAAAAGAGCAACAAAAACACAAGACCCGTTCATACAGCCAGACCTACTTGGTTTAGTGGCAAAGATTGTCCTTAGTGCCTTCCCACCGACCTGGGTTTGGTATCCTCTTCCTCCCTCCAGAAATCCCCTTGCCCTCACCCACTCTTTTTCCCCCAGGCATCACCCCTGGGTCCAATCTACATAGAATCTTCTAGCTCATGAGGCTAGCAATCCCCCCCCCCCTTAGTTGCTAACCCATGCTACCTTTCCCAGAGAACGCATAGGTTTCAATATACTTGTTAAAGATAAGAGAGTCTTTAAGACCCACACAACTCTGAAACGATGGTTCTGAATCATGTAATAAGCATAAGGAAGATATTTTTGAATAAAGAGGGCTTTCCTTCTTTTCTCTAATTGCATCATTTAAGCAGCCACCTCCTCCACCTACTTGTGAGACCAGCACTGCATCTGTACTTCCTTAAAAGGGAATATTTACCTATTAGATAAAGTGCTGCTTTCCACATGGTAAGGTTTTCTTTTTGCTGACCTTGAAGGCGAGCGATCCAAAAGTCTCTGCGTTTGAAATGTTGGGTGATTCAAACACTGCTCTGTTAAATATCTGTCGGCCGGATCCAACTTCAGTAAATTCTTAGGAAATAAAGTTAGGATTGGAAAGAACATTATAAAATCAAATCAAAATTTAACTGTAATAAAAAACCTTATTTCCTTTTCTTATAAAAGAAATGCATGGTCATTGCAGAACATCTAGCTAATACAGTTTGGTCTGGAAAAAAAAAAAAAACCCACACCTTTTTTTTTTTTAAGGACTATCTAAATCGCCCATAATCTTGCCATTGTTGTCTTCTGGGGATGTTCCTGCCCAGCCTGTTTTTGAATATCATATATATATACATTTTCTTTTATAAAATCCGGCTCATGTTATACACATAAGTTTTGTATCCTGCACTTTTCACTTACTAATCAAAAACATTTTTATAATAATTTCAACATTCTAAATATTTTTTGGAAAAGTATATACTCACATGAAAGAATATACATTCTTTACCCTCCTCTATCCTCCTCTCTGGAGGCAGCCATGTTATCAGTTTCTAGTGCATCCTTCCATAGATACTCCATACATACCTCTATCTGCTCCTTTTATTTTACCCAAATAGTAGCATACACACAATGGGCTGCGCTTAGTTTTCTTTCCACTGGACATGAGCTCTTAAGAGATCATTCTGTATCAGTAAAGACCTTCAACTCCATGGATGTACTTTAGGTTGTTTTTAGCAATTCCTTAATGATAACATTTTGATTATTTTCCTTCTTTTATTATTATGAATAATGCTGCAGCAACAAATAACTTCACAGTATGTTTTCAAATGACTATGGAGAAAGTTTGTGGTATGGATATACCATAATCTATTTAACCAATCTCCTGTTGGACATTTAGATGGGTGCCAATTTTCACTATTATAATTAATGCTGTGATGAGCAACTGAAATCTTTGCATACATCCACAATCCCTTTCATAGGACAGACTCCTAGAGATAGAACTAGTAGGTATGCAAATTTTAGAGATTATTTTCTGTGTTGCCAAATTACCCCCTAGGAAGTTTGTCTCAAATGATACCCCTCTCCTCTCAGCAACTTAGATTCTACCAATTTCCTGGCACCCTCATTAACAATAAGCATTATCATTCTTTTTAGTACTTATAAATTAGACATTTTAAAAATGGTATCTCCAGCTGTTTTAATTCATATCTTTGATTACTAGTAAAGTTGAATATTTTTATACTTATTGATGAGATTCCTTTTCTTATTTTTCTACTTGTATTTATTTGTGAGTGCTCTTTATTCAATAAAAGGTAGTAACTTTTATGTTGTACATATTAGATTTTTAACAAACTAAAATCTTTTCTTCTAATAATTTTTCTTACTAGCAATTGGACCAGGTTTTAAAAGGTGACTCATTATTAAAACTAATTGGTTTTATTGACAAGTTAAACAAATAATAAAGAAACACATCCCACGTAACCTAACACAACTCAATAGAGCACACTAAACTTTGTTCTTTGAGTGACAGGCACTTTCCTTCAGAGAAGGGACAAAGGGTAAAATTCCAGCGTTTCCAAATCCATCTCTACCTCACTTTCATTGGTTTTGCCAACAGTTAATCTCCTTGTGATCCAGTGTTGAACACTGGGAGTAAACCTAGATTTCCATTCAATAAGCCAGAATTCAATTTTAGACAACCACCTACAACCCAGCATCACATAAAATTTGAATTCTGATCCTATTATATACTGAAATACTCACTTTAGGTCAGAAGATTCCAGAGACCCAACCCATTGCTTACATGCAAATGTATTTACATTCATGTTGACTCAGGCAAACGTCTAAAATTACTTCAATTCTTTCTTCTTCCTCATTAGAAAAAAAAAACTGTGGAGGTATTTAAAAATGATTTTGGTCTCACTGGCTGTTAAAGCAGTTGACATCAAAATGGTTTCAACTGTATGATACTAGTTGCAACAAAGCAAGTGGCCTCTGAGTGGTATTTTAACTTAGAAGTACACGTGATCTTTCAGAAGCCAAATATTTAGCAGCATTAAAGTACTATTTTAATTTAAGACTATCAACAGTAGAAATTAGTGCAAACACAGAGAACTATTTTTATATTTATGAATACAGCTATTAATTTTCAAGTTATTTGGAAGGATGAGGTCATTATAAGGAAAGCATAAAACTTACCAAGTAGCATAGTTTCAAAATTCAGTGTTTTTTGGGAAAAAAAATTTATTATTATTTTTTAACTAAAAAGGAACCCATATAATCATTGTGGCCATTCTTGAAGTTATTAGGGGCTTGGATTAATTCTGAAGACTTGTATTCCAACTAAAATGGCTGACGTGTGAACACATGCAGAATGAAATGGCCATTTTAGATACTTATATACTCATAAAATTATCAGATCTGCTTTAGGGAAATGGCATAGAGAATATATTTCTTCATGAAAGGATAAATGGCATGTTATTTTTCAAATTCATTTTCAAAAATAACTAAAAGACAAAAGGAATAATTCTATATATTAACATTCAATAATAACAAGGCAATAATAATCTTTGGTGACAGAAGACAGAATCATGGTTTCCAGGAGTTGGGGAATAGTGGGGCATAAAGTTTGGATGGGGATCATCAGGAGGCTTCTGGGGTGTTAATAATTTTTCATATCTCAATTTCACTGGGGTTACAGAGATATGCCTACTTATAAAAATTAACTGAGATATACACAGAATTTATGTGCCTTATGAATATATATTTTCGATAGAAATTGTTCTTTAATGTTACAGAATTTTGAGGGTAAATATATTAAATGAATAGGAATTAGCCTGTTTAACTTTCAAATTGATATGAACGCAGAAAGATTCAGGTTTTCTTTTACTTTTATCTGTGCTAGATTTTACCAGCTATCACACCAATGCTTGGTAATTACATTTGGTAATGACTTAACAAAAAAGTTCAATTATTTTTCTCTATTGAAATTATTGAGGTGACATTGGTTAATAAAATCAAAAAGGTTTCAAGCGTATAATTCAATAACATGTCTATATATATTGCATTTTGTGTTCACCACAGAAAGTTAAATTTCCTTCTGCAACCAAATATTTGACAAGTTCAAATATTTTTAACTAAAAAAAGAAAGAAGGCAGAAAACATGAAATTGCAATTTCATTCAGTTCTTTTACCTTATTCTATTTACATTTTAAAAGTTACCAAATAATTAAAACCCTGATAAATATTGATTGCGTGAAAGAACATATTGACAAAACCCAACTGATTTAACAGATAATTTATGCCTAATTAATCTGAATGAGCCTTGAGGGTTCTTTTTAAAATAGCATCTTGCAATCTGTGTTTAGAAGAATAGTAGTGCTGTAGAGTTTTTTTGTTTAAAAAAAGTATTCTGAATTTAATTAAATTTGGGAAATGTTGAGTGAGACAGAAATGCTTCTTTGCTGTGGAATTTCTGTATGCCTTTATATGTTAATATTGTGAATCTCTAAAAAAGGTTTTATGCTATATGGCCTTTTCCTGAGGCCACACCCCTCTCCCCCACGTCTGACCCCACACCTATTTACACAGTGTTCCTTGGAACACAGATTAACATAGTTTAAAGCAGAGCAAAGTTCTGAGAGCACTGCTCTGCAATTTCCAACTGTGCTAAGTACGCCTTTAAAGGCTCTGTGCACAGTGTAACCTCCTCTGATTTTGATGATTTTCTGAATAGGCATAAAACAAACCTGATCTATTAACAAGTGTTTGTTTAAAGACCTACTATCAAAAAATCAGCACTTGTTTGCTTATACACTGGCTGACTGCAATGAAAGCTGGAGAAATATGAGAAAAAAAAAAAAAAAAGTTCTCACTCAAGGGGCTGACTCACTGTCTACTCGGGGAAGAAAAACATGAATAAAAAACTGCGAGAATGTTTTTCAGTAGTCCAGAGCAGGAAGGCCTCCTGGACAGGGGCACTAGCAACAGGAGGAACACTCAGGCATGGCAGAAGCAGTACTGTCAAGTATCTGTGTTTAAAAAAAAAAAAAATAAAAGAGCCGGAATGAGCCATCCATCTGGGAGAGAAGAGGCCAAGTTATGAAAGAAGCAGAATTAGGTTCACTGGTAAAATAATCTTATGGGAGGCTCTGAATATCAGGCTAAAAACATTAGAATCTCTTCTTTCAACATTCATTTTAAGATTTGTTTTAATACCTTAAGCCTGAGCAGCTCTTGAGTGCTGAATAAATTTAATTATTTCTTATTTATAAGAAATTATTAATTTATTCTGTCCATTTTAGGAATGTAATTTAGGTATCTCATGGTCCTGTCTAAATGGAATGTTACCAGGTACTGCTGCAATTTTAAATACATGACATGCCTTTTAACATAGTGTCCCCCCCGCCCCGTTATTTACCATTAACAGAAGACATTTTATACAGACAACATCAATTTGTCCCACCTTCATTAAGTCAAGTAAAATGCTGTTTAAAATTCCAAGGTATCTTCTCTCCAATGACTGAGGATGGTTGACAGCTGGAAACTGTAAGAGCGAAATGACAGGAGTGTTAGCACGCGGAGAAGGTTATGTGTGTGCATAAGCTTGAGTGCTGGAGGAGGTAGCAGATGGATATCGTCCTGGTGCCAATCAAAGTCAAATTTACTTTATATGGATATTATTTTTGGTGTCTATGTATTTGAAGTATGGATTGATAGAACTGGGTATTAAATAACAGGAAAAGTCACAGGTGAAAGATGATACTTAAATCTCTAGTCAGACAATACTTAAGCTTGTAAAACAAACTCAAATATAAAAATTTGAAACTGTATTTATGTATTTTATACAGTGCTGTCTGCTTATATAGATAATTCTGTTATAATATGGCTTATACAGAATTTGTCCACTTATACAATCCTTAAGTCTTTTTCACAATAACATATCATTTACTCCTGAAAGTTAGAGAAAAAGAAAAGAGAAAAAGGCAGAGAGGCCAGTACCTGAAAGTCTACAGAGGTAGAAATAGTAAATTCAGACACACATTCTATTATTAC
Organism: Eidolon dupreanum; assembly: GCA_028627145.1. Lineage (NCBI taxonomy): Eukaryota > Metazoa > Chordata > Mammalia > Chiroptera > Pteropodidae > Eidolon > Eidolon dupreanum. Next base: position 7,422,441 of record CM053505.1, on the reverse strand, counting down.
TTTTAATACAGTTTTAATGAACTATTTCAATTCCTTCCTTTATGTAAGTTGAAACAGAAGGCAAACAGTCTCCTAAATTAACAAATGCACTTTTAAATAAAATGAGGGGAAGAGATCAAGTTTATTTAGATACTGTGTCCTTCCCTCTGCCACTTCACATTTCACAATATCTAAGCAGATGGTGAAGTATCAGCCCAATGCCATGAACTCCCCTCCCAATGAGAGGGCTACTTTGCTTTTAATATCTATTTCTTTTACACCAACATAAGAGCATTTTAAAATACTGAAATCCCTATGCTGCTAAATAAGTGGATGGCAGGGCTAGTTAACGTGGGAAAATTCAAACAAGGAATTTAAGGGAGTGATCATGACCTCAGACCACACTGCCAGGTAAGGTGGGAGAGACAGAATCTGGGTAAGGCCTAAACCTTGAACTCAAGCACTTCACAGTCAGGCTGGAAAAGCAATCAGTACTGAATTGCGCAGCCATAAATTCTATTTGAAGCTCAGAGAAAAGAGACCAAGGTGATTTGCGGCTGTAGAAGAAAGAATCCATAGATAATATTTGATCTAGGTTTTGAAAGATGAGAAAAATGTGAGAACCAATAAAAGTAGGACAGCGCCTTTCAGACAGAGGCAGTAGAAGGACTACCACGAGCTTAACACAGACACACAAACAATAACCTAAAACTGATTTCTGGGGAAAGTGATGCTATATGAGGCATTTTAGCAATTATTCTTATTTCAAGATGAGGAAGGTGATAATTAGAAAGTTCAAATAACTAGTCCAAGGCAAATCATACAATTAAAAAGCAGAAGAACTAGTATTTGCCCCCAAATCTGTGGCCTAAAAGCTACACTCGTTCCAAACCTAGGCACCTCTCCTAAGAGGAACAGAGGTTCCTCCAGGTGTTGTCAGAGCATTAAATACCAGCCCAGAGAGAGAGCTACTTGTCATGCTGTGATAAAAGACTCTATATTAAGACATTTTAATGAATACTTTGCTTATGAGGTCTATCTTAGGTTACCAGATACCCCTTCCTTTTTTTCCCTTTAGAAGTAACATTTCCTTGATAAGAAAATTAATGCTGAAAGTCAAAATGTATTAGAAATATTATGATAAAAAGTGACTAAGCAAGCGCCTAACTTAAAAAAATTAATTTATGTGCTTTTGAATGAAAGCTACCATCCTAATATTAGATAATTCAACAAATTACCAAAACTCAAGCATAGAAGTTTAAAGCATATCCCAATCAGTAGGGTTTTTTTCTCCCTTCCTTCATCTCTTTGGCCAGTGTCATACAATGAGAGTGGCCTCTTTACTGAGCACTTACTATGTGTCAAGCCCTGGTCTGGGCATCTGAAATGTGTAGCATTTAACCTTCACAACAACCCCATCAGGCGGAACTTCTGTATCATCATTTTATATGCAAAGAAACAGAGACACAAGAGACTTGCCTAAGGTCATTTTAATGGTAAATATGGAGCCAGGTTCTGAACCCCAGCAGTCTAACTCCAGAATCTATGCCCTATACAATGGGACAGCAATTGTTCCTTTTTGAAAATAATGCACACCACTAGAGCAACATCTTGTTTATTTTTCAACCTCTACATAACTGAATCAAAATGCAAACAACACTAGACTGGTTATTGGTGAGGCCATGTGTCACAGCAGTTGTAGGTTACACGCCCTATGTGCTTAACTATCTGTCGCAGGCATTCTCAAGTAAAATGATAAAGACTTTTCATCAAAAGATGTTAAATCTCCAAAAAGATTAAACTAATTTAGTTAAAACACAAGAAACACATTCAGACTGTAACGTAAAAATACTAAGGTCTATGAAAATCAAAGTGTCGGAAACAGCCATTTCTCAGAAGGATATTTATAAGCAGTAGCACTGTGTGCTCTCTAGCATTTTACAGATAATACTGCACAGTGAGGTCTGTGAACAAACAGGACAAATGAGAAAATGATAACCTTCATGCGGCCTGTCTAACCCAAAAGCTACTCATTCTTCAATATCCATTTCAAATTTCAAATCCTCCACAAATGGTTCTCTAGCGAATCTAGCCAAATATGATTTCTAACTTTCCAGAATGTTTCACACTCTCATGGCCTCAACCATGCTGAGATGTATTAGACAACAGTGTAAATGTAGTTAAGAATGTGGTACTTTATTATATGCCATGCTTTATTATAAACTGTATTGTTTCCTAATCATTTCATGCACAATTTTAACTCTTCAGCTAATCGGTAAGTTATTAAGCAGCTAGGTACCATGACAAATCCGTTTATACTCACTCCAGCGAGTCCAGCATAAAGTCTCTTTAACCAGGCAAAGAGCAAGGCAGCCAGCAGGCCAAGCTTGATGTTCTAGTAGTTAGTGTTAAAATCCTGAGGTCAGATACTCAACCATTTAATACCATTCAACCTAGTGGGCACTCTTCTAGGTGTGCCGCAAATATAATGCTGAACATGATAGTTCATTTCCTCACGGAATTTGTTAGTCCAGTGAGGATACATATTTTGTAAACAGCTACTTAAAAGAGACTGCAGTGAGTGCTGCAAGAGAGATGACCCTAGGGCTATAGGAACACAGAAGGGGGAGCTATCAATTCCCTTGGAGGAGTCTAGAAGGGCTTCTCGGAGGGAGTACATGTGACATGAGATTGAGGGAGGGAAGAGAAAGAGCTGTCTAGGAAGTGGGGTGAGGGCTGGGAGCTATAATGGAATGAAAATACGGCACTATAGAAGCAACATGTCAAGGAAATGGTAAGAAGGTCCATGTGGCTGCAGAGTAAGGGGGAGGGGATGGGACAAGGGAGGAGACAAGGTTGGGGGACTCAAGAGCAAGGAGCTCTTACTGCTACCCTAAGGAGTTTAAACTTAATCAGAGATCCTGCAGGGGCTTTAAACACAATGAAAATAGAATTAAATGTGCAGTTTGATGGAAGGGCATACTTAAGTCAATGTGAAAAGACCGAAGTAAAGAGAGAAAGTTGGAAAGATCAGTTTGAGAGCAGTTGTCAATAGTTCAGGTAAAAGGTGCTAAGAGTGAAAGCATTAGAGATGGAGAAAAGGGAAACACAGTTGAGCTTGAGAACAACATAGGCTGATTCAAGTGCTCATTCGAATATTCACCGAGTCCCTAGTAGATGTGCTGGGCTCTGTGTTAGATGCTGGAAATACAGTGATACAAGAGATGGTTTCTGCCTTTGGGGAGCTTAAATTCTAGTGGTTGAGAACCAGGCAGTTAAAAATTAACAAGTAAACATATAAAGTAATTACATACTATGATCAGTATCAGTGCTTCAATGGAAAAAAGGGTGCAATGGAAGAACAAAGGAAGGAGGCAGGAATGGTATGTTGGGGTGGGGTGGGGGCGGTCAGAGAGTGAGGGCATTCTTGGAGCTGAGATTTCCAGAATAAGAAGGGGTCAGTGGTTTAAGTCACAAGTCCCAAATCCATGAAGTTGGAAAAACCCTGGAATGTTTATGAAAGTCACAGATATAGAAAGGCAAGTGTGGTGAGAGTTTGGAGAGGGAGGAGAATGGAGACAGGTATGAGCTGAGGTCAGTAACACAGGAATTTGTGAATTATGATTAACTTTATTTCTGAACAGATTTTCCTTTCTGCTAGACTGAGGGTGAATCCTATTATCACATTTTCAGCATCTAGTATGACAAATGCTCAATAACTGTTGAACTATTTGCACCCTAATTAATGATCGTAATTTGGCTAATTTTCACTTTAAAAAAAGAAAAATTAAAAGGAGACAAGAGAAACTGTCAGGAGTAACTCAGATTCAGAAGAGAGAGAAAACTGGAAGGAGATGAGCCAGAAACTGTATGTACTTTGGTTCATTTGTTTCTTCCACATTCAGGAGCAGATACTGTGTTGGGTACTCTGTTGGGTACTCATGTGAGGGGAGGGGTGCTCTTCGAAGTGAAATGAACTGAGGTCCAGAAAGTCAGAGGAAGAAACGAAGTGCTTTGCAAATGTCAAGAAAACATGGTTTGAGAATTATACATTTAAGAGTAAGAAAGGAAGTGGTGGTGAGCTTATTTTATAGTTCCCACAATGGCCACCAATTGGCACGTTGGCCCAAACAGGGGTAGATGGAAATAGCTTTTGGGGTAGATGGAAGAAACAGCCTGTAACTGGCCACTCCAATAAGATACCTATGCAAGCTGGTTGTCCCTCATTTGGGGAAAGTTTATATTTTAAGATTTTTTTAGTATATTCTCTGAAAACAAGTTTTATACAAAATTAGCAAGTCTAGAAAAGGCTTCCCAAGACAACATGCTAGTCTGAAAAGAAGATTTGATGTTTCACGTCAAAAGACAAACAAGAAATAGCTGCTAGAACAGCACCTTTAAATCTGCAGAATGCAAGTATTCGTAGTCTTCCTCAAATTACTACAAATATGTTTGCCCAAATAAGCAACAGCCATTTATACATCTTTATATCTTTTAGGGATGCTTTTTGGAGAAAGAAATGGTCTGAGACAATCAAAGTTTAGAATAGAAAATAATGCACATACTAGAAAAGACTGAAAAAAAATTGAAAATTTCAAATTAGGAAAAACATTAGCAGCTCCCACTTTCAAATCAGACCACTTTTTAAAATTCACAAATACTATATAAGATTCAAAAATAAAATATTATAATGGGGATTATAAACATTGTAATGGGAAAGGGAATAGCTTAGCATTCCATTGTGTAATGAACAAAGATTTAAATACTGCTGTAGTGATTCTATTTTGGGTTTTAGCAAAGCCTCTTACCCGGAGCCCATGGAAGCGAGGATTACTGTAGAAGAGCTTCATCTGCTCAGATGGAAGTGGTCCTAGCACCTTCTGAATAGTAAAAAGTTGGTCAATTTCGCTTTCTCCAGGAAATAAAGGCTGTCCGTCACTAAGCTCTCCAAGAATACAGCCCACTGACCACATATCTACAGACTTTCCATAGGGTGCTCTGAAAAGCAAAGGGAAAGATTATCTTGGCAACTGAAGAAGTAATTTCCAAATTATTTTGAACAGATCCATGATTTAAAGTACATTTATGTATTTAGGGAATTAAAAAGTACCATGTGGAAAAAAGCGAGGATAAAAAAAGGAATTATGGATAGCCAAGTAAAAATTCAGAACATAAGTGAATAAATCTATGCTAATAAAACCAACAGTTTAATGCCAATTTAGAAAACATACGCTAAGTGGAAATCTATTCACATACGAGTATATTTTGAACATGAATGGCTTAATAAACCTTAATACAGTATGCACGTCTGATAATGCCTCACTTGAGGAATGAAATGCTCCCAAGAAATTCATTCTCTAGGAAATTATCCTTTAGCTCTCTAAATGTCAAAAGTTACATCTTATCCATTTTTTGAGTTCAGTCTATTAAAATGTGCTACTGACTGATTTTTCTTCTTAAACAACAAATACTGAATATTATTTAACTTCTGATTGCAGTCACAATTTTTAATAACTAAGATTGTGCTATGCACTACTGTATTATTCACCTGAATCTATTTGTACCCTATATATGGGCATTTATGATAGCTATTCCCTTCAAAAGCATTTTTTTCCCATTTACTTAAGGATTTAGCTCTCTTCTAGGATCTGAGTTTATTTACCAGAAGACTTTAGGATGTTACTGTTATTAAAAAATGGAGGCTATACACAAAAATCTAGGTATTACTCTCAGAATATTATACGCACACCTCGATATCTAATGCCTTAAGTCAAATTATACATAGCAGATTAACAAACCATATTTTCTTTAGTTTCAAACATAAGTATTCCAAGCTTTAAGGGAAAGCCAAAATAAAATATCTAAAAATGGGATAAAATTCTAGAATACCATATAGTAGTAATATAAAACTTTTATCAAATTCTTAAAATTAAAGCACTGTTAAAACTATACAGAGTAGTTTTCTAGGACAATAAATCACTGAACAATAAGTCAATATTTTATTTATCTCATTTCCTTCCCACAAAAACCTAAGAACCATATTAGGAAACATCAAGTAGATTTTTTTGAGGAAGCTTGTTGGGGAGAGAAAGATACTAACTTTCTTTAATACCTATACGAGAGAAAAAACTTGTGCTAGATGAAAAAAACCTAAGAAATATCTCCACATACCCACTACACATTATTTTTCTTCTGTCAACTGATTTGAATAATTTATACAGCTGGAACTATTTTGAATATCAAAGATAAAGTCTCGAGAATGTACAAAAATGTAAATTCTTAATGTTAACCAAATATCGATTGATATCAATGGGATTTTTACACAAATAATAAGGTTCTTTAAGTAGCACTTGCAATTATTAATTAGTAATATTCAATTTGGATCAAAATTAGTTGGAGTCCCCTCTACTTTTGGTGGCACCCACATATAACCACAATTTTCTGATAGTTATCCATAGGCAGCAAATCCTCTCTGAACTTTTACAATAAGGCTGTCCCCAGAATTATCTCATTGGGGCCACCTTATAGACAAAACCATATACTGAGTCCTTCTACCATATTTGAATCCTCAGTTGGGGTTCTATGAATGATCTAATTTATACTCATTTCTTCCTTGGCAAACACTGTCCAGGAAATTTATAATCCCTCCCAAAAGAAAATGCACTATGCATCCCAGTGAGCCCAGAGAGAGGTACACACAGAAAAAGAAACAGTCAAAAACAAACTCTGTGGACATCCCCATTCTTAATGTGGGTGATTATTAACAAAGATGGCGGCAATTATCGCCCCATTTATGCACATCTGTCACTCTGTAATGTGACTTTGCCACTCCTCTCATCAAGAGTTGGAGTTTATCTCTCTATCCCTTAAATCAGGGGTTGGCCATATAATGTGCTTTGGCCAATGACACAAAAGCCATGCAAACAGAGGACTGAAAACCACTTATGCTGCAGGAAGTTTTCTGTTATCACACAAAGAAACTTGGACTAGCCAAGAGGAGGATGAGTCCCTACGGAACAGAGATGGTCTGTCCCAACTGAGGCCCCATAAATCAACTAGCTGCCAGATGACCCAGAGACTATAGCTACGTGAGCAACTCCAGTTGAGACCAGCAGAACCACCCAGCTGAACTCAAATCGCCAACTCCCCTAAATCAATGGCAGCCAGAATCATGAACAATAAAATGGTGTTTGTTTTATGCCATTAAGTTTTTGTATGGGTTGTTACACTGGACTAGGTAATAGGTAGCTGGCATTTAACAGAAGTTCTTATCTTCCACAGATGACCCCAGAGCTAATGATTAGGATCAGCAGATATATACATGTCATTCTACTGGGGGAAGGTAACTCACCCAAGTAAGAGTTCTGGGGACCGATACCACCTGGTGGCCACATATTCTGTATAATTAGCATTATTGCCTTCTGACAGATTCCGAGCAAAACCTGAAAGACAGCAAAGCCGAAAGGTGTAACTTTGAAAAAGAAATAATAATTTAACATTGGCAAAATATTTCAGGGCTAGCAATATTTTAAATGAACATAAAAAGAACATGACTGGTATTGACGGGCTGGCTGCTTAATAGTTTCTTTGTTATTTTAAAAAGTAAGGTCACTGTTCATATGTCAATTAAAATATGTATTCATTAAAAAACCAGTCTACCCTATGCTAAAGAAATCCATGTTTTTGAAGTCATCACCTGCTTTTATAAGCATTCAGAGCATATTTTCACTATCATTATTTTTTTATTATTATTATTTTTTTTTGGCAAGATAACCCTTGGTTGACATCACAGATTGCAAGGATCTTGTCAGCTTACAATCCCTTATTTTTTACGCCTACAGCACCTGGTCTTCCTAGGTGGTCTCCTATCTAAGTACTAACCAGGTCCGACCCTGCTTAGCTTCCAAGATCAGATGGGATCGGGCTTCTTCAGGGTGGCATGGCCTTAAATAAGAGCATATTTTTAAATTAGTTCTCCCAATAAATGCAAATCTTAGGAACAAAATGAAGTCTCACAAGAGCCAGAAGTCAAAGCTAAACTAACGTTATCATAAACAGTCATCATATTCTGCTATGTAGGATTTGGCTGATCAGTTCAAGCCATTACATAAACAACTAACGGTTGGCAATGATGGCAACAAAGCAGGCCAAAATTATTTTCATCTCCTAATGTGACTGAGAAGCAGATTAGAGAAATTTTATAGACTCCATTACTATTTTCCCAAAAACCCTTTCAAAAGGTTTTAGGGCCACAAAATAAACCAGCAGGTAAGTTAATTATCCATGCAACTCACCAAAAGCAATATGGATTCATTGTGAATAGTTATAGAGAACCAGAATGATTAAAATTAGGGGTAAAAATTGAGGTGGATATCAGGTTTGAAAAGTGGAAAATAGTGTTTCTTAAAATAAAAATAAAAACAATCTCAGCAAAAAACAAAACCCTAACTTCAGTTCATCAATACTTCTTTGTACGACACATTTTGAAGAAATGTTTGTTTTGAATGGGGTTCTTCAAGCTAAACAAAGGAGCTACACACTCTGGGAGTGAAAGCAATTAGGAAGTCGTCACTGGGGTGCCCAAGGCACAGAACGCTGCATGGTGCATGGTGCGGTGCTGCCACATGGAACTTCCTGACCATTTAAAATGGTCTTTTCTTTAAATGATGCTAGAGCAGGGATACTCTTTTCCTATTATTAACCATTCTACAGGCATCTTTTATATTTCTAACTTGCTTTACAAATTTCAGTAACTTTGGCACTTAAGCAGAATGTTGACTCATAGTTTACAGATGCATATGTGGTAAAGGGTCTAAGAGGTGGATGAAGTCTCAGTACTTGGTGATAATCACGTGACAGATAGGAAGTCGAGAATAGCTATCACTCCTGAAAACCATATGCTTAGGAAACGCTAAAAATGCCAAGATCAAAATCTTTTAAACACAGCATTCAGTATTTTCTTTTTATTCACCTAAGTACTTCTTAAGATGTTTAGTCAATATAGCAGGACTCTTTGCAATATTTCTTATCATAAAGTATGAAGAAAATTAAGGGCTGTAAAAGTTTTCCTCAAGCAAGCAGGTCCGTAATATTCAAATTCTTTGAAAACATTGAGTGAAAACAGCTACACACGTTTCTAATTGCTATACTGGACAGAATCAGTCATTCTAAAATGAATTCTTGGAATGCTTCCATTTCTTACTTGTGCCCCATCTCCTAAGTACTAATCTAACTTTTGTTTATGAAAAGAGATGTATCCCCATCTATATGTGGATGTTTACATCGTATCTGTGATTATATTTGAATATCTGGAAAAACATCATTTAAAACAAGTCATTATTTTTCAGCATGCGGATTAGACGAAAGTATAGTTTAAAAAAGTGACACATGATTTAAAAACCTTATAGTTTGAAAACTATACTGAATGTTTAAATTTAAATATTTAATAGTGCTTAATCAAGAGTTTTATTTATGAGAAACAATACAATTTTCTACCAGAATAGTATACAACTCAAAAACTTCCTTACACATTCAACCAGGAGCTGGAATATTATACAACACTTACTAATCTCATTCATTGAACATTTATTTAAAGAGAATGGAATGGTTCTAAAATATCTTTTGACCTTATAGATATATATATTTATAACTTTTGCATATACACCATACACACGTATATTTATTACATAGGCATATTTTTAGTGTTTATGGTTATGCCTGAAACAATTTTTATAAACATTTAAAATATTACAAAATTTTTTTTATCCTACTCAAATCAGAAGGCCACATATTTCCTAAAAATTATTTTTCCAGAGTCATTAAGTGCCAGGCTTATGAATATATGCACGTGTATGTATTTCCTTTGAATTCTCATTAAATACTGCATGATGAATTTCTAAAAATAGTAGACAATATAGAAAATACACAAAATAGATTGTGTAGAGAAAAGAGAGTGCTCTTCCAGCAATCAACTTTGCAACATATGATCCAATAGAATGTTTCTGTGCTACTTTAAGTTAAAACATAAAAAATACTTTTAATATGCCTTTAAAAGCTACCTAAATTAATTCTGTATAGTCATCCCCCCTTTATAACGGGGCTATGTTCCAAGTTCACTCCAGCGAATGCCAGAAACAGAAGACAGTACTGCACCCTATATGCTGTGTTACACATACACACCTTTTCACTCAAAAGAATTTTATGGCTTCTCTGCACTTCGGGCCATTATTAAGTAAAATACATGTTACTTGAACCTAAGCACGAGGATACCTTGAAGTCGATCTGATTAACTGAGACAGATACTAAGTGATTCACACCCCAAGTGGGACAGCAGGAAGGCATGAGATTTCATCACACAATTTAAAACTTATAAATTGTTTATTTCTGGAATTTTCCATTTAATATTTTGAACCTCGGCTGAACATGGCTAACTAAAACCTCAGAAAGTGAAACTGCGGATAAGGGAGGATTACTACACTTAAAGGGTTCAATATCTTTTTAACTTACCAAAGTCACACAGTTTCAAAACATCATTGTGGCTGATTAAGAGATTTTCTGGCTTTATATCTGGAATATCAAGATTAAGAAACAATTATTAAAAACTGCCCCACATACTGCTGATTGACACCATCAGGTCACTATAATAGCACCTAACTAGAAATATCCAGTTATTTGAATGGAAACCAGTGGCAGCAAAAGCATTCTTATATATCACATTCTATGCTGATATATAAAAATTTTGATTAATGTCTTTTTGAGAAAAGACCACAGGCCACAATTTCAAAAACATTTTTTTTTTCTCTTTAAATCTTAAAGGCATTAATTGCATCTGAGAGGAATTTAAGAATGATTAAACCTAGGCCATCACATTTCAAGGAACTATTTTTACTTTATAAAATACTAATAACACAAATTTCTGAAGATAGACTATAAAATGCTCGCACCTATACAAGATACCTTAAAAACACATATGAGACGAAGTAGATACCATTATATTTACTGGAGAAAAAATACATAAAAGATACATTTTCTGTAATGGTTTTCTATATAATTTCTGTATTTACACATTTCTAACTTGTGTGGTTCACAATTACGAATGTCTAATGCTGAAGCTATAACTGAACGACTCAAAATAAAATTTCTCATTTTTTCCATGGGTCTTTTGACGATGTGGTGGGAGTTGAAGAATGCAAACATGCAGAAAATGCAGTTTAATTCCCCTCTTGGGAAGCATCTCACAATTCTATTTTTAGAGTACTAGTCATCTATATCATATGGTAGAGGTGAAAATGGAGAAAGAAAAAGACTGTAGATTTCATTATCATGGTTTCCATTGCTAATAATTACAGTATTACCATGGAAATGCAGCTAAATCAGTTTCTTGCAAATATCCTCAAGCTGTAATATAAGGACTGTTATTTTACCCTAGACACTAGATAGGCAGCTGACTTAGAGATCTATCCATGTCACCCTTGAGAAGGTATCTGCTATAAAAGTCAAATGCAACAGAAACACAAGCTGTCTCTTTCTAGAATATTAGGAGTTGGCATTCTTCACAAGACCTTTAAGCTATTCTTTAAGTAAGACTATTTTAAAAGTGGTATCCCTGTGTCTGTATAGATGGATTAAAATGTAATATTCATTTACTTGATAATTCAGATAAGTGGATATAGCAAGATTTTCTGATAAACACTTTTTAGCTTTATTATTGTATTAATTTGTATCCCATTACTGTAAAACTCTGGAATGCAAGAGAGATTATCAGAAGATAAATGGTGTAGAGTTAAAGATGGTACAGAGAAAGTAATTTCCCTTTTATTACTATAAACTACCCACCGCACGGCAATAAAGGACAAAATAAAAGTTTATGGAAGTATAATCATGACCTTTATGCCAGGTTGATCATGCCTGCAACCTGCAACACTGGGCACTTTTCAGTAACAGCTGGGGGAAAATCAGGAGGTGAAGATACAGACTGGGGATGGGAATGAGCAGTGACTGTCGATGGTGGGATCAAGTGACCGAGGGGCCATCTGTAAAGCTGGATTCTGGGTTTGTTTCATGTTACCTGGTCTACATACAGGACAAAAAGGCAAGGGAGAGGGTCTCCCCCTGCCCCCACGTAAGCTTTAAAGTTTGCATCTGCTGAGTTCTTTGCATCACTGTATATTTCTACAGCTGAGAGTTGATATGGTTATACAAACACAGAGATCTCACCATAATATCCAAATAAATTTGCTGTCCACCCTTTTGGTGATGCGAAAGGAGCCTTGGAAGGCAAACAATGTCTCATATCCCATATTTTCAAACTGTATTTAATTTAAATGGAATGTAAGTACCTATGAAAATATTCTTATTGACAGTATTATGTGAAATATTTTGTTAACTTTGTTTAATATTTTCCAGTTCAAAAATTCCATACTTACCTCTATGAACAATGTCATTCTTATGGCACCAGTGAATAGCTTTGATTAGCTGATAAATGTAACTTTTTACTTTTTCAGGTGGAACTCCATTTGGCATTTCTTCCAGCAATTCAAGCATATTCTAAAAATTAAATAGGGAGCCATTAATCTCCAAAATTAGGTAGGCACATAAATCATATATTAACAACTTAAAAAGCATCTTGGATAATAAATTCATCCCATACACAGCCTGCATTTTTAAAATTTTTTGCTTTCCATCTATAACCTTTTTAAAGCTAAAGCAGGATGTTCTAGTAAATCGAGGTTCTCTTTTAAGAGAAATTCCATTTTTACTGCTCCCCAGTGCTGTCCCAAATAATAACCCTGTGTACTTTTCACTCTCCCTAAAACCTTTCAGGCATCATTTTAGCATTTTTCAAAGGAAAAGCAATACAAAGTAGAGACAGACTCTATAATGTATAAAGGAGCAGGGAAACAGTCGTTTTAGCACAGTGCGTTATGCATCTTTAATATAATTTTGCAGTAAAATCAAGCCTTGAAAATACTCCTGGGAGACCTGAGAAATACTCTTAAAAGAAATGATCCATAAGATTAGCGGTGATCAACACGATCAGTACAAAAATTAAAACAAGCTAAAAAAATACCATTGAAATAAAAATTTACAAGACTCCAAACAAATCAATATTCAAAAATCTTACAGATCATTCTAAAATTCATTCAGATTTTTTCAAGTAGAAACTTGACTAACCAGTCTCATTGAATTTCCAGAATAACCAACATTCTCCATTCCCTTTGTAAAGCACAAGACTAAGACCCACAACACAATTAGAGTTTATTGTTTGTAGATGGCCATCTATGACAGCAGTTCTCAAAGTGCGACCTGTGGCTATCTGGAAGGGGTTCTCAGACAGTATACTCATGGTAACACTCAGCCTTTTTCACTGTGTTGACATTTACACTGATGGCATCTTAGCATGAATCAAGGCATTGGATTCTTCGATGCCACATCCTTGCAGTTAAAATAAAAACAAATCAGTTTTAGTTAAGGATGTCTCTGAGGAAGTAGTAAAAATTATTACTTTTATCAAATGTCAGTTCTTGAGTATGTGTCCTTTTAGGAGTCTACATGATGAAATGAGGAATACACGTACAGTACTTCTTTCTGCTGCACACCCAAGTATGGCAGTTGTCTTTAGGAAAAGCACTTGGGCAATCGAGTTGCAAAGTGAACTAGCCTCCTTTCTTGTGGAACACCATTTTTTACTTGAAAAATGACTGACACACAAATGTGTTTATGTTAACATGTAATGGGTTTATTATTTTTAAATGACTTAATACATATTTTTATGTCACTCAGTTTGACTTCTAATAAGAGAAATATTGATAAAACCCACGTAAATAAAAAGCTCTTAGGGTTCCCAATGTTAACAAGTGTAAAGGTTCCCAATGTTAACAAGTGTAAAGAAAATCACTAGTTATACAACTTCACACTTTTGTTCCCACCAATCAAGTTATATACATATAAAGACAGTTGTTTATAATGCTCCATTACATATTTTTAACTGATGCACTTATTTTAATATAACTAAATACCATAAAAACCAACGAAATAATGTTTTCAAAGATGAGAGTTTCTGTTTATAAGAAAATTAAGTTTAATATTTTGGAAAGACTTAATAAAGGAAAGCCACCAAACATACTGCTGTTTAATCAAATGTGAGCGCAACCACCATAAAACACTGGCAAGGACAGGTGGTGGTGGTGATCAGGATTCTGCACCAAGATTGCTCTACAATGTTTTTAAGCTTTTGCTTCACTTTAAAGAAGCTGGCATGGGATATCATAGTTGATGCATTGTGGGTATGACGTATGTAAGAAAGACCCATCAAAACTCTACTCAAAACTTCTTGACCTACCTCCGAGTAATGGCAAATATATATATTGATATGTTTTCAGTTAAAATAAAATGTTTCAAGTATGGATGCACCATTTCTTAACGATTCTCCGCTTGAATTGCCTTTTTCAATTAACAAATGCATAGGAGGTCCCAGATGCACAGGGGGAATAAGAGAGCTTTGTAACAGAGAAAATAAATTGTGTCTCATTTCACAGTCGATTCTAAATCCCGCAGTGGCAGAGAGGACTATCCCCTGACATCCATTCTTCTCTCACTCCACAGGAATACAATCTGTAAGCGGATGCATAGATGGCCAAAGTGAAGAGTATATTTCCCCTCTGCCGTGCAGCAAGTGTGGCCATGCAACTAAGCCCTGTCCAACGGGATGTGATAGCTGGAGCTCTATCCTGACCTTGAGGACAAGGGCCACATCTCAGGGGTGGTGCAGCAGATAGGCAGAAGCAACCTGGGTCTCCTACAGCTGTGGAGCAGAGTCACCACACCAGCCCTGTACTGCCTGGCTGTGCATTTGTCCATGAGAAAGCAATTTCTAGCTTGTTTAAGCTCTTGTGAGCCTGCATCTCTGTTACAACCCTCTATCCCTTAAGAGCATCCTTCTCCTTGCTCTCTCAAGACTTATTATCAATCGTTAGGCACTGCTACTGATGGGAGGGTGTGATGGTCACCTTGCATGGAAAAACCACAGGGCAAGAGCAAGAATCTCAGGCCTAGAGGTCAGAAGACTGGAGTTTTGACTGCCACTTACCAGCAGAGAGACCTCAGACACGACAGATCGTCTGATCCACAGAGGTGATATGTCCATTTGTTCCTACTAAATTGTTACTAATCGTGAACAATCACCATGAGTAGAACAGAAATAAAAAGGATAAACTGAAATAGATCTGCCAGAATTTTATGATTTGGCAGTGAAAGCTGCAAATGGCATGATTATTTTTGACAACTGAAAAATAATATAAAGAGCCTCTGATTTTACAGCAATCCTTCTTTTGAAACTTTTTAAAAATATATGAAATTTTAGTTTTATTTTAGTGGAGAAGGTCCCTTAGGAAAATACCTAAATTGACACAGAAAAAGAAACCTTAAAACAAATTTTTGGAAAATCATAAAACAGGGCTTAAAATGACAAAGAGCATTATAATATTTTTCAACTTTTGTTTGTAATAAAATTACTATACTTTTTTTAAATAGAAAAAGAATTTGTAAAGGCTGAATTAATTCAAAAGCCACATTACTGCTCAGTCGTCTTAGCAACACTGCTTTCTATTTTGTGATCATGATAACATAGAGAGCACCTGGGAATTTATCTAAAGCAAACATAAACCTTTCCAGTCTTTTCTTTAGATCAGGAGTCCCCAACCTTTTTGGCACTAGGGACCAGTGCTCCTACGAGACTCTAATGCCTGATGATCTGAGGTGGAGCTGAGGTGGTGATGCTAGTCCTGGGGAGCAGCTGCAATACAGATGAAGCTTTGCTGGCTCTCTCAACTGCCACTCACCTTCTGCTGTGTGGCAGGTTCCTGGCCTGGGGGTTGGGGTCTCCTGCTTTAGATAATAACAGGAAATCAGCAGGAGCCAGCTACTTACTGATCAAGGAGATCTCTAAAGGTCCTTCTGGTTCATTTTATTTTACTCTTGTTTAGGCACTGATATAAGTTCTTGACAATAACCAACTGCTGTAGGCCAGCTGTTCACCAAGAAAATCATATAGGTACGTAATAGTGATTACTGTAGCATACATTTGCCCTTATGTCACGTTGTTAAAACCGTCACAAACAGTTAACAATTTTTTTAAAATATACTAAAGCAAGTATGCAGACAACTCAAACAACGTGTGCTTTTCTTCTTTTCTCCCATGGCTCCAATTCCTTACTTGTGGTCTCATCTAGCTCCTCAAGCCTCACCTTCTGTCTCCTGGCACATCTTCTTCCTTCACATAAAGCCAAAGCACTGGCAATTCACTAAAGGCTGCTTCATGAGCTCCCTCACTCATCACCCTAGGTCTGATCCGGACACCCATCCTATGCTGGTGAGGTAACATACACCAACCTCTATCATCCTGCACCATCACTGCCAATTTATTTGCCTCTCAGAGGCCCTGCTTAGGTTTAATTGAAATAAATCAAATCTAAAAATTACCCGTTGAACACAGATTCTAAGACTTCAGAAGCCAAATCAATACACTGTTTAAACTTAAGATTATCTCTGTACACTTAAATTATACAAAATCTTTCAATACATTTCAGGACTTTTCTAATGATTATGGGTAATACTTTCATTTTTAAAGTCTTCAGATTACAAGTACATTTGACAAGTCATACTAGATAATAATACTTCCTTCAGTAGTGTCAGAAACAGCCCTCAACATAAAGAATCACACAAACCTCCACAGCATCAATTAATAACTTACTTTTTCAACATACTCAAACACCAAATATAATTTCCCCCGCCGACGAAAGGCTTCTTTCAGCTCCACAATATTTTCCTGTTTGAGAGTACGAAGCATTTTAAGCTCTCGTAAAGTCGTTTCCTTGACCTCTTCATTTTCTAGAAAGTAAACAGTGGTGAACAAAGTAAAATTAAAGTTTTGAAACTACTGTTTAAAAAAGCCTAAGAACACTGAAAACACTAATTCCACTTTGCACTTTGAGAACTTCTGCATAAGAAGTCCAAGGATGGCATATTAATTACTTTTTTCTTGTTCCAAAGACCAAGAATAAGAATCTTAAAGAAGGAAGGACTGACTTACTTGACCAACACAAACCGAATTTTCTGCTTGAATTTTCTTATACTCCTCATTGCAAAGTGTATGTGTAAAACACAGACTTTCAGACACAACATATGAATCCACTGTCATTTTAACTTCAACACTATATTCTGAGGAAGGAGTTTAAAGGGGTAAAAGGGAGTCAACCATATCAGTGTGTAGAGGAGCCTCTATGCAGCATCTGTAGCAGCTGATGTTTTTAAGCTCGGCCTGAAGCTTTGGCTTAAAAGAGCATTTTATTCCTCAGGCCGCACATGAGTCACACCTCGGTGAGCATAGGTCACATGCCAGGCATCCACAATGCAGCTCGCAGTCAAGGCGCAGGGGATTCTAAGAGTGATCTCTTTGAATAGCAGCTGCTACAGGTTCCTGCCGTCCATCTGTGACATTTCCATCTGTCCATCCCAGATGATGTAGCTGCCCTGGGCTGGAGGACTTATGCTGAACCAACATACCCTTCCATATCATCAATGTCACTCACAATCCCCAGACATGGAGGAAGGAGAGAAGTTACATTAACCCTAATGGATTAATTAACAGGGACGGCAGAGAAGGTATCACTTCATTTTAAATGAGGCTTTATGATTTAGCTGGGAAATTCTAACTACCACGTTTACATAGGCATATACCAGGACATGGGTTCATAATCCCTTATCTATGATTCCAAGAATCCAAAAATCAGTCTAAACTCTTTTTCTAAGTTTATGGTAAATCTCTTTAAAGATAAAACCTGTACTGACACAAGCCCACTTATACTTTCTGTGTATCTGACTTAGTATGAATATTCATGTGTGTGCTTTAGAAGCAGTACCTGATTACCAGTTGCTATAGTAACATGCCATAATTCCATTCTAAAGTTCAAACATTATGAATTCTGAAACATATCTGGCCCCATGGTTTGGGGTAAGGGTCAGAATCCTAGCTTGAGGGTTCAAAGTTATACAACCCTCAGATTCAGGCACATCTGGGGAGGAAGAAATGGAGTTTGGGGATGGGGTGACAAATCTTATGGTGGTTTCTAGGAAGAAATACTTCCTAAGCAAGATACAGAAGAGGAAAAGGCATGAATGGGGCCAGAGGGCGAGGGGAGACTCTAAATGCACACCAGGAGTACTTCTCGGATTATTTTCTATAAAAGCAGGGGCTTTGTAGCACCAGAATATCCTTTGCAAACTGGTTACACAATTGAAATACTCTCCCTACTTCAGCAAGAAAACTGTTGGAGAAGGCTGGAGCTCAGATTAGGAAAGGGCAGAGAGAGATACTGCCCATGAGAAGGTAGGCAAGGAAAAAAAAAAGGAAGGCAAGAACCAGCAATAGCTAAGGCCAACAGTGAACCAGCCCAGCTCACATCAGGGGAAAGGAGAATGGAACAGTGAGGACCAACTGGTAGTAGGGGGAACATGTGTGATGTGATCAGGGGCCTTCCCAAAGTGGCTTAGAGAATGCGGGAGGGGGAAAGACAAAGGTCCAGCTGTCCTTAAACTTGGGGCTGAGCCAGAGAAACAGTGTTTGTGACTTTCAGAACTGTTAAAGCCTTTAGACTTAGGAAGAAGGCTAACCTGCTTCTCTGCTACCCCATCTGAGTTACTCTCAAGGTTGGGGTATTCAAAGCAAAACTCACCTATGTCTAAGACACAGAATGCCACACAGATCGCAATCAGCAGCAAGTGATCTTCTAACAAGGAAGTAATTCAGCAAGAGGTAAATACAGTGATTAGTCGTGACCTAGTCCCTGCCTGCTTTTCCGTCCCCATCTCATACTCCCTTCCTACTTATTCTTAGTCTTTCAGTTCTCAAAATATCCTCAAACTTTATTTTTCAACCTTAGGGCCTTCAAACTTATTCTGTCTGCATTGAATTCTCATTCTACTACAGGGCTGGCTCCTAGAGGTTTCAGTTTAAATGTCACTCCTCACACGCCTTGCCCAGAGCATTAAACCTAAGCAGGCCTCCATCCCCATTATTCCTTATGACAGTGCTCCCAACGTTCCTTTCGCAGACCTTCTCACCATCTTATGTATTTGTCTGCTTACTGGTTTACCATCTGTGTGGCCACCCCTGCTAAACTGAGGGCTCTAGGAGGTCAGGTCTAGGTTCTTCTGTTCAACCATGTATACCTACCCACCCAGGACTAGACCTACCACAAAGTGGATCAATTAATACTCCCTACAGGAATGCTTTCGCAGGTGCCATGAGGAAATCACTGCTCATATGAAGGCTCGCTCTTATTCCCTTAAGGCATGGGCAGCCGCAACGTGAGACCTAGATTTTGTCTGCTTTTAACCAACTTACACTGTGAGATGTTACTTTGGGCAAGCCACTTAACTTTTCCATTCATAAAATAAATAAATGGGCACACCCTCTCCCCTCATGCACATACCCTAAAAAATCCCATGGCCCTTTCCAAATCTAATAACCTACGATTTCTTTTCATTAAAATTTCATTGATTATATGCCTGAACCTCACTGAATTTTGATATTGTTTTGTATACACCATAAAAGTCTATACTGACTCTACTTAAGACTAATTATACAGAGAAGAGACTCTTCAAAAAGGAGCTCAGAAAATCAGTTTGCATGTAGTCCCAAAACCACTTCCTTTGAGCAGCCTATCTTTTTTAGGAAATGAAGGCTTCCCTAATTTATGCCAGTCATAGGTATTAAAAGTAGAGGTAAGCACTCCAGCACTGAGAATGTAATAAAAGGGAATAGGCAGGAAGTGGAGTTATTAATCCCCTAAGCAAAATGCATACTCTTCATTACTGGATATATCCTATCATTCATTTTTGTTTCTCTGAGTAATTTTCAGGTTCCCTATACTTTATAATGAAAATTAGGGCACTAAATGATCAGGTGACAGAGAAAAGGAATGCACATTCCATTTTACAAGTGTTTCTCTCCTCAGAGGTTCAGAAAGTAGCAACACTCTTCAGTGAGGCAATTTTTAAAGGTGGGCACAGAACCCACTGAAGTGAGCACAGAAATTTCTGCCTTCTAGTTGACAGAATCTCATGGATTCTTAATCGAAGCCAGTCACCAGTTCACAAATGAGGAAACCAAGTCTAGAAAGAATAACTTTCTCAGGGTGAGTGAAGGGGACATGACACTGAGTAGAACACGGGGACACAGGCTACATGGTGCATGACAGTGAGCAAGCTTCGGACAATGAGTCGGAACTGCAAGGTTTAGGTCTAGATTCCTCTACTACTCAGCAGAATGGCAAAGCATCGTGCTTTGGGGGTTGGAAAACTGAGAGAAGACCCTGGGGCCTGCATCTTCATCTCAGTTACCCACACACCAGCTGTGGAGCTTTAAGCCTTTGGCTCCTTGGCTATAAACTGAAGTTTGGGGTCCTACTAGATGATTCTGAAGGTCCTCCCTGCTCTAAGAGCTGGCTGGCACTTGCACGCAATTCCTGCTGACGTGCGTGCCGTTGGACCTGGCCCAATCACCG
The DNA here is from genome assembly GCA_028627145.1 of Eidolon dupreanum. Taxonomy (NCBI): domain Eukaryota; kingdom Metazoa; phylum Chordata; class Mammalia; order Chiroptera; family Pteropodidae; genus Eidolon; species Eidolon dupreanum. Next base: position 7,401,898 of record CM053505.1, on the reverse strand, counting down.
CTGAGGGTGCTGAGCTTAGATGAGCCTCGACTCTGACAAAGCTGTATAAATCCTACTGAGTGGTGACTGAAATGGAGGGTAGAAAAAGGCCATTTAGTAAAAAAACAAAACAAACAAAAAAAGAAACCTACTTCTAAGCTTACCAGCAGGACAAGTTAACATATCTAAACATCAAGAAGGGAGATTTGCTAAAGTAGAAGAAAACAATTTTTAAGAAGAAAGATCACAGGAGCCAAAGAAATGCAAAGATAAGTGATGAAAAGAGAAAAATCTAAAGATGAGCCGAAACTCTACTGTAACTCTATTTTTAAAGAACTGTGGGCTTGGAAAAGAAAACCAGAAATAGCTGTAACCCACTTTATGAAATCACAACCCTGACATTCTTGTATAGCCAAAGAGCCTCACCACCACCACCACCAAGATGGAACTTTAAACAGGTACACTGGAGGGGAAAAAAGTCAATCCGTCCTTGTACAAAACCAAAAAAGTACCATGTTTGAGTCTGATTGCCATGACTGAAGAAGGAACATCAACAGAAGGGCAATTCACGTGGCCAGGAAGATTTGGATAGTGGTGCTGTCATAGATACCAAAAGAGATGACAGCACTTAAATCTTCAGACACGAGGTCCAGGGAAACAGCACAGTGGAAATTTATTAAATCATGAAAGGTGCAAAATGTTCACCAAATCCTAGAAGAATCGCTGAAGTTTGAAAGAGATCTATTTTGGACATTAAAGCAAGAGTGGTGAAAACAGGACTAGTCAGAATGCTCCAGTTTAATCAACTGAATTCTCTGTTTAAGGGTTGGAACGTTTGTTTCAAGGCCTCTCTTACAGAGAAATCAAGTTCTTGAATTTAAGGACCACAGATTATGAACTCTTGTTTTGTTCCATTAGGTAAAACAAGAGACTAGCGTTCCCTTGATCCAGAGATCAGAACAGAGCTTTGAAGTGTCTGGGTAAAAATAAAAATGAAATAAACTGGAAGAAAGAATGGATGATCAATTAAATAATTTCTCATGATTAAAAAGAATGAATATGTCTACTCCAAGGGAAAACTAAATACCTATAGAAAACATAAACAGCAGCAGGATGTGAATGCAAGCATTTTATTTGAATAACAGCAGAGACACAACCAAAATTCCATGTTAATTGAAGACTGCCACACAGCTCCCTGAGAGTCAGCCTCCTTGTTATGTGCCCAGGCCCAGTGACAAGGAGGGAGGATCCCTCCTCACCCATCACCTGTACATTCAGGGAAAGACTGAAAAGTCCAAAGAAACAAAAGGTGTTGTCACATCAGAAGATCTAAATGTATGTCAAAAATAAATTCTAGGCCTCAGGATCTCAAGTAAACACTAAACAATGTCTTTAGTTCTTGCTGGTCCAAAGCTATCTAGCCTAAATCAGTGCTCTTGGTTAATAGTAAGCTGAGGGTGGCAGTCACCTGTATGTGTGTGTGAGAATGATGATCCAATAGTGATAGATTATGATTTGAACATCAAATCTCGCTGTACAAGACTGGAGTTATAGGCTAAATTTATCATTGTACAGAGTCTCAAAAGTACATTTTTGCTAAATAATCTCTGCTATCTTTTTGGTTTGTGATCATTTTTCTCTTCTCAGAAAATCCAAATACTGAATAGAACTAATTCTATGGAGACTTCTGGTTGGTTAGGTGTTTATTAGTTAATGTTTCTCTGTGGGAACTTACATGAATAGACAAATTTATAAAACTATCCTTCAGAAATCATTAAGAATTCATTATCTGAGACTCCACATTTATGATCATGTATAAAGAAGCAAAAGTCATCTAAACAAAAGATTAACAAAGTGATCTCAGATAAAAATGCCATCACTTGAAATTCCTCCCTTTTAAAATGAGTTTTTATCCCCACCCAGTGTGTCAAAGTCTTTCAGGGAAAATCATAGGCAAAGACACTGATAAATGATCTGATAGTTATAACAATAAAAAACTGACAAGGATGAAGAAAGACGGAAGTATACAAAAATGAAGAGAAAACTGACAAAGCCTTTTGCATACTTTTTAATTACTCACTTTTTTATTGTGAAAGCCATGCACTGACCTGGCCTACAAGGTTACTGTAAAAACTGCCCCTCCGCCTAAAAAGATATCAATTTTATCTCCTAAGAAACAGCACATAGTTGCTACTATAATCTAAATTGTGTTACCTATAAGATAAACTTATTTTTGTAATTTTAGTTTCGTTTCCCCAACTTAAAGTCCCAGTCTAATCTTTTATTTACCATGAAATTTTGGTTCCCATTTTAAATAATGATCTATTATGCTGGGATAATAAGGACCTCTTGAACTAACTAGTGGTCTATCATAAAATGTAGTTTCAAAAATATTTTATACAAATTTGTGAATATATATATACATATATATATTTAACAAGAAAATAGGACAGTCATAATCTTTCAAAGCAACAGAAGGTAATATATACACTCATAAAATATCTTTTTATCATTAGCATGAGAATACTTGATTAGCTTGCACATGGGTCAGACCAAGTTCAGATCCTATTACGGTTCAACAATGTTTTTATGGGATTATTATTACATTATATTCACAAAGATTTTTAAACACTGGATTTAGAAAAGTCGCCACTATCATATCAAAAGAATATTTTTGGAGTAACTAATAAAAGAGATTAATGAGAGTTATGTGGCAATATGGGCAATATTATGAAACTCTATTTTGTTATAACTGATCTGACTGAAATTTAAGATAATAAACGTTTCAGAATGAAGTAGTTTACACAGGGGTTGAAGGGACATCCTCATCTGTACTAGACCACCTATGTACACTTCACAGTTCGAAAGGGCTGTTCTCCACACGTTCCCACACTTTGCATTAAGCAAGATACTACTCTGGCAGCAGCAGAAGGATAAAGACAGAAAAGAGTATGAGATCTCCCAGGGGGGACTAAAACAGTAGGAAAATATTTCTAAAATAGGACTGAACTAAAGAAGTTATGAATAATTGGATATGTCTTCAGATTCTACCATAGAAATGTTTAGGAAGTGTCCCCCTATGAGTATGTATAGGTAGACCTACCAAGGTATGCATCTGAAAGGTGGGTGGGGTGGGTGATAAGGCTGCATGCCTGGGGTACAGCAACTGATAATGGTCTGGCAGAGATGAGAGCAGAGTTGGATTCATGTTTTGTCAGCTCAGTGAAATAAGGGCTGATCAAATGTTTCCTATAATATCTGCACTATCCGTACAACTCTCCAGATACCATAGCTAGAAACAATCTCTCTGGCCTCAAAATTACATGAAGTCGTTCAGGCACTGACTGCTTTCTACTCTGTTTTACTGCTATTTACTTACAGGTCTTAATTCTACTCACAGGTCATAGCTCTTGAAAGTATCTGTACCTGATTTACCTTCATAGCTCTTACAGCACCTCATCCAGTGCTCAATGAATTTCAGTAGATACACTATTGATTGCCACTCTGAAGGTATAACAGGTACAACTGTATTGTTTAATTGAAGCTAAGAACTGGTACGCAGAGGATAAACTCAAGAATATGGTACTTAAAAAAAATATGGTACTTAGGTTTTTGAAAAAGCAATGGCATATTGCCCTAGATGGTACTGCTTTTCAAATTTTTGATGACAATTATTTTTGGTGGAAACTGATGCTTGACAATGTGCCTGCCTTACAAGAGCGATGCACAGTCAGAGTCTTTACATGCATGCAAAGGTTATGCTTTGATCTACTGTTGCAACCGCTCTTTTTAGCAGATCCCATTTGTCTCTTGGCTGCCTGTGGTTAGCCCAAAGCCACCGCTCAAAGAGTTCATTTCCAATGGTCCCATAGTGGGTTTGGCCTGGGGCTAGTGCTTCCTGTAGGACTACAGGTACATTGTTTGAAACAGTTTTTTTTTTCTTCTTCTTCTTTTTTTTTTTTTTAGAACAAGCTAAAAAACATTTTTTTTTTATTGTCTTCTCTTTAAGGCTGCTGAGACAATGGCTGTTAAAGTTCCTGGCTGATGTGCATGCATCCCACATAACCAGCAAGCACATCAGAGGTGTGTGACATCAAACATCACTGGCTCTGCACCCCGGGACTTTGTTAGTGAGCGCCCTTCGGTATGTAATGTTTGCTAAGTCTCCCAGGTGAGGGTGACGAAACTTCACAAACAGAGGCTGGTGTCTTAGGTAGTCAGTTGCTGTGTGCTGATGAAGGTAGCCTATGACTTACTGTCACACTCCTAATTAGATATGAAGGCTGATGCTACACTGGTGCCTCTTACCTCTGGAGCACTATTTTTAAAATGGCAGACTGTGACTCATTAGTGGTAAAAATCAATGTATTTCATGCCACAATAGGCATTTATATGAATTTATATGAGCAGGAAAGAAGAGTAAATGAAGAACCTCACATTAGTAAAATAAAGTAATTTTGTGACACTTGCTTCCATTATATATAGAACATTACGTATGTGGGTATTGGTTTAGAATGCAAAAAATATTTCTACTGTGGGGCTCTGCCAAAAAAAAAAAAAATTGGGAAAATGCTGCCTAGAGCTTCTTAAAGGCTACCTGTGTCTTCATATTCAGTTTTCCTACTCGACTATCTTTAGATGGCCAATCGTCTAGATTTAAAACCTAATGAACTACTGAAATTATTTTTTTGGTACATTACCCTCTTTGTGCACTACTTTAAAAAAAAAAAGATGCTTTATTTTAAACTTTATTGTCCAGTATAGGGTAATTTTAATACTCCATTTGAAATGATCTGGACATGTGACCAAGGCCTCCACGTACAGTATTTCTCATTGAAAAGCTTTTATTCTCCCAATGATTTATTCTAAATATAAAATAACTCCCTTGATACTGTCTACATACTACTTATCCTTGTATTTCTAACTGACCAGGAACTGGAGATCACAGTAACCAGTACTAAAGCCTTCCACACAGCATTCGCTACTTGTGGAAACCTACGGAAGTTATTTATTTCAAATTGGTTTTCTTGTTTTAATAATATTTAGAAAAAACATAAATAGCATGTCTTCTATCCAGCATATCAAGCAAGATTTCCAGTGTTGACTATATCTTAAAATACAAGATGAATTTTCTGATATCATGAGATTTGATAAAATTCACAAAGAATTAAGTTTCAAAGCAAAGCATAATAAATAAGCTATATTCACACACACATGGGGGGAGGAGAGAGAGGAGGAGGAGGAGGAAGAGGAGGAGGAGGGACGGAGGAAGAGGGAGGAGGGAGGGAGGGGAGGGAGGGAGGAGAGGGACAGAGGGGGAGGGAAGGAGAGAGAGAGAGAGAGAGAGAGAAAGAGAGAGAATATATACCTTCACTGTCCTTGAATTTCTTGATTGCCACAATTTCATGTGTTTCCTGCAAAGGAAAAGAGGCAGAAATAAAGTCATTCTCCCATGTTTTCCAAACTGGGAACCCCAATTGCCAGGGGGTATATCCTAGAACAGAGTAGCAAGGACCCAGAGAGTGAAAAATAGACCCTCCTCCACCTCCTCTTCCTCCCAGTCCCTCATTTCTTCGTTCCACAATTCTCTTTCTCACCACCTTGCAGGCTTCGTCAGGGAAGGAAAAGGAGAAGGGGGAGCTGGGGGTGGGCATAGCACAGAGATGGCGATAGAACACGGAGGGCCCAGAACATCGTCAATGGCCTGAAGCTACACAAAAGTGCCAGGATGAATGACAACAGAGCATCAACTGCACTGCCCTCTGAAACCCACTGACACATATTAATTGGGCTCCTAAGACCAGAGGAGAGGCTTCTATAGTACTTTGGCAGTTGCTCTTCAAAGTCTCCTCCATTTAGCTTTTCCTCACAAACTTATCTAGTTGTTCACCAGCTCTTCCCCATGGATAGTCAAATCCAAAGTGGGATAAACATTTGCATCAAATACCAATCGCTATCTTATTCTGCCCTTATTTAGTTCTCTTGGACTAAAAAGTAGTTTGTGAGCAGAATCCTACTTTAACTTGAAACACTGTTCATCTCTGTTTTTCCTTTTTCTGGTTGGAAGACAAGAAAATAAAGCTGGAAAGGAAATGGAAATGATCAGAACTAAGTGCCACTAGGCTATATAAGTTATGTCTAATTCTGGTCTAAAAAGGAATAAAAACGCTTTAGGTTAAAATAATATATTCTTCAAAGCCAACGTGTCATATAGAAAGGTCTTCTGAATGACTCAGGCCTGCTCTTTTTCACTGAGTACACTTTCAAATCTGTAGGATCAAGTCTTAATAAAACATTGTCCCTGCATCAAAATAAAGACTTTAAAAATGGACATAATACCAGGCAATAACCAACAGGTATAAATCACTGACATTAAAAATATGTGCTTTTCCCTTAAGTTCCTTATAAAACCAAGAGGAATCATAAACGTAGGGGGAAAAAGAAAAGAGACCATTTTAATCATTATGCTGAAAGATAAACCCTGAGTCATAACTATGTCTATAAATCAAACCCTTTCTGTTTCTCATTTGCCCATTGAAAAAAGAAAATACCAGCTTTCGAATTTGTCATAGGGGAAAAAATTATCTGAAAGTGCTACAGGCTACTGAGGAGAAAGATTAAGGGTATTACATTTTTGTTCTTAATGGAGGAATAGAATTGTAAATACAGACAGCTTTTGGAATACAATGTATTTGTATATTAGCGGCCCTTCTGACTTAAGGAAACTCAGTCTTCCAGGTATTTTCGGGTATTTTAACATTTCATTACTGAGAAGGAATAACTGCAAAGTCACAGTGATGCGGGGGATGACTGGCTAGAATATTAGTACATTTAGTACCAGGTAACTCTTCCAGGATGCTACTCTCTCTCAATACACTGTACTGATACTGTTTTCTTACCTTGCTCCTTTTTCAAATGGCTCTAGCTACCACCTGCCTATGGCACAAGAGAAACTATCAGGAAACTCTGGTCACAGCACAAAGAAAGGGGCAGCATGCAATGTTGAGAGTAAGACTGCTCACATCTCAATAGAGAGTTGTTCCAGGTAGTATTTCATCCTATATTGCACTCTAAACTCAGAGTCCCACATATATATTTTTTATTGCATCCTAAGCGTTAAAAACTTTGTTTTTATAAAAGTCTTGCTTTGTTCAAAATTGTCCACTGATGTGACTACAAATGTAAATTTATAATTAGCACATTTACACCATCCTGAAGAAATTCATTAGTTTCTTTTTTGCTAACACCTCATAAATAGAATTTGCTATATAAAACAGTTGCCCAAAAGGGGGTAAAATAAAGTGAAATGTTTATTACTTTATTTATCCTACCAATACCATGGAAATCCTCTTTCTCCTCAAAACATATACACTCAATAAGGTTTATATATTTAAAGAATGAAGCCAAATAGACAGTTTTATGCATAAATTCATTCAATTTTTGGTGGAAAACACATGTAATTAAGGGCAGAAGATGCTGAAAAGAATTTAACATTTCATTTTTATTCATTCTGCTTATAAAAGTCCACAAACTTATTACAGAAAGTATAAGAGAATATAAATGGTATAAAAGACTATAAGAATTTAAAAAGAATATAAAGACAAAATCAAAAACTACTTATATAATCCTTGTTAACATTTTGGTATATTTTCTTCCAGTAAATTTTTCTCAAATTAGAACAGAAATATGTATATTGTTAGATGTTGTTTTTATTTCACTTAATATTGTATAAGGAACATTTTGATCTGTCATTAAATAATTTTTAAAACCACCATTTATAATGGATGGTATTTAACCAATCTATCAATGAACATACTTCAACATCTGCACCTCTATTTCCACAAAGTAAATTCTGTAAGTGATATCACTGGTCAAAGAGTATAAACAGCAAAGGCTCCTAATATGGCTAAGCTGATATCCAAAAAGATGTCATTTCACAAGTTCCTTCAGCAGTAGATGAGAACTCACTCTATGGTCAGTCAACACTTAATATGATCATTTAAAAAAATTTTTAGGCATCAATGAGAGAAGTTTTCTTCTACCACCTGGCAAGTGAAATAAATTCCACTAAGGTTAATAATTTTTACTTATTCATGGATATGAACTTGTTACCAAATTTTGCTACAAATATTTCCCCCAGACTGAATTATTTAGGGTGATGTTGTTACTCGTTGTTGTTGAATATGACTTATTATTATGTATTCAAATGTACTGATGTATGCCTTTATTATGTCCACCACTTTCCTGCTCGGTCCTTACTTAGCTTGAGTATAATTAATATTTACACATCTTTATCTATCTTGATATTTTAATGATTTCCTTAAGTCCTTATTTTTATTTTAATATGTGATAAGCGTATGTGAATCTCAATTTTAAAATGATTTCTAAATATTGAACCAATCTTCCCAATACCCTTTCTTTTTAATTCTTTATTATATCTTAGTACCCTTACATATACAGTCTTTCTAGTCTAGTCTATACTATTCATTCTTATGCCAGAACCAGTTTAAATTATTGTGACCTTAAACTGTTTTAAATTAATCTGGGGTTATAGACCCTGATTCTTTTTATACCATTTTGTTAAATAAATTTATTACTGAGAATAGGTTGGGGCTGCTATATTTAATTTGTAATTATATACACATGAGCTATTATATTTAGTCTATATTTCTTTACATATTTAATTGGCTTCACTGTTTACCACCAGCCCTTTTCTACTGTGGTTTTCACATATCTGAGTTCTTGATTTGCATTGAGGTTTTGTTCAGACAGTGTGCATCCTTGAATAGCTTTCTGAGGAAGTATCTATTTTCCAAGTCTTTACACATCTGAAAGTCCTCAAACACGAATGGAAACTCAGAAGGCCCAGAATTCTTGGGAAGGCAACCTTACGTTCTCTACCACCTTCAGGGTCATGGTTGTGTGAACTGCTAAGCCATGGAAAGTGCCGTTCCCATGATAAACATTGCAGGTTTGCATGTTTATTAAAGCAACTTTCCAGCAGATAAGAATAAATGTCTTGTAACAAAATCCACACACTAAGAACTTTTCCAAGAAGAAAATGAAGGATCTTAAAAGAAGGACTGCCATTTCCTAATCCAGCCACATAAGGCTCTAAATGGGCTAGTAATGTTGATGGTCTACTGGTATTTCTAGTTACAAAATAGAAGCCTGGGGCCAAGTTGGTTTTTGTTCCTATGCAGATAACTTTTTTCCTGCCTAAATGCCATTGAGACTTTTTCTTTCCCTTGGAATAAAAATTTTTAATTTTCGGAACATATCTAGAAGTGTATGCATATTTTGAACTAATATTAACTGGAAATCAATGAACTTAAAAAAGTTTTCTTCTAGAAACCTTAAATGTTGTTTCTGCTACTATTTATCTAATATTTTCTACTATAAACCTTATAACTTTTAGGTTGGATCTTTCATAATTGATTTACATATTTTGTTCACTACTGCATCATCATAAATGTCTAGAAAAGCAGGCACATAGTAGGTGTTCAATAAATAACAAATAATTATTTCATGAGTGAATTAATCAAAACTGCTGCATCAATTTTATTCCTTTACTTCCTCCATTTTAGGTTTCTTTACATTCTTTCCTTATCTCAGCCGACTTCTGCAATTTTGGCCTTGTTTCAGCTTGTTCTGGCTACACAGGTCATATCCTCCTGGCTCTCCTCCAGGAGACTTCACTTCATCTGCTTATTACAAAAAAAATCATTTTTAAAACTATATATTGCTTCTAAATCTTCAGAGCAATGTTTTCTTTATCTTCTCACTAATTTTTCATAAGGTCTTCCGCCTCACTCCCAATCCTTTTAACTCACACTAACACAGGAAAAGATCTACCAGGCCTGGCATCTGGTAGCAGAAAGAAGTTTTTCAGCCACTTGAATTTCAAAGTCAAATGGATGCCTTCGAGACTGATTTCAAAATCTGGATTCTTAGCAAACGTTGCTCATTGGGTTAGCTAGTCTGAGGCTGGAATGCCTGGGCAGTTTCCTGCATAAGCTGTTTGCTGAACCCACAGTTCCAGGACATCCTGCTCTCACCTACTCCTTGGCCATGGGGGTCTGTGAACCCTGGGATGCAGCATGCCATTCCCAATCCTCTACGTCCTGCTTTACTGTATTTGGGGCATTTGGTCTCTGAAAAGACCTGGCAATACAGGTACTGATGTGAGCTAGCGCTGACAGAGAACTCCAGCTCCCACAGGGTTAGGTGACAGTTACCACCGCTTGTTTCCAGCCCCTGTAGGCATCGTCCGAGTCTTTTCCTACCTTTGAATACTCTGCCCTATGCTAGCTCAGAAAGTAGAATAAATAGCACGATGTTCAAAGCTGTATTTTTCAACCTACCTCCCTGGACTTTACCAAAGATCTTTCAACAACTAGTTTCTTAATTTACAGAACTCTTATGAATTTCTGTTTGCAAATATCTTCATGGGTATTTAATGGAGAGGTAGGAGGTGATACACTCAAGTTTTATTACTTGCACTACCACTATCCTGAGATGCTACACATAGCATAGGTGTAGACAAAGAAAGAAAATATATGAAAAATAACTCCGAAGAACTGTGTTTTAAATGCAATGTATTCACAAAAGCATGCCATTGCCACCACAATGTCTGCAACAGAATGCCACCAGCTGTAGTTATGTTAGGCATAATATGCTACTTGTTTCAGTCTTACTTTATTTAAACAGCTAGTTAAAAGGTGACACTTTAAACAACAAACTAAGAATGTGAGAAAATACATAAGTAAACCATTAATGATAATTCCATACCTCACCCTTAATTTTGCCTCAAAACTGGAATTATATTACTGTGAAATGCAGAAAGAGGTTCCTGAAATGTACTGTTATCTCCATGAGTGAACAAGCTATATCGAAGCATTTAGCATTTCCCAGAATAAATTTCCCAGCTGGGGGAAAAAAATAGAAAAGAAATGAATAAATTTTGAGTAGTAAAAAATAGAAAAATATCTGGAGGGCCTATAGCATTTCTTCCAGTAGTCTCAAGATCTCCACCCCGTAAAAATCATGCCTCAACCACTGAACAACTATACTGGACACAGAGACTTGTATCCAAAACTCACTCCTGCCTCTGTCTAAAGCTCCCAAGTCTTTGGTTTATTCCCAGAATCAACTGTCCCTTCTTAAGATGTTAGTAAAGCAACTAGTTGGTATGAACAATAAGAAAATTTACTAAATTATTGAAAATGCAGTTACATAACTTGATTTAATTATGCTCTGGAACAGTGAATTCTCTAAACCAATCATACGCAATATAAGTAGCAGGAGTCATTGTTCTAAATGTTCTGCTCTGTAATTTTAAATATCCAACATGTGTTTATAAAACAGAACAGAAACAAGCTATCGATTTTATTTTACTCTACTGTTCATGGATTAAACCATTCCAAAGGTTACACTCTACAGTTCATTCTTGAATTCTTCTCTGAGGAGGAGAAAATTCTTTATTTCTTCATCCAAGTAGCAGGGAATACAACTTGACAACTATTTTAAAATATTTCAATCCATGTTTTGTATACAAATATCCCAAATGTCTAAGTGCTTTCACACAATGCCCATAATTTGCCCCAAGATAATATAGCGAAGAAGTAATAGAGCTATGTATGTTGAAATAGTTATATTCTGAAATACACATATGCCCCATTGGAGAAGCATCATTATTTCTCTTCTGTGTTTTTCTCAAAAGTACATGCTAGCACCAATAAAAATTTTCAGTTAGTTTCCTAAATAACATCTGTTATAATAGTTATACACCTAAAAGTATGTGCAAATATTTCAATGTTCCCATCTTTATTCTGACTTCTTTTCAACTTAGACAAATTATTTATTTTTACATGATGAGCAAAATTACAAAATGGGAGTATGTTCAAGCACTGATATATTCTATGGCAGGTAGATACAATGGAGCTAGTACGTGTTTGCTATGTACCGTAGAATTACAAAACATTATCCAGGATATGCAGTAATAAAAACTAAATTATTTTCTAAGAAATCTCTTAGAGATCTTTACTTGACTTGTATTGCTTATTACTTGTAAACTATCATAGTCTGTCAAAACTAAAAGTTAGATTAACTACTAAATTTAAGTACTTCAGACAAATTCAGAAAGGAAACAATCTATATAGCAAAGGGGAGATTATTTCAGTCACTAAGCTAAAAACGGTCCATTGGTCCCCCTGCTTTACGTGACGTTGTGAGACATCCTGGGTTTGACATGAGTAAATGAAGTGTCTCATATACAGATGCTTGTACCCTGGGGTATAATAATGCATGACAGTAAATTAAAATATATGACAAAAGTTAAAAAGTACAACAAATGTTATATAAGCCACAGGAGTTCAAAACAAATTGTGTAAATATACAGAAATAATGTACACCCCTTTCAGATTTAAGTTGATAATATGTTGATTTATTTGCATCTGATCTGTTTTTGAAATGTAAAATGTCATAAATATGTCTACCTTCATCCCCATTCTTTCTCTCCCCATACACATTTTTATTACTACGAATGACCCGTAAGCAATTTTACTACTGCTCTGTACATTGAAAATCACGTATACTGGCATGTCATTGTACACATCTTTCTGCAACAGCTTTTTTTAAAAGCATGACATTGTATATCCGAGATTTAAACATAAATCTAGTTCAGTGGTACTCAACTGGGGATGCCTGTGCTCACCACCCCCACGTCCCCCAAAGGGAAGTCTGGCAATATCTGGAGACACTTTTGGTTGCCACGATGGGGTGGGGGACTACTGGCATTTAGTGAGTTGAGGCTAGGGATACTGAACATCCTACAGTGCACAGGACAGTGCCCATGACAAAGAATGACCTAGCCCCAAATGTCAAAAGTGCTGATGTTGAGAAACTTTGCTCTAGCCATTAATTTTAACCATTTTGTGGTATTCTGCTGTAAACACTACACCTTGAAAGGGAGACTGACTACTTGCTGAGATCAGGAAAAGACTTTTGAAAAGACTAATATACTCTGAAAAGAAATTTCAGTTGAAAATAAAATGATAAAAAGACTAATTCTTCAAAAATTATTAAAACTATTAATCATGGCATTAAAATGTCTATATTGTCAGCACAAAACAATTACTTTTATAACTTTTGTAACATGGCTCCTTTAAAAATTATATAGTGAAATATACCAAAAGATATAGTAAAAAAATTAATTACTCCTGTTAAAAATTCAGTGCATTTGGCCAAAAACGATTTAGCAGAGTCAAACAAAGTCTACACCAACAGCTAGCTAAACTGCTACAAAGGTTAACATTACTGGGATACTGTCACAGGAAATACTGGTGTTAACTCTAAACTGTTCATAGTTTGTATGTTAAGAGTACTTCAAGAAAACTCTTACATTTTAAAAAGCATTACAAGGAAAACTCATAATGAATTTATGCTCAACTTCTAAAAAGAGGATAGTCTTATGAAAATATTAATATATTATCAAGACATGAGAGCACGGAGGCAAAAACGGAAGATATGGATCAGAAAGAGGGATCATACAAAGACTCATGTAGAAAACAACTGCCTTGAAGCCAAGTCAGTAATAAAATTCCTATGCAACAAAATCTATCTTCTCATTTATCTCCATTGGAGCATCAAATCCCTCTACCTCCCCAGGGCTAAATCTGCACTCCTCAAATCTCTATTGAGATGTAAAATCTAAGTAAAAGAGTGGAAACTATTTAGATCAAATGCTTAACCATTCCCTCATCTTCTCCCTCAGAACCTGGTCCTGTCTCCTGTCCCCGTATCTCATGAATACCTCATGAACCCTAGGCAGAAATTTAGGATCACTCTTGATATCTCCTTTGTCTGCACCTCCAAACCCATCCAGTCTATCACGAAGTGCTGTTGATTTCTGCCTCCTAAATCTTCTTCATAGCCTTTATTAAAAGGACACCTTAAAAAAAAAAACCCCATACCTTCACATATTTATATGATCACTTGATAAAGGTCTGATCTACCACTGGACTGCATGCAAGCACGTGGGTAAGAAATAAATGAATGACTGGTCCAAAAGTGTGCTGAGCACAAGAGGAAGATCACTGTACTGCATTACTAATTCAAAACTCACCTCCTGCTGGCCCGGGTCCTCCTCCTCTTTGGATACCATTTACTAATTCCACTACTGCTTAGAAGAAAAACACCTTTTCCTACCATAATTTTAAAGAGGAAAAAAGACATTCCTTGATATACAAGGAATTTAAAAAACAAAAATAAGAACACAGAAGACAAATATACACTTTAAGTTTTTTTTAAGGACAGTGTATCACTAGGAGACACATTAAGATAGATCTGTTTTCTTTCTTTAGAAAGTTTCAAAAAATGAAGATAATGAAAGAAACATAAGAGCCTTCAAAACTTCATCTGGCCCTCTCTGAATTTCTTTTAGTAGGCAGGAATTTGAATAAGCTCTTAAAAGTTCAGAAGGAATTAAAACTGTCTTAATTAAATAAATACCTCTTTTGCTACTTGGCTATTCTGGCCTCCTGCATATCTTAAAAATGTACTACAAAACCAACGTTGCTTTCTTTCTGTTAAAATTTTATTCTACAACATTACTATAAAATGGTTGCAGTTACCAGGTTGCCAATATTCATATCAAGTTACATCAGAAGGCTTACTAAATTAAAAATTATTATAGATTATATTCTCCGCCTGAAACAATAAGGACTATTCTCCTTCACTGTCACCTCTACTCCATTCTGTGACAAAACTAGTAAGATTTCCTCTAGCCTGGCAAAATGTAATATGAAAACAGAGATGTCACATAACTACTAACATCTAACATTTGTGCTGGGACATTCTTAGTGACAGAAATAGTTACAGACCTGAGAACTAGCTAATACTTAACGTTGCTTACAGTGCTGTAAAGTCGCATGATCTCCAAATCCTCAGTGCAAACATGCTATAAACATAGTCACTTTGTGTTAGCAGCAGGGCTTTGGGGAAATGAGGGAAAAGGGGTAAAGCTTGAGTTGCTGTGGAACAGAAAGAAGGAACGAGCCTCTAGAAGTGAGACATAAGACCATGAGTTTGGTGGGAAGAGAAAAATCTAAGGGAGAGGCTCTCTTGAAAATGTAAGCCACATTCTTAAGGAGGCCACTGGAATTCCCAGCCTTTATTTGAACTATTTTTGTTTGTATATTAAAAGGGAATGTACCCAGTAAGACTGTAAGAATTGGAGAAGGCCAGATGGCTGACATTTGAGTGCCACAAATATAAGAATAATAAACAAAAAGTCTAGGACCATTTTGTTGATAATGCAAACAAACCTATACATCTAGAAAGCCTTTGTAAATATTTCTGATATGGCCCAGTATAACTGTTAGTGGATCAATATCAAGCTGAAGGGACACTGGCTGATAATATCAAAGGATGTACCGGTGATGAACGGAGACAACTAGTTCATACAGAACTGTACACTTAAAATGGGTACTTCTTATTGTATACAAAGTATATTCTTATATGTAAATTATACCCCAATAAAGATGATTTAAAATGAATCCTTTAAAAATAATTCACCTCATAGTTCCAGACGAATATAAATTTATTACCCTATATTAATATTATAGATTAGGTAATTAATAGAATGTTCAAAAATTCAAATGTAGTTATCAAAATGAAAAATGAGGCATTCGAAGAACGATTTTCACTTACTCCTCTGGCAGAGCAAATAGCAACTCTTCAATAGAAAGAGAAAGACAGTAAACTTTCAAAACAATTTAGACCCATATTTATAGATAATACAAAATTCGAGTCACACTTGATTTTCACATGTCGCACACTTTCAGACATTAGATATGGATGCTCGCAAACCCCTTGGCTCGGACTATGGACTGTCAGCAAATGAATAGATACTTCTGAAGTTAGTAATATTAGTCATCATGCCTATGCTGCAGTTGTTGGGCAATTGTTATAATTTTATTTCATTTTGCCCTTATTTTGTAACAATGAGTAGATAATGAGAAAATGAAAATTCCACTTCTAGTGATCAAGTAATTGAGACAAAATAGCATTAATTAGGTATGCCAAATGCAGGCAATCTGCAACCTCAATCAGACAAAATTTAAATGCTAGAAATATATCCTCAAAGACTAAATCTAAGATGTGCCAAAAAACTGTTGCTTTTAAATTTTCTATAACCGACTGATCCTTGCTTTTCAAACTCTGACTTTGACTCTAACTTGCATTCTATAGTAGTTCAATCCTTTCTGGTTTATGGCCTCTTTCAGGTAAATGCTTACTTTTTCCCCTCAGATCTTCTCCCTGCTTTTACCAAGATGGGAGGGGGCGGGATGTGAAGTTAATATAACTACACTGAAGGGAAGGGCTCTCAGATAAACACACACAGGCCCTTGTGCTGTCTGTCCTCTTGGGCTCTTTGGTCTTTTAAGACAAGGTTCCTTATAGGCCAGGGCTGGGGACACTGGCCTGATGTTGTTATTGGACCCCATGGGGGTTGTGGACTCAGGTATGCAATCTTGGCTTAAAGCCCAGGAGTCTGGCCTGGTTGCTAGGCTTCTTCTCAGCTTTAATTGGTGCTGAAGACAGGCTCCATTCAAGACAAATAGGCTCCGCTGTCTCATTTACACCTGAGACCTGGCCACCAACTACGTTGTTGGTAGCAGCCTGCCTTTCAACACAGCATTCGACTGATAGGTTCACCCAGGTGTGCGGTACCTTGGGATTCCTTGGAAGCCACTCACAAGCTGAAGGAGACCCAGGAATCCTCTCTCCACCTAACTACATCCTGCCACATTTCACTCTGTCGTCAGTCACTGCTCACGCTGTGATGAAGCAACCTTGTAAGGCAGTTTCTTCCGAGTTCCAAAAGGGGAATGGGGCATAAGCTTCCTTCACTTTTCAGCAGCAAGGGAAGGGAATATCAAAACTTGCTTGCCCTGACTCCTCTGCCCACATTCCTTTCATTTCTCCTTTAAGTCTCAAAGGAATTTTCCCTACGAAGAGGCATTCACAGAACTCTCTTACCTGGAACCAAGATAGAAAAAACATCAGGAGAGGAAAACCAACTTATTGGTCAAAAATAAACCACCAGGTATTCCAGAAATATTATCCTTGTTAAATATATAAAGATGCAGGGATAACGATAGAAGAAAAAACAAAGAAAGGCTTAAAATGAAAATAAACTGATGATTGACATAAAAACACATGGTTGAAATGGAGACAAAAATCTACTGTTCTGTTGAACTAGTGATGGAGAGACAGCTTACTACAGATTCCTTTGATTGACTGTGCCTAACTTTCTCATGGCCAATTTTTCCATTAAATTATGTAGATCTCATCGATGTCAGCATACTTACATTTTGCAGATATTGGTGGGTAAACAATGTGCAGAAAGCTAATAATAGCAGAGCTACTACAGGCAAGTTGCTCACTGCTTCTTGGGAGTCCTAACAAAAACCAGTACATGAGTACATACTCATACCTTCTGCTGAAGTTAGAGAACGTGTAGCTAAAATGGTTTTATAATCACTGCTTAAGAATGTCTGATTCATGAGAAATATAACTAGGTTTTAGGACAGAAATATGGTTCAGGAAACTCCAAAGTTCAAAAACAAGAGAAATTATGTCCTCTGTAATACCTTTAGGTTACTAAGGCCTAAGGTCCTCCAGTGCAGGGTTACTACAATAGGTAGTGCCAAGATGTGAAACACAGATAGGTTATAGCAAGAGAAACTTAGAAGCTCACTGTTCAGATAATTGAAGTGGGCTACTTCCAGGGACGCCGTGATCACACTTTCTGACAGGTATGTTCACACATAAGCAGACAAAGAAAGAGAATGGTACAAACAAAATCTGAAAATGGTTCCAAGTCACTGTTTTGTTTTGCCATAATGATAACCATGTAGAAAACTGAATACATTCAACATAGGGAGCAACAATTTTTCTTTTCTTAAATAACATCTTCAAAGTATCATGTTAATTTGAGAAAAACTCATTACATTTCATATTATATACTATGGGGGAAACTAGAACACACCAGATTTACTTTTCCACCATAGAAAGAGATGAATATCCAACATGAATCAGTTGTCTGTAATATTTCTGAAAGAGCCGAGTCTGGTTTATCGCTATATCTAAGAATCTAGCACTTTATCTTATATATGACTGGTATGTAATAAAATGCATGCCAAAGTAAACTGTACCACACTGTTATATTGGCACAGAAGGACTGTTTACCATCATCGGAGGAATTTGGATCACCTCACATATGCCACCTTGACTGGTAACGCAAAAAAGAGGAAGAGAAGGAAGAGACAATCTCCAAAGCTGCCAGGCCTTTGAAACAACCATGAAATATAATAAGTCTCAAGCAGTTCAATGTTTCAAGAGAATTAGCCAAGGAACACCATAACCTAACAAAATTACTGACTGTCTGGTTACTGGAGACAAGAATATCACTGAACTCGTCTGATCTCAGAAGCTAAGCAGGGTCAGGCCTGGTTAGTACTTGGATGGGAGATCACCTAGGAATACCAGGTACTGTAGGTGTAAAAAAAAAATCACTGAAACATTCAAGTTAAAAATCCTCTTATAATATTCTCCCAGGGCCTCAGTGAGGTCATCAATTTTGTACACAATAGATATTTCAAAACTTACTCTGCTGTGAATCACCAAATTGAGGAAAAGAAAAAAATATTACATATTATGCAGCCTGACAGCTCTCCAAGGCTTCCAGGATAAAGTTTTGATTCCATGCTTGACCTCCTAACTTTAAGAAAAAGTAACCCTGCTCCTGTCATACCTAATTATTGGCAGTTTCTTAACTGAATCTTCACACACACTTGCATTTATCGGCTCACACTCTGCCTCCAGCATTCATTCTTTCTTCATTCATTCATTTATTCAATCAACAAACACTTTCCAAGCTCATATGTGGCAGGCACCATGCCGAAGCACTAGGCTTACACAGGAAACAAGACAAGGGAGTCTCTGTTCTTATGGCAGTTATATTCTGGATGGAAGAGACATGTAATAAGTAAATGAATAACAGACAAGAAGATAATGGTAACTGCTACAGAGAAAGCAGAATGGGGCCAATTCAATAGAGTATTTCTTTGGGTGAGTGAGTACCCATGGAAGTGATATTTTAACTGTTACTTAAATGTCAACCCTGCTACTTCTACTTAATTCTTTTTTTTCCTCTTTCAAAACCTTCCTTTGGGAAGCACTGCAGGATCCCCCAACCTGCTTTGCGTGTTCCTCTTCTGTGGTCCCTCGTACCCCATCCACACCTCCAACCAGGCTCTCACCACATATGCACTGGAATCTGCGGTGTGCCATTCAGCCTCACTTCCCACCTCAGACCATAATTAAGCTCTGTGAGTGTTCAGGCATTTCATGTACCTCTGTGCCCCCAAAGATCTAGCAGAAAGGCTTTCCAAGAGGGTAGGCTGCTCTAAATACCTCTTAAGGATCTTACAGGGACTGAGAACAAACAAGGCAAAGGACACACAGGGCACAGAAATGAGCTAAGTAAATTTTATTATAATTAAAAACATCACAGAAAATAAAGATAATTATCTTGTTAAAAGGCTCCACCACCTGAGTTTTGAAATGAATGAACTGGTTTTTGACATTTTCATTTTCGGACCATCTGTGAACTCAAAAGCAGAGACCACACTGCAGTCACTATGCCGTCATAAGGCTTTCTCTTCTAGAATGCGGGCTCTCTACAATCATCAGTCATGCCCTTCTCGCTCTTTACCCTAAACATCCAGGATTCACTGCAGCAGGTGCTTTAACAAATGTCTGCTTAATGAATTTTAAGTTTTAAAGCTCACTCCTAGGGTTTTCCTTGAGATAGAACTAACAGTCTTTCTATCAACAAAATGTATCTAAGTGGCATGGATGATAATCAACATGAATTTGAAAAATATCTGATTCAGATAAATCATATAGTTGGGTAAGTGCCTGTGGAAACTTAAGAACCATGGCACAAAAATGAAAATTAATGAATGGCTTTAAGAGAAATTATATATTATTCCCTAACATGACAAAATTATACTTTCAACACTGTGTTTTTAAAGAACAGAACAAATTGTTAGATTATACTACCAAGCCTGTAAAATATATATGTAAATGAAACTTGATTCCACATTTTAAATGGATGGAAAAACTTAAACGTTTTCATTGAAAAACTAAGGTAAAGGGCAGCATAAATCTTTTCTGAACCAAGGAACTTGGCCATATCGTAACTGTGTTACAATAAGCCCTTAAAGTGGAATTGATATTTAATGGTATGGATAATATTCAGATAATGATTTGTGAATCACATCCTTCTAATTATTCTACTACCTGAACTTGAACAAAAGGCATCTAAAGCAATAGAAAATATCACAAATGTGCAAAGAAATGTGACAAATAGATCTAATAAAAATAATCTGGTTAAATTTTCTCTTGAGCCATAAACAACTGAACAAAAAGGCAAGAATTTCTAACAAAATCATTATTTACTATTTTCAAAAACAAATTTAAAAATCTGATTATTAAAGGAGTATACTCCAAACACTTTAAAATATATGTACTGGTAAAGTTCTTTTTCATACTCCTGTTATCAAATCTATGTAATTTCATAAGAAACAAAATGTGTTTCTAATTAGAAACATTCTGTAATCACATTTAGTTTTGTGGTACCTTTTCGAAGGCCAGAAGCGCTTCTTTCAGACAAAATTGTGATTTCAAATAACAAAGCAACACGAAATTCAAAGGCTGTCACACATTCAGAAGGGTAAGAATGGCAGATTCAGAGCCAAACTGCCTGAATTTGAATCCTGGCTTCACCGCCTACTAGCTAAGTGCTCTCAGGCACATTACTTAACTTCTCGGTGCTTCAATTTTTGTTTTTTTTTGAAAATTGGGTCTAGTAATAGCACTTATCCCCGAGGTTGCTATTAGGATTAAATGAGAGGATACAAGTGAAAAGTTCCGAGGAGCACATGTACTAAATGTCACTGCCCTCATTCGTACCACCTGGAAGTTCGACGTGCTCTGCTTCGGGGTGTTCCTGAAACACCAAAGCAAGTTTCCAGAGGAACTCAGGGAGCATGGGGTTTGTCCCGGAGGGGCTTCTCCCGCCCCTGGGGAGAACTAACAGTCCTCACTAGTATAAAGTCCAGACTCACAGAGGGAGTAGACTTGAACTTCCCGTGCAATAGGCTGTCAACAAGAGCTGATGGTTCTCAAGGACTGGGCGGGTCCCGAGGCTGTGGCTGTTGCATGAGGCAGAAGGGTGTCCTCCAGACTGATCACTAAGCTCCACAGCCTACAGAGAAACAGTGCCCACAGACGGCAGCTCCTGGCAAAAGGCTTCATGGTAACCCTATTGAGTCACGGTAACTATGGTAACAACAAAGGCACCAAGGGCTAGGATTCTGGCCTGTCTGCTCATCTGCCTGGTACCTCACAAACCAAGAGAGTCTTTGGTTTGTCAACAGGCAGCAAAGGGCTCCAGGAGCCAGGGGGATATGGAGCTAGATTTCCTTTTATTTCTAAAATTAAAAAATTGTGTTTTCTACCTGGCATCATGGGCAAATTAAAATCGATTCCCCAGGTCTGTG
Source organism: Eidolon dupreanum (assembly GCA_028627145.1). Lineage (NCBI taxonomy): Eukaryota > Metazoa > Chordata > Mammalia > Chiroptera > Pteropodidae > Eidolon > Eidolon dupreanum. The sequence continues at coordinate 7,380,284 of CM053505.1, read as the reverse complement.
AACTTTACAGATCTGTGAGGTCTCTGAACATGAGGACTGTCTCAGTCCTATCTACAGTTCCAAGTCTCAATCACAGTATCTGATACATAGCATATTTGAAGAATGAACTGATGTTGTCATCATATAAATGGCTGTTTACAGAATTTTCACAGACACATGGAGACTTCAAGTTTTGATAAAGATGAAGTAGCCCCGGTCCTCCCAGATCCTTCCTCTTAATGCTAAAAAGCCCTGTACAGAACACACAAGGAAATGCAGGCAGACAGTGGACAGGAGGACAGCTGCCCCGGGACTCCGGGACTTGAGCAGCACCACGGCAGTGAGGTTCCTGGGTTTCCTCACTGTCTCCCATGTATTCCCAATAGGGTGCTACTGAAGCCTCCACCCCGGAAGCGACAAGAAGCAAATACTAAAAAGTGCCAAGAAAGCCTGTTCGCACAGCCGAAAGGCCAGGAAAAGGATGGGCGAACAACAGGAAATCTTTTAGGCAACACCCCACCCCAGGCAAACATCCACGGAAGAGCCTCCATTTCAGGAGGCTAAGTGGGTAGACACGCTTACACACACGCTTACACACACACACACTCACTCCCTCTCTCTCCTTCCCTCCCTCCCTCCCCCCCTTCTCTCCCTCTCCCTACCCCCCCAAGAGCAGGCAGCAGTGCTCCAGCTCCTCACTCGGTACTGTCCCTGTTGGTGGGGCTGAGCAGGGAGCTAATGTTCCACTCCCTGCCCAGCAGAAGCAGGCAGTGTGCCCATTCCCAGCCTGTGGTATTGACGATCCGGTCAGGAGCCGATCTTCCACCCCGCTCCCCCACCCCGCGCAGAAGCAGGTCACACACAGTGCTTCGGCCCCTCTGCCAGGGATGTGCCTACAGGATGGAGCGGAGGCAACAAGGCAGTGTGAATCAGTGCTCCACTTTTGCTGGGAAGGTGTTAGCAGGGTCAAGCGAGAAGCTGAACATCCATGCCGCCCGTCTGCAAGGAGGCAGTGAGAGCGAGAGCAACACTTCTGTGGAGGTGCTGTCACCGGGACCGAGTGGGAGGCTGAACACACACACACACCCGGCCCTCACACTGTCCCTCAACAGAGAGGCTGCCTGCTAAACACAAGAGTAAAAAGGCTCCAGACTCTCCTAATATCCAAAAAGACCAGGATACGATCAAAAATCACCCATCATAACCAGGGACCATGAGAGTCACAACTTGAATGAGAAAAGAAAGAGACATCAACACCACAATGAATCAGATGTTGGAATTATCTGACAAGGATTTTAAAGCAATCCTAATAAAACTACTTCATCAAGCAACCCAGAAACACCCATCAGCAGAGAAAAAAAAAAACAGCCCTAATAACAGCTTGGTCTCTTGAGCTTAAAGACCAGGAAAGGAGCAATGTAGCAAGATGGAAACTTGACAGTAACCATTCTACTCCAGCCAAATGAAATAGAGGAAACTGTGACTCCACTCACACCAGCAAAGGCAGAGTGGGGAGCATGTCTAACCCTTTGCCAGGTAGTGTCAGTGGAGGGCACTGGGGAGTAATAACCAGGCACTTGTGCTCCTTGTAGCCACGGTGGTCAGCGGAAGCCCCTAGAGGAGCCGAACCCCCATCCATACCAGTAACAAGGAGCCCTGAACCCCCACCCACACCAGTAACAAAGAGCCACTCCCCAGTAAGTGTCAATGAACACGGAGTGAGAAAATTGAACTGCCATCCCCATCTTGCACCACCCTCCAGTGTCAAAGGGGCCAGATAAAACAAAAGATTAAATAAGACCCAAAGTCTAATGAAATAATATCAAAAATGTCTGGGTTTCAATAGAAAATCACTTATACTGAGAACCAGGAAAACTTCAACACGAATGAGAAAAGACTATCAACAGAGGCTAACGAAGACATGTTCAAATTATCTGACAAGGGTTTCAAAGCAGCCGTCATACGAAGAGGAAGTCTTAAAGGAAATTTTAATTTCATAGAATGTAATGAAAATACATTATACTACAATATGTGAGATGCAGCTAAAGCAGTATCGAGAGGCATTTATAGCACTAGATGCATACATTAGAAAAGAGGGAAGGTCTCGAATCAATTCTCTAAATTCTTACCTCAATATTACAAAAAGAAATCAACTCAAAGGGGAATAATAAACATAAAAGCCGAAATCAATGAAATTTCAAATAGAGAAAATCGATGAAGCAAAACTGGTTCTACAAAAAGATTAAAAGAATTGATAAACCTATAGTAAGATTAATAAAGAAAAAGAGAAGACAAAAATCATCAGTACCAGGAACGAAACGAGAGATCCCTACAATCCTATAACCATTAAAAGAATAAGGAAATACTACAAACTTTACATTCACAAATCTGACAACTTAGAATAGGTGAATTCCTTGAAAACCTCAAACTACTCAAACTTAATCAAGATGGAATAAACAACTTAAATAGTTGTATAATTATTAAGTAAATTGAATTTACAATTTAAAAGTTTCCAATAAAAGAGAAATCTTTGTGTTTGGATGGGTTCACTGGAGAATTCTACCAAACACTTAAAGAAGAATTAATACCAATTTTATACAATCTCTTCCAGAAACTAGAAGAAAAGGAAATAAATACCTCCTCATTTATGAGGCCACTAATACGCTGATATCAAAATCTGACAAAGACAGAACAAAAAAAACTATGGACTGATATCTCTCAGAAACTCAGGCACAAAAATTCTCAACAAAATATTATCAAATCAAATCCAATGATGTATAAAAAGAACTATATCCCATGACATGGTTGGATTTATTCTAGATATGCAAGGCTGATTCAACATCTGAAAACTGTTATCAACAAGGTAAAGAAAATCACATGATCATATCAATTGATGCGGTAAAAAAATTTGACAAACTTCATCACCCATTTGTGATTTTTTTTTTAAAAAAAAAACCTCTCTAGGAATAGAATAGGAATAGAAGATAATTTCCTCAACTAGCATGTGAATTATTGAGATAAAAATTTTTAAAAAGTAAAGCAAGCGATACTCAAACCTCTTTCAACCTATCCTGCATTCCAAATAAAATGAATGTGAAACAAGTGAGGGTAGTAGTATTCAATCATCCTTAAGTTTCAGAAATTTTGCAGCGCCCCCCAAAAAACACTTCCCATTAGTCAAATTGTAATTATTCTTCACAAAATGCCTTGTGAGAAGAAAATCTAAAATATTCTTCATTAAATAAAGAGACCAGGTTTCCCAAATGAGACTGTTTAAACTGTCAGAGCAAGATGCTGTGGATTGGCAGGTTATGGTTTAAGTTGTCCTCGTCTTCTCCTTCCCCCAGTGCCCCTGTGGGGTTGGAGGAAGCTTCTGATGAAGAGTAGATCAGTTAAAAGAAAAAAAGAACCTATGCTTTTTGCACATCTGAAAGTAGTGGGTTTATCTGTGATCCTGCTAAATATAATTAAAAATGTTAATACTAAAAACCTTTTGCAATACAGTCACAATTCTATTTCTATGAACTCGATTCTAGTGTATTTTGCTTAGATTAAGACGTACCAATGAAGAAGAGTTCAGAAGACTAGGAAAGATCAGTGCAGCCATAAGCTCTCAGAGGAGGCAGACATGTGGGTTGCTCTCTTAGACTTCAATGAATAAAGAACACTCCTCAGAATATGTGATGGACTAGGTCTACATCGCATGCAATAAAGCTGAACATGACAATCGCTTAATGTGAAATGTTAAATTCATATTTCTCATTGTATAAAATTGCTTATGTAGCTCTCGTGCAATAACAAGTATTAAGCTCAGGATTTTCACCAATCATCTGTGAAGAGCTTTAAAAAAGGCATTTGAAGAAATGGTTAGATTTCTTTTGTTTATATTTCAAACAAATTATTTACATGGGTACTCAAATCTCTTTCAACCTATCCTGCATTCCAAATAAAATCTTATTACAAACATCAAAAATGTTGGTCACCCCAAGAGACTGCCAAATTCATTGTAAAATGACCAAGTTCTGAAATACTGTTTAAGTAGGGTTTATTAAGTAGGATAAAGCCAAAAACTATCAGTTACTGCAAAATTCATGTAACAACACTTAATAGTCTAGCTCTGAGCATTTCTTTTAAGTTTCTCATGTTGAGTGCTATTTATTGTACTAAAATTCTATCGTTTCAAAATGATTACATTTCAAAAAAGGAAATCATTTGTGACATCTTTCTACAAAACAGAAAAAATCATAATGAACAGTGCCAATATCCAGATAAGGAAACATGGGGTAGGGGGTTTTGGAAAAAAAAAAAAAGTATTTTACTTTCACAGTAGGAATTATGTAATGTAAATATCATTTGGCCTACTCTACAAACTCCATGACAAAGGTTCAGATTTGAACAGTGTGCGTGCATTATTTTAAAATCTATGTTAAAGTTTATACTGCATCCGCTTGTACCAACACAGGGCAAATATCTGTCACTTCCACATACACTGAACCATTCTAGGGGAGTATGAGAGAGAAAAAGGCCTTACTTACATATCACCTAGTACAAGTTTTATTTAGAATGTAAGTTCTTTGAATACTAACATGTACCTCTGATAATCCCTCTCTCCCCACCTTTCTCTCCCAGGCACCCCAAAAGAATCCTGGCAGCCTAATAGCTTCAAGTCTCACAACTTAGCTTGTTGAGTACTGCCTCTACTGGAACAAAAGTACATTTTCTACTGCACCTTCCTTTAACAATTGAGCATGAGTCTACATCTCTAGGTCATTACACTGTTGCTGGCATGACTGCTGGCTCTGTAGAATGGTTGCTGGTCTAAAATGGCTAATGCCCAGTAGCTAGGGTTTTGTTTTGTTTTGTTTTAGAATTTTACTTATCATAAGGGAAATCAAAAAGCTGTGCATCTGAGTTAGAAATGATGCTTCCTGCCTGCCTCATTCAGTCTTGCTATGCACTGTAATTAGCACTGTTTTGTTCGCTTCCTTATTTGTTGTAACTGCAGCAGGAAAAACTGTTTCTGTCCCCAGGAACCAGCTTGTCCCTGGGAGGGGACATGGTAGAGAGAGGAAGAGTTGGTGAGGAGCAATTGGAGGGGCTTGGCTGATCAGATGTATCATGGTAAGACTCACTCTCCAGATCCTTCGCAAGGTCCTTAATGCCCTTGAATAAGACAGAGAATAGCTCAATGATGTTCAAGGCAAGAGATGCCAAGGAAACCACCAGCATGAAAAGATGTTTTTCTCTGTGGGGCGAGAGAGGAAGCAGTCCACCTGATGCGGCAGGGGTCTTATTTGCAAGTGTAAACCGCATTCGGGCTGAACTCATACATGTATCACTGGATCAGCAGGCAGGCCACCTTGAAAAACAGACTTGAAGATACTAACGGTATAGATTTGCAGCAGGCCCCATCTCGTTTTCACCTTGCCATGTTTTTCAATGCCCTACTTGAACTTGACTTCCATTTCCATTTCTTGCAAGTGCATCTCCACCCTAACACCTTCAGTTTGGGCAACTTTGAGTTCCTCCTCTTCCTTTGCGCATCACATTGAACACATTCGCTAGGTATAAGAGTACGGGAACAGACACAGATATGATCTGCAAGACCCAGAAGCGCACGAGAGACTGGGAAGGACTTTTCATAGCAGACATGTTCACAACCAGGCTGTCAAGTGGCAAAATGCTCATAATTCTAGGTTGACTCAACCTCTGTCCCCAATAGCAGGACTCAGAAAATGAAAAGGACTGAGAGCCACACCTTCTCTCCAGTGGTGGAGTAAGCTTGAACCCTGTCAAGGAGCTGGCCTAAGTAAGGGGTCCCCAACTCCTGGACCACAGACTAGTACCAGTCCATGGCCTGTTAGAAACTGGACTGCACAGCAGGAGGTGACAAAGTAAAAGAAGATGTCAAGAAATCATGGGACTGGTCCTGAGGGTCCTTGGAGAGGGGAACAGACAATCAGTACTGGCAACGTGGTCCTGAACGCTATAGCAAATAAAGAGGAACTTTGCAAGGGTAGCTGCCATCATACTTAGCAAGAAGTAGCGCGATCAGGGCGAAAAAAGAACAGCTGCTGTTCCCCCTTTATCTGGCAACTGGAAGTCAGGTCCCTGCCAACAGGCGCCTCAAGTTAAATAGGTATGTACTGAATTTGGATCATTATCTTGTTAAAATTGTTAGCACACAGAAGCTTTTCTGTTAAGGCTAAAAGTATTGACACACTGTCCATTCTTGTGTGTTTCTTCTAGGATGTCATTATATTTAGAGGTAGGTTTGTTTGTTTTTAATTTCAGGAGGAGCAACACTGATATGATCCACCTCTCTGTTGAGGGTGGGTAGAACCTAACACAACACATAACTGTGCCACTATTGACGACCCCCTCTTCTTTCTCTATTTCCTTCGGCAGCTCCATTTCTTTATAAGAAATGTCTCTAAGCAAAAGCCTAGGGAAAGGTTTCTGCCCCAAATTCAGATCATGCTAGACAGATGGATCTTACCTTAAAACGAACCACAGCTACTTTGTTATTTCATGGCAAAAAATAATTATTTCAATCAAATTCTTTCAATACAGTGACTCCATTTTTAAAACAAATTTTATTTAGTATATTAAAATAACATTCACAATATTTATATTTTAATTCTCCCTCTTCAAAAAAAAAAAATCTTTAATTCCCAAAGATATTCATTTTAAACAATTAGGAAAATTAAGAGAGAAAAATACTTCTTAAAATAAAAATGTGAGTTTGCCAATTAATAAGCAATTTTAAATGCCTTGCAGCTAATTTGTTTTTTGGTTTAATGGCTATTCCTCACGGTGGATTCAGTGAGAAAGAGAAAACTTAAAATAAAACATAAAAGGGGGCAAAGGTTAATGCAATTTACAGTGTCACCATCTCCCAAGGTTGGTTACAACTGTTCTCCAAGGATAAGAATTGAAGTCTCCCCAAATGCAATATTTTAGCAAGAAATCAAATTATAAGGGTTTAAAGTACATGGTTTCTCAGTTGCTTTAGTAACACAGTTGAGCCAAATTGTCCTCTATCACATAGGATTTTTAAAGTAATACTACTTGGCTAAAGTCACCAAGATCTATAGTTTATAATTACTACATCCTCCAAGGTTAATTGAAAATAAACCACTTGGCAACATAAGACTTAGGCATTCAGTCTCACTAGTTTTTCAAATTTAAACAGTGCTTAGTCTCCAGGGATTTCAAAGCACCTTAGAAAACTGAGTTACTTTAAAAATAAACGGGGTAAAATAATAAGTGAAGATTAAAGAAAATAATCCCCAAAACTTCTTTAACAGTTATCTGATAAAGCAAAAAAAAAAAAAAAAAAATACTTCTGGTGGTGGCGGAGAGAAAAATCAATAATTCTAGTTAGTTTAGGATAAAGTTATTAGCACTTTTACAGAACTACATGAATGCTTAAGTTTTCCTATATTTTGTTCTGAAAAAGTTCTTATTAAGCAGTTTGAAAATACACATATTTGAGATTCAAATGGATGAAAATAACTGAGAATGAGTCATCTCAGCTAAGCAAATGGTTCATAGGAAACAGTAAAACCTCCTGCTAAACATTTTTAAACTGGACAAGATATTTCCAATTTTAAAATACAAATATAAGACTTCAGGTTTCAGCTACAACACATAAAGGGCTTGGATGATATCACCATTCTGGCCCTTAGGACAAGAAAAAATCCTGAACAAACGGAAAATCAATAACTCTTCCTAGCCTTATCAGAGAATTGATGACAGGGCAAACTGAACTCCTGACATCTGGAGAGAGGCAAACATAGAGATTCACATCCAAGATCAGTTTACCTGGAACAGAAGGTATTGGAGGAATATGCTAGAAAGAAAACTGAAATGGTAATTTTATAAAGGCTTGCGAGTAAGAACTGCTGAGGGCCAGATCTTAGAAAAGCCTCTACACTCCTGAGGCTTTACCTCCAGGAGCCTCACCAGGTTCTGACTGTGAAGGTCCAAGGATGACCTCCTCCCCCTTGGGACAAGACGAAAAGAAAAAATAGCAATTCTGAAATACTCTCAGGGTGAAGATGCAATAAAAGTCTTCTCCTTTTTGGGTAAAAGAAAGAGGAAAGTAACCATTTTTGAAATATGTCCAGGGGAAAATAACAGTTTGAAATAAGCCCAGAATGCTCTTTATAACAAAGGCCAACACTCCAAGGTAAAATTTATCCAGAGCCTTATATGTTGTCCTGGAAGAGGGAAAATTAGCCAACTAAAGCCCCCTCTAGCCTTCTTATTTCACCAAAAAGGAAGGGGATGTGGGGTGCGGGGTGGGGGGGGGGGCGCGTAGCTAAGAAGTAAAGAACACTTCCCCTTCCCCACACTCCACCACATGCCACCAGGGTTCCAGTATAGTAACACTGAATTACAAGTGAAAGAGTTACAAGAAACAGATTCTATATCAAAAGGAATTCTTAGGGAAATCCAAAGACAATCGGAGAGAAAAAGAAAAAGAAAAATTAAGACACTGGAGGAAACCGAAGCCTCTGGCACCTACACCTACAGCAAACATTAAACATAGCCCGGCTCCTAAACAAATGAACATAAAACCGTACAGAAAGGACTATTTACCTCAGTTCCTATCTGGCTTTTAAAAAACATTAAAAAGCATTCTAAAAGGCAAGAAAAATACAGTCTGAAAAGACAAAGCAAGTACCACAACCAGATCGAGCTATGACACAGATTTGGGGATTATCAGGGATACTTTCAGGTAGGGAGTTTAAAATAACTAAAATTACCATGTTAAGAGCACTAATGGAAAAAGTAGACAACATGCAAGAACAGATGAGTAATGTAAGTATATACAACTCTAAGGAAGAATTAAAAGAAAATGCCAGAAATCAAAAACACCATAACGAAAAAAAAAAAAAAATGACTTTAATGGACGCGTCAGTACATTGCTTATGGCAAAGGAAGGAATTAGTGAACTTAAAGATGGGTCAATACAAACTTCCTAAACTAAAATGCAAAGAGAAAAAAAGAATTTTAAAAAGAAGAACAGAATATGCAAGAACTATGGGACAAACTACAAAAGGTGTAACTGGAATGAATACCAGGAGAAAAATGAGACAAAGGAGAAGAAATAGTTGAAGCAATAATGGCTGAGAATCTTCCAAAATTAATGACAGATATCAAACCACACATCCAGGAAGCTCAGAGTAAACCAAGCAAGATAGATACCAAAAAAAAGTACACCTAAACACATCCTATTCAAACTACAGAAAACTAAACACAAAGAAAAAATCATGAAAGAACCCAAAGGAAAAAACACCTTACCTACAGACAACAAGGATATGTACACCCAACTTCTTGTCAGATGCCATGAATTGACATGTTTACTGCTGAAAGAAAGAAAGAAAAACCTAGAAGGTATTCAGTGAAATTATCCTTCAAAAGTGAAGGAGAAATAGACTTTCTCAAACAAAAACTAAGAGACTCTGTAACCAGTAGACCTGTGTACTAAAAACTGTTAAACAGTTCTTCAGAGAAGGAAAATGATATACATCAGAAAGTCAGATTTACCCAAATAAAAATAAAGAATATTGGATAAGGAATAAAAGTAAAATAAAATCTATTTTTCCTATTCTTAATAGATAACAGTTCAAAGTAATAACACTGATTATAGCACCTGGATAAGTAAAATAAATGACAAGGAAAATCATCATCAGGTAGAAAGAGGGGCATTACCAAATGATACATTCTCCAAGAAAACATAACAATCTTTAATATGTATGTACCAAACAAGAGAGCAAATAATGATAGGACTACAAAGAGAAATAGATATATCCACTATTATAGTTAGAGACTTCAACACCCCCCTTTCAGTTACTGACAGAGCCAGCAGGCAAAAGAAAAAAAAAGAAAAAAAGGAGTAAGGATTTAGGTGAACTGAACGGCACCATAAATCAAATGGATCTACCTGACATTTATATAATACTTCATCTAATAACAGCAGAACACATATTCTCTTCAAACTCACATGGAACATTCATCAAGACAGACCAAATTCTAGGCCATAAAACACAACAAATTTTAAAGAATAAAAATTAAACAAAGTATACTGTCACACCAAAATGGAAATTAAACTAGAAATCAATAACAAAAAGATAGCTGGAAAATCTCAAAATGTGGAGAGATTAAACAACACACTTCTAAATATCACACAGGTAAAAGATGAAATCAAGAGGAATTTAAAAATATTTTGAACTAAATGAAAATATAAATCAAAATTTCTGTGATGCAGCAAAAAGCAGTGCTTACAGAAAAGCTCATAGCATTGGATGCATGTATTAGAAAAGAAAACAAGCCTAAAACCAATAACCGAAGCTTCTATCTTAGCAAATAAAGAAGGATAACTTAAGCCTAAAGCAAAAAGAAGGAAAGAATAAAAATTATAGCATTAATCAGTGAAATTGAAAATAGGAACTCAATAGTAAAAATCGATGAAAACAAAAGCTGCTTTGAAAGATTGATAAAATTGATAAACCTCTAGCCAGACTAAGAAAAAGAGAGAGAAGGGACAAATTATCAGAAATGAAAGAAAAGTCATGACTACCAATCACATGAACATTAAAAGGATAATAAAGGAATATTATGAACAAAGATATGCCTACAAATTTGACAACTTAGTTAAATGTACCAATTCCTTGAAAGGGACAAACTATGAAAATTTACACAAGAAATAATAGATAATCGGAATAGGCCTATATGGGGAAAAACTCAATCAATAATTAATAATAAGCTTTAAATAAATAAAGTCCCATACCCAGATGGTTTCACTGGTGAATTCTACCAAACAGTTAAGGAAGAAATTACACCAATTCTCTATACTCTCTTCCAGACAGCAGAAGCAGAGGAACACTTCCCAACTCACTCTATGAGGCCAGTATTACCCTAATATCGAACCAGACAAAGACATTAAAAGAAAGGCAAACTACAGACAAACATCTCTCATGAACACAGATGTAAAAATCCTCAACAAATATTAGCAAATCGAATCCTGCAACGTTTAAATAGTGACCAAGTGGGATTTATCCCAGGTGTACAAGGCTGGTTCAACATTCTAAAATCAATTCCTGTAATCTACCACCATCAAAAGACGAAAGCAGAAACATCACATGACCGTATCAACTGATGTAGAAAGGCATGATAAAATCTAACACCCGTTTGTGATAAAAGCTCTCAGCAACCTAGGAATAGAGAGAACTTACTCAAGTTGATAAATAACATCTACAAAACACCTATAGCTAAAATCATTCTTAATGGTGAGAAACTGTATGTCTGTCCACTAAGCTCAAGAACAAGACCAGAAGGTTCCCTCTCTCACACTTGTATTCAATATTGTACTGGAAGTCATAACTAATAAGACAAGAAAAGGAAATCAAAGGAATAAAGTTTAGGAAAGAAGAAATAAAACTATTTTGTTTGCAGATGACATGATTGTCTATCAAGAAAATCCTCCCAAAACCTACAAAACAAAGACACCTGGAACTCATAAGCAATTCTAACAAGGTCACAGAATGGATACAAGATTAATATACAAAAGTCAATCGCTTTCCTATATACCAGCAATGAACGATTAGAATTTAAAACAAACATAATTCCATTTACATTATCACCAAAAGAAAAAGAAAAAAAAAAAGAAGTACTCAGGTATAAATCTAACAAAATATCTGCAAGATCTGTATGCGAAAACTACGTAACTCAAGAAATAAAAGATCTAAATAAATGGAGAAAGATTCTGCATTCATGGATTGGAAGACTCAATCTTGTTAAGATGTCAATTCTCGACTTGATCTCCAGATTCAAGGTGATCCCAATCCCAGTAAGCTATTTTGTGGATATCAACAAATTGATTTTAAAGATAATAATGGAAAGCTATTTTTCTTTATTACTGACATGAGTTTGTTCCTAAGTAGACTTTAATGGAGAATTTATTGAAAAAAATGGGAAAGGTTTCACACTATCATTTCAACTAAAATCTTTTCCCGAATTTACTTCTCTCAAACTATATTTTAAGCTTCCTGACAAATAAAAATGATCTTATATTTGTTAATTTATACATGCTACACTACATTCCTCAAAAATAGGAATTACTTCTGATTTTTGTGTGCCTAGCAGAGTGCCCGACATTTTATAGACAATAGATTTTTCTTAAACAGATACTTGTTGAATTTCACTTTAAATGTCAAGCCTGGAACACAGCGCTCTAAGTAGAGGTAGAAAAATTTTTTTAAATTTTATTCTTTAATTAAAATGCTTTAACTTATGAAACAAACCTTTAAGAAATAGTAAAGCCCATCACCACCAAATCAGTATTACAAGAAATGTTAAAGGGACTTCTTTAAGAAGGAAAAGAAATCAAAATAAAAAATATGAACAAGGAAATGCCACAAAGGAAACAAATCTTCTCACTGACAAAGGCAAACACGAATAAAAGCAGTGGATCGGCCAACACTAAAACTAGTATGAAGGTTAAAAGGCAAAAATAGGAAGGTCATGTGAAATTATAACACACACAAAAAAGTAAAAAATAATGACAAAAGCATAACTGTGGAAGAGGGTGAGTTAAAATAGTGTTTTTAGAATGTGTTTGAACTTAAGTGGATCATCAACTTAAAACAGATTGCTCTAAACACAGCTTGGTATATATGAAGCACATGGTAACCACAAACCAAAAATCTGTAACAGATATATAAGAAATAAAGAGAAAGTTTTCTAAACACAACACTACAGAAAGTCATTAATATAAAAGAGATGAGAGCAAGAGAAAAAGGAACAGAGAAGTACAACAACAATCAGAAAACAATAAAATGGCAATAACTACATACCTATCAGTAATTACTTTAAATGTAAATGGACTGAATGCTCCAATCAAAAGATAAATGAATGAAGGGGGGGGTGGGGTGTGTGTGTGTGTGTGTGTGTGTGTGTGTGTGTGTGTGTGTGTATTTTCAAACGGAATATTGCTCGGCTACAAAAAAGAATGAAGTCTTACTATTTGCAACAATATAAATGGACCTAGAGGGTATTATGCTAAGTGAAATAAGTCAGAAAGAGAAAGACAAATACCATATGATATCACTTATATGTGGAATCTAAAATACAAAATAAACAAACAAGTAAGACAGAAGCAAATTCATAGATACAGAGAACAAATCAATGGTTGCCAGATGGGAGGTGGGTTGGGGGGCTGGGTGAAAAAGATGAAGGGATTATGAAGTACAAATTGGCAGTTACAAAATAGTCATGAGGATGTAAAGTACAACTTAGAGAACACGGTCAATAATATTGTTAAGAACTATATATGGTGTCAGGTGGGTACTAGACTTATTGGGGGATCACGTCTTAAGTTATATAAATGCTTAACCAATATGCTGTACACCTGAAACTAATATAATGTTGAATGTCAACTGTAATTGAAAAATAAAAAACACAAAAATTTAAATGTCCACTATATGGGCATTTGTCGATCAGTTCCTTTTCTTTTATTACCAGTAAATACATATTTCAGACCTGTATAGAAAAATGATTCATGTTCATTTTTGCTCCTGAAGGTTTGAAAGTCACATTAAAGAGCTAGTATAAATCTCTTAGGCACAGACATCATTAGAGACTAAAGAAATTACTCATCTTAAGAAGGTATAGAAAGAACATTATCTTCTTCGACTAATTATGTTTTTATGATTAGCAGAAAAGGGGACATTAAAGTCCATCTAGTACCCCCAGCCAACTCATCCTCTAGACTGGGCAGTGGGCAGTGGGTGAGGGGATAGAGTGAGGGGGATATGATCATTTAGGAACTGAGAATTGAGTCACCATAAGAAGAATGAAGGAGGTAAAGTCTTCTGTGTAGACAATGCATGCAGAGCTAGTACTGGGTAGTTCTAATATGACCATTCCCTTATCTCATTTACTAAAAAACAAACAAACAAACAAATCCAGAATAGGATAAAGGCAACCAGGAAGCTTGCAAAAGTCCCAAATTCTTCGAGTTCCCTAAACAAGTCAGATTCGCCTGGAAATTGACACATGAGCCATTATTTCTTATTGATAACAAGACAACAGAAGCATAGGTCATTTTTCCTACATCAACAGACTAGCAGAATTGGAAATACAAAATATTATAAAACAAAGAAGTATCATTTTGGTGAGACTTCTGTAGTGTTCCAGACACTGTTCTACAAGTAACTGGATCAGCAACAAAAATTGGGTCAAGAGAAGAAACGACATAGAATCAACGGTTCTATGTGAGTGCTTCTGTTAAGAGGAGAGAGAGGTTTCCTCCATGAATGATTCCTACTATCTTTGTTCCAGACCTGGAGTCCAGTTTCACTTTGATGTCTCATTGATCTCTATAATCTACAGTATGTTAATGTCATTTGGGAGAGAGTAATTACTGAAAAAATGATTATGATTAAATAATCAATACTGAAATATTTCTGGCTTTCGACAATCTTTATGAAAAGTCCCAAGTCTCTCTTTAATTTTCTTCAGATGCTGGAAATTTTGCATACAAGAAGTAAAAAACCACATGATATTTTTACTTAAATAAGGATGAAAGTAATGATAAAATAATCCCATATGTTCAGTTTCTCATTGTTGACGCATCTCTAAGCTTTGTTTTAAAAAGCTCAATTCACGTGTAAAACCTAAAACTAAAAATTAAAGAAAAACATTTGTTTTATTTAATGTGGGGGAAAAAACCTGAAAAAAGTGAAAGTTAATTTTGTTTTAGTAGAACATAACTGTGGTCTGAGATGGAAGACTACAAATAATCTGTTAAATTGGTGATGATTTGCTCATTGACTTTTCGTCAAGTATTTTCTTAAAATAGTTCAGTTTTTCAAAAGAAGTAACCAAATTGTCATTTTTTTTTGGTGGAAAAACAAAATTACTCTGAAGAAAAAAGGAATCGCTAATTCAAAATGTGTGATGCTTGCTAAAAACAAAGCTTTATAGCAAAAGACAAATTGTGAATATTAAGTAATAGCAAACAGCCAAAGAAAGCCTTTTAACAGGGGGAAATATGGGAATACCTCACTAGTGAATATTTCAGATCTGCTCTTCCTGCCACTCCTAATCCCAATCTCAATCTCCCAAATTTCAAAAGAGAAAAATGGCACAATCCAGATTTTCTCTATCTACTCTCTCTTTAATCTCTTGTAATTTGGTGTTAATGTACTGTTTCACTTAAAGGGGGCATTAATAAATGGCGCTGTTAAATAAAATGGGTTTTTACACTGTTGGTGAATACCACTTTTAAAAATCTTTCTTCCTTGCTTTCGAGGGGTAGGCCTCCCTTTCCTTTCAGTCTGACTATTTTAAGTAAGCCCTTCACTCTGCTCTGCACTCCCTCTTGGAAGGTTCACATCATTTCACAGTTCCATCTCATGCTCAAGTTCACTATTTCCAGCGTCAAATCAAAGCCTGGTTCCAACCACATTTATCAGCTGCATAATTTTGGCCCTGTTGCATAACTTCTCTGTGACTCAGTTTTCCCATCTGAGAAATGGAAATAAGTGGGGTTGTGGTGGGGATAAAATGTAGAACATCCAGCAGAGTGCCTAGCATATAGTAGATGCTCAACATATGGTATTAATATCAGATTTGGTAATCTGATGTCATTTTATTCTTTATAATGAAAGCCAAATTCATTACTTCTCCCCCCAAACCTATACACCTTTTATAAGTTTTCGATCAGATAAATGATACCAAACACTTTTCCCATTTGCCACAAATCTCTCGGATCATCTTTAATCCTCTAAGGGACCCACTACGCTTCAACGGCTCTCTACAGTGTCCCTCATCTGTTGTTCTGTAATTTAAGACGACTTTATTATTTATTGACTACTTAGAGGCTGCACCCCAATACTGGGTTGTTCATGGCTTTGTATAACTAGGTCTATCTCAAGAGCATATGTCAGCTATTACTTCAAAACAAACAAACTTCTCATAGATCAACCCCGGCCATGGGAAAGGAGCTACATGAACCAGGACTTCCTTGTCTGAGGCTCACAAGTACCACCCCACAACCTCTCTCTACTTGGCTGCATAACCTCTCTTGTCTCAAGTTCTAATCTCATCTCCCTATTTAACTCCATTCCATTCTCCCTGCTTTGTAAATAATGACCTCTTTAAGCTTCTGCAAAGAAAAAGTGTGTGAGAAAGCATGCCTACCCCTCATAAGCACTTCAAAGCAGACCTGCCAATAAAAAAGTCAGCAATGTACATGTGCAGGGTAAAGGCCCAAGCCAGAACTTCTTCCAAATGTGAGCAGTCATAAAGCGCCATCAATAGCTAAAGTCATTGCTAAGAGTTTTCATATACATGCCAATGTGTAAATATAACAATAAAGAGAAGCTGTCAAAGAGAGTACTGTTACATTCTTTTTTAATGTTTAAAATGAATTTTCATTTATTTCCGTAAATTAAGAAGTACGGTCTATGGCCTGGAATAGAAAAACACTGCACTGTGTTCACGAAAAAACAAGATGCATCTTTTTATAAATGTGACTTCTAAATTTCTTGTAACAGTACACATAGTAAAATAGTAACTTTCTTTCACATTTGCTCAAATATTCAATATTCTAGGAATTATTTAATTATACATACCTATAGCCAACTCTCTCAGAGATCAAACTTATGTATGTGATCACACAGACCCATGCATAAGTGATCATACATTTTTAAAGAATTCAACCATTTTTATAAGCATTAAATTTTTAAAAGATGCAAAATACATGGGCATGATTATTTTACATATAATGGGTACATAGAAAGGATTATATCTATTTTTAACTATAACATAAGATTTCATGGTAATCCATTTATTTGATCCTGAAGGGTAAATCTTACCACAAGCATCAAATTCTCTGTTTTGGGGCAATGGGGTAAAGATTTGAAGGTCTGATTCTGGCTGAAAAAAGGATATACTATAACAAGTCTAATGACTAAACAGCTGCAGGTTCTAAAATGAATTTTTATTACTTTGAGTTAGGTACTAATTTATGCTTTAAATTTTCCATCCAGCAATATCTTTTTAGATGCATGAAAGGAAAAAGCAACAATACTGAGAGAGATGGTCTGTGAGTCCCTCATTTAGTGAAGGGCAGTAAAAAGAGATGTCTTTTAGATGCAATCTCATTTATAACATTAATGTGTACAGTGCAAACCAGATCTCAGTTATCTTTTAATAAAAGAGTAAACCAAATATATGGAAAGATAAAATCAAATATTCAACTAAAAAACTTTTTTTTACATATGAGGCAGGAGAGTTCAGATAATGTCAAAAAAGAAGGGGGAAAAGGTCACCGCAAGAAGTGTGACAAAGACAGAGAAAATACTGTTGGAAGATTTGCATTATGTATCGGAAATCCTTGGGTTTTAAAACTCAAGGATTAAGAACCGAAGCTTCCATTTGTTATGTTGTATAAACAGAGCCATAGTACAAAAAGAGGTACGATGTTTATAAAACAGTCAAATTTAACTTGGACACTAACAATCTATTTCCCCTGAGTAGTATCTGCCCAGGAAATTCATTTTTTTAAGGTTCAGAAATTTACTGTAACTCAAGGAAACTCATTAAAAGTATAGCATTTCATTAGGGAATTTCCCATTTGCTTAATTTCAAACTGTAATATTTCTTAATGAGGTATTCAAGATACTAAATTTATTTTTATTATATTTATTATTATAAATTCTTAATCATCTTGAATCAAGAACCAATAGTATTCAAACCATTTTTTTGAGGATTTATTGGCAGAGATATTCAGATAACTATTACCAACATAAAATAATACGAATACCCAATTTCAAGAATAGAAAATCCCCTGAATTAAAAAAGAGATTTGTGAAGTACAGCATAAGGAATGTAGTCAATAATATTGTAGTTACTATAGTGCCAGGTGGGTACTTATCGGACAGATCACTTTGTAAATTACATAAATGTCTAACCACTATGCTGTATACCTGAAACTAATATAAAACAATATTAAATTATTGAGTAAAACATGCTCACCACTGAACAACAGCTATGGAAATGTGAAATAATTTACCTGAATAAATGGTGATTATCACAGTCAAACAATCTATATAAGATTCATTTCAAGGTTGTTCAAGGTTGATCAACTATAGTCAATAATCATAATCATACACTATTATTTCAAGCCCTATTTCATAACCAAACACTTATCCACTATATTCTTCAAAATATGGATTCAGATCCATCAAGCAATCTAAATTATTGGGTCTTCATGAAAAATACTGACTGACTGAAATTCCTTATTGCTCATAAATATCTGAACATAAATTAAATACATCACTACCTTGATTTCTTCTCTATCACCTTTTCTCTTCCCATTAGGCGACTTTTCACCTATAAATAGGTCTGTGAAAAAATAGCGCATAATTTCAAAGAACTAATGACTACCTACCTTACCATGCTAAAGCTTGATGTCCAAAAGTAGCCTACTTTCTCTGGGTTCACATATTAAATCTACTCATTAAGCATCATCATCATAGCCAGACAATTTTAATTATATGTCCCCACATACTATATTAATTCCAAAACAGTTAAACATATAAAATTATTTTTTTCTTTTTAAAAACCATGTACTTGCCTTGTGTCTGCATTTAAGTACAACTCCATAGGCTCCTACAATAAAAAGAAATAAACAGTTAGAAGCAGGTATACAAACTATAGCTCTTGTAGAAACTGAAGTTCTATTATATTTACATTGGTTATCAGTATACTTTACAATAATAATAATTCCTAAAATGACACTATTTGGCAGTGATAATGCAATGAGCCACATACAAACAGAGCAAGAGTATAAGCAACCCGTTTCCTCAACACATATTTTTAAATATTTCCTTTTACAGAAAATTTCACCTGAGATATTTTTAAATTTAAGCTTAAAATTTTCTGGAGGAAAGATTTAGACATAAGAACTTTAAGAGTAAATGAAGAGGACGTCAGAAACATGGCAGAGTGAGAGATGTCCCCAGATCTCTCCCCTTGAAACTACAATAAGCTGAACATCTAAAACTCAACAGAAAACACCCAAAATGCACACCAGCATGTCTGAGCATGGGATCTGCGCATAAGAGCTACCACAGAGAAAAAAAAAAAAAGTAAGTGAAAATTAATTCAAAAGATTCTAGGGAATGTAAAACTTAAGAGCTAATGATTTCCCAATAGTAAGCTCAAGCATGGAGCCTACCAAATATGTTCTCTGTCCTAGGAGACAGTTAAATCCTCTTTAGGGACACTGGAATGTCTTTCCTGACTGACAAAATAGTATAGGTCTCAGCATTCCAGTTAATAATTACTAGGGTTGCTACATTTTTTGCCATAAAGACTCAGTTCCTAAGGGTACAGGCTACAAGCTGTCCATTTATATATAGCTAAACACTCCTACTGTCATTGGTATATTTCGATGACATGTATCACTACCTTTTGGGTTACTTGTCCTACTATCCAGGCAATAAACTACTTCCTTAGAGGCAGAACACAGAGTTGACAGCAAAGTGCCCAGGAAACTGAGGTTAAAGTCAATGTTGTGAAAAAAATCTAATTAGGAAAATCAAAAGGTAACGTATAACCGAAGTCTGTAGAAATGTCAAGTACACTTACATTAACAGACAGGCAAAGCCTGCATGCATCCATCAGAAGGGGACTTCGGGGACATGCAATTGAGAAATAAGTCTCTCTCTAATAGCGTCTAGGGAACCAGACAAGTCTCCCCAACTTTGGTGGAGATGGATGAATCTTATCATAGTTAGGAAGGGACCAGCCATTACAGTCATCCAACTTAGCTACACAATCACCAGGCAATCATGCAGTCCTTACATAACTGCCCATGCCAGTTTTTCTAGGGGATGAAAATGTATTCCCTACGCTACCGGAATATAGAGTTTGTTTGACAGTTTTTAATTTCCTTAATATATATGTATTTCTTAGCCAAAAAGCATCTGAGATAGTTTACCCCCCCCCAAAAAAAAATAATAAAAAAAAAAAAGCATAACAATCATGGTTCTGACTATAACTTAAACTGACATATTCCAATTTATTTATAACAGTCTGGTAGTTTTAGTTAATCTGAGCCAATCCCTGAGAAGATGATCACTTATGGGCATACTAAGAAAAACAAGGTTATGATCCAGAAAAACTTAGGCCCAAAATCTGGAATATTCTAACTCTGTTATTACCCTATAAGCTGACCTCCTCCAGTCAGCAGCTTTATTGCATAAGTCTCTAATTGTAATTTTCTTTTGGGGCGGGGGGACAAATAAAAAAACAAGGCAACTACTATAAAACAGATAGTAGATAAAATATTAAGGATAAATTTTATTTACATAATATCAATGAAGAAAAAAGGAGCTGACTGGTGAAGGAAAAAGGACTTGTTCTTTCTATATGGTTTTGACTTCAGACCCTGAAGCAAACACCCAATGATTAGACTGTATTTTAATTGTTTCTATTTATTTGAAAAGGATTAAACAACATAATATCAAAATGTAAAACAGCTTTGCTGTTCACAATGGTAAATTTTTAAAACTTCCTTTGAAATTCAAAACTTATTTGAAAATTCTGAAATAAGAAATGTTTGTAACTTTTGCTTTAAAGACATAAATGCTAAGAAACTGTAATTATAATCATTTATCCCATTACTAGAACCTTTTATCAGAATGTCCATAAAGTTATCTTTAAGTCAAGAGCAAAAATTACTAAGAAAAATGAGGATGACTTATGAAAAATGAATTACCATATTTCATCAAATCAATGATGTCATTGATTATGAGCATGATTTTAAGTACTACTAGGAAAATTGCTGCCAATTAAACCATGACACGCTACTGATTATAACACACATCTTGATTTCAAAGATGTTAAAATATGACCAAGTTGTGCGCCTTAGATTTTATAAAATATGGTTTGTCATTCTCGAAGACAAACAGAAGTTATTTATTCATTTATGTACCATGTATTAAATAAAACCTACACAAATAAATCTCAAGTTATTCAAAATAAGCCTAGCTGATATAAAAATAAAATGTAACCAAACCACTGTAGACTAAAGAAAGCATGATTCCTCATGAAAAGAATGAAACGAAAGCAGCCTTAAGAAATCCCTGATTTGTTCAACTTTAACGGATTTAAAATGTGATTAACTTTTGATTGGAGAATAAGACTCAATAGTTTAAGAGTAATTTTATTTTTAATAGTTTACTCTTAGGCACATACCAGAATTTACATAGATTAAATTAACAGGACCTGAATTACTAGCTTTTTTGGTGGTAGGTATAATTGTACATTGCTCAAAAACTCAAGGAATGTTAAACTTACCTTCACCTACAACCCCAAGGATCTCAAATTTATTCATCACATTACCAATGTTAGGAATCTTCATGAAGACAAACTCCTTTTTTGATGCAAGCCACAGAACATGGCATTGAAGAACTTCTGAGCAAGTTGTTCACAAATTGGCAGGAAGTTTCACATATTTGTTCTACTGTGACATAGTAAATGATTTCCTGAAAAATCAAACACAATTAAAATCCGTAAGTTTTATGTCTCAATACTCTAACAATCTATCCTATATTTTTGTACAGTTCTTTTAAAACCATGTTTCGAGGAAGGAAGAAAAAATAATAGGAGAAGAGAACCCAAAATGAAACACGAACAAATGTACCTAACCATATTTGAAATGAGTAACAAACACACTGAAGAGGGCCAGAGGAAAAAGATTAACCCTAAGTAACTCTTGAAAAACAACACTTTAACTACATGCTCTCCTTGACATAAGGACAAAGTAAATATATAAATATTATGCTCTACTTAGATATTTGTTTTTATACAAAAATATGAAGTTCCTTTATGTATATGCTAGGATTGAGAAAATAAGTAAATATATTATGGATAATGACAGTTTGGTCACTTATTCTCATAAAAAAAAAGTTACAAATATGAAAAGGGGAAAGGCTTGGAATTACAGTTAACCGTATAAGCTCAGTTCTTTAATTTTAATATAGAGAGATGCAGAAATAGATACGTGTGTATAAATGTATATACACACGTATACTCCCCTTACTGTCTGCAGAGGGGACCTAGATGCAATGACACTCCAATAGCTAGTGCTTCAATAAAAGGAACCAGGGTTCCTTGAAGAGATGGCTGATCCCCAGGCTAGGGACTAGAATGTATTTTAGTGGTGCCAGAAAATAAGGAAATGCTCTAAGAATGATGGGGGCATGTCTAAAGGACACAGGAGGCAGCTTGAAGAGACTCCCACTGGTCACAGGAGGAATATTTGAGCAACAAAATAAACAAGAATAGCAGCAGATTACAATCCATAGAATAAAATTAAAACACACCAGTGCTTAGTGACATAAGTAAGTAATAGAGAAGGAAAAGCTCTTTGTTAGAATATAATTCCAAATAATAAATGTAGTAAAGAAATTAGAAAATCACCCTTTGGCAACCACCCTGGTAATAATTATTTCAGGCAACTATCATCAAAACATAATAAAACTAGTGGTTGAAAGTTTGATAGAAAACGATATATTATCTAGTCTCAACATAGCTCCCTATAAGATACCTATCAATTACAAAGGGAAAAACAGTAATTTCATAGTGAAGAATCCTGCCAGATACTACCTTAATTAAGTGATCAATGTTAACATCGTCAATAACAGGACAAGTCAACACCCTATATACCTCCTGATAGAATGCATCACAACATACTTCTGCAGCATTCCTTCCAAAAAAGGTAAAACCTGAATCTAACCATAGGCAGCAGCAGAGGAGCTCAAACTGAGGGACATTCTACTATGTAACTGGCCTGTACTCTTTAAAAATGTCTAGGTCATGAAAGACAGGGAACAACTGAATAACCGTTTCATGGAAGAAGATGAAGAGCCATTGATAACTAAATGTAATGTATGATCCTGGATTGGATTCTGGACAAGAAAACTACATATATATTTTTTGCTACAAAGGGTAACTGATAAAATTTCAATATCTACAGATAATATTGTATAAACAATCATTTTATTTTGATAATGGTATGGTAGTTATATAAAATAATGCTCTTTTTTAAAGAAATGGTGAAATGGGTGAAGGTAGTCAAATGGTACAAATGTCTAGTTATAAAATAAATAAGTCATGGGAATATAATGTACAGTACGGTGACTATAGCTAGTAATACTGTATTGTATATTCAAAAGCTGCGAACTTGGATCAAAGATCTATGAAACAGGAAATTCTACCGATCTTTCAAACTTTTCTCTAAATCTGAAATTATTTCAAAATAAGTTCTTTTGTCTCAAAAACCTATCCTATCTTTAAGAAAAATATCTGTATCAACACAAAATATTGGTTTAAAAAATAAATAAAAACCAGTAAAGAAATTTCCTTTGCTGCTTATGAAATTTGCAATTTTTAACAAATACGAGTACCCTTGTGGTATGGACAAGTATTAACGCAAAGTGTGCCTTTTTGTACACTGATGGTAGGAAGGTAAACTGGTACAAGCTTTCTAAAAAAGCATTATGTCCATAATTAAATGCTTTTAAAATGTTTACATCCTGATAAAAATATCTGACAAAAAATGTTTATATCCTGATAAAAGTATCCTGATACATCATTCTTAAATGTAAAGTATTAGACACAGTCTCTTTAAGTATTAAGAACATGACAAGAAATCCTAATATTAATACTTATCAACATTACTATTATTAGACATTACCCTGGTGGTTTCTAGCCAGCTCAGTAAAACAATATATAGCATTGGAATTAGGGAAACAAAATAGAATTTACAAATATTATTGTCTATATAGAAAATTCAGAGGAATTTACAAATTACCAGAATTATAAGTGTTAGCAAGGTAGTTGAATATGTTTAATATACAAAAATCAACTGCATCTGTAAACATCAACAAAAATCAAAATACAATTTTTTAAAGTCACATTTACAACAAAAAGTCACTTAGGATTTAACATAATAAAAGATATTCAAGACCTCTATTCAAATAATATATAATTTTATACATACCTTTATTCAAAAACATTAATATATATAAATGGAGTTATCCCAATTTTAAGGCGAGGAAGATTCAGTACTATAAAGATATCAATTCTCTCCATATTAACCTATATAAGGTTCAGTACTATAAAGACATCAATTCTCTCCATATTAACCTATCTATATAGTCAATGCAATTCCAATCAAAATCCTAACACGGTTTTTGAGGAATTAAGACAAGTTGATTCTAAAATTCATAAGGAAGAACAGAGTTCCAAGCACAGCCCACATTCTCCTGAATAATAAAAGAAAGAAGGTTCAGCCTTGAGGGTAGGATCTGGCAGAATGCCCTACCAAATATACTGAGGGTTAGAACCGAGCTACAGAAATGAAAACAGTGTGCTCTTGGCACAGAGATAGACAAATTAGCCAGTGGAACTGACGTGAGAGCTCAGAAGCAGACCAGACTTAAATATGTCTACAGTTCCACACTCACCTCCCCCTGTAGTCTGTTCTCCACACAGTAGTCCTTAGGATAAGACAGATCATGCCACTTCTCTGCTCAAAACTCTCCGATGGCTTCTCTTATCATTAAGAGTGCAAAGTCCATGCAAGCCCCAAGGCCTTGACCTTTCCTCCAATATCATCTCTGAATAGTTTCTACCCTGGCTTGCTTCACTCCAGCCATACTGACCTCCTTTCAGT
This sequence comes from Eidolon dupreanum, assembly GCA_028627145.1. Classification (NCBI taxonomy): domain Eukaryota; kingdom Metazoa; phylum Chordata; class Mammalia; order Chiroptera; family Pteropodidae; genus Eidolon; species Eidolon dupreanum. The sequence goes on along the minus strand of CM053505.1, from coordinate 7,355,539 downwards.
TTGATATATAACAAGAACGTCACAGTTGTCCCTAATCTTAAATATTTCTTTGTTACTCTAACATTCACTTTACGTTAGATTCTTATTGATTTTTCATTCATTTATAAAAAATGTTTTTGGAAAAAAGGAAGGCAAGAGAAAACAGACACTACTTTAGAAAATTTTAATGGAATCACAAATTTTAAAAGGATGACTGTGACTTTCAGAGAAAATGGTTACAATTTCAGAAGAAATTAATAAATATTCTATTCTTTCATTTCTTAAACAAATAATTACTGACTGCCTAAAACATTTCCAGAAATAGGTAAATAAGACACACACAACAGTGGTGAACATGATAGGCAAGATCCTTGTCTTCACAGCGCTTTTACATTTTGCTAAGAAAAAACACAAGATTATTATACCTAAAATTATTGTACTTAAAATACGAGATACTGATTCATGTTATGAAGGGGTGGGGGTGGGGGTAGGAGGGACAAAGAATGATTACCCAGACTGAGAAGACTCTCGAAAAAGGTGGTATCTGAGGTGAAATATCAATAACAAGGAGCCACCCATATGAAGATCTAAAGTCAGTCACATTCCAGGTAAAAGATGCTCAGTTTCCTGAGAATGAATCATTCTTTCATTTTCTATGGGTGATTTGGAAGAACTCCCAGGAAATATTTAAATATTCCACTCTCCACCAATAATGGTATGGCTCATTTCAAAGGAAATGAGAGATAAAAATTTAATCATTCCCACTATGAAGACTCGGCACCCCAAAAGTTCTGTATGGAAACATATATAAAGAACATTTGGTCCCACCTATTCCCTGTGGAAATCAAAATTCAGTAATGCCAACTGGGACTCAGAATTTAAATGTGTGAGTAAATACCTAATATAGGTGTCAAGAACACTCTTTTAACTACCAGTATTCTGACTGAGGAAAGAAAAGTACGCCAAATTGAATTTATGCCAATAAAAGGGGGCAACTTAGTAGATGTGACAAGCTTAGGGAGCTACTTGGCAGACCTGACAAGCTCAGTGACATCCCAGACCTACAGCTTAGCGAAGGTCAGTCTTTACTTCGGTGAGCCCTGTTCATTGTTCTTAAGCACCCAGGTAACATACCTTTGAAACGTCAGAGTAATTTTCTTTCCCAGACCCCTCGACAGCACAATGGCCGGCGCCAGAGCACAAGACCACGGAACTCCTCGCTGTTCTCTTGTTGCCCACATACCATCTCTATGTGCTGTAAATGTTAAATGTTAACTCTCCTGTGCCCGCCAGGGTAAAAGAAGTATGTGTTTCTACATTTTGCTTTTTATCCAAGCCTGCAGCTTTCCCCACTTTGCTTTCTCCTGCCTCCTTAATCTACTACCGATGAATTTCATATAACCTACATTACGTTTTCTCCTTTGATTCGTTTTCTCCTTTGATTCTAAATGTATAAAACGAGCTGCAAAACTGCCATTTTCTGGAGCATTTTCTCAAACCAAGCAGGTCCTCAAAAATCTGGCTCAAATAGAGCTGGAAACAAAATGGCATAGATGACAGAGGCTCTGTTCATCTCTCTGGCGACCAAATCAAAGTTATGACAGAAACAAGGAGCAGCACCAAGGAAAAATCGCCTGGAATCTAGAGGAACAAGCTATACAACTAGGGAGAAATCCAAGAAAATATGCTGCAACAGCAGAAGGTAGGATGGGGCGAGGACGCGGGGCTGCCTGGTTTCCAGAAGCAGAGTGGGATGGAGCTGCGGCAGCGGAAGAAGCCTCTTAAAGGGACTGCGACCATGAGCGGATTTTCGCGGTGACTGACCTACTTGCTCAGAGCACCAGTGCCGGTTCCACTGTGCCCAGGGGGCACCAGGGACGTACAGGGAGACATTGTCGGAGTGAGGGCCCAGGCGAGATTTTCTGGGTACAGAAGTGCCGGCGGTATCCATTGTTTCCTGTTGAGCCCTCCCCGACTACCAGTGCACGGGACCAGCGCCGCCATAGCATTGACATCATCAAACTGGATAACAGAGGTCACTCCACCCAGAGGATCCCCTGAAACCCCACTTCCACCCAAGCCACATCCAGGTGTATCCTCAGCAAGTCAAGTGCTCCTCGCTGAGACTCACACTGGTGGAGACAGCTGGCCTCGGTTTCTGGGGTGGCCTTTTCAGGCAACTATAAGCTCAGCATCCGTGGATTGCTTGCTAAATCTTAACGGATGGCCCCAGAGGGGCAGAGGCTTGGACTAAGTTTGGCCTGCAGCTGAACCCTTCTCTGGACTGTGCCACTGGACACCTTCTTCACAAATCCACACTAATAAGACCAGGAGACTTAAGAGCTTTGCTTAGAACACAGAAATAGACATGGAAAGGCAGCAAAAATGAGAAGACAAAGAAGCAAAAACCATATGAGAGAAGAGAACAGAGATCCAGATATAATGGAGTCAAGTAATCTAACAGATGCAGAGTTCAAAACACTAGTTATAAAGATGTTCAATGGACTTTTGGTTAAATTCAATGAGAACTTCAACAAAGAGATAAAAAACAAAAATGGAAATAGAATTTATAAAAGGGAACCAGTCTGAAATGAAGAACATATTATCTGAGATGAGAAGTATATTAAATGGAATAAACAAAACAATAAACAGAGTGAATAAAGAAAAGGATCAAATGCCCTATCTAGAGAACAGAAAAGCCAAGCACACTCAATCAGAATGGCAAGAGGTAAGATGCCAAGACTATAAAAATAATTTAAGGAGCATATGAGACACTATTAAGGCTCCAAATATCTGTCTGATCAGCGTAACTGAAGAAAGTCAAGATGTTGAACAGCTGTTTGAAGAAATAATGATGGAAAACTTCCCTAACCTCATGAAGGAAATGAACACAAAACCCCAGAAAGCTCAGAGAATTCCAAAAATCAAGGATCCAAAGAGGCCCACACCAAGACACATCATCATTAAAATGCCAAAGGTTAAATACAAAGAAAGACTATTAAAAGCAGCAAGAGAAAAACAGATAGTTACTTATAAGAGAAAACCCATAAGACTGGCAGCTGATTTCTCAAAAGAAACTATGCAGGACAGAAGGGCTTGGCAAAAAATATTCAACAATATGAAGACCCAAGATCTACAACCAAGAATAATTTATCCAGCAAAGCTATCATTTAGAGCTGAAGGACAGATAAAGAGCTTCCCAGACAAAAATAAGCTAAAGAAATTTATCACCACCAAGCCAGTATTACAAGAAATGTTGGAGGGACTTCTTTAAGAAGAAAAATCATGTATCCAAAACGAATAAAGAATGATAACTACATTCCTATCAATAAGTACCTCAAATGAAAAAGAATTAACTTCTCCAACTAAAAGAGTGGATAAATGGAAAGGAAAGCAAGACCTCTACATGTTGCCTATAAGAGACTCGCTTCAGATTAAAAGACACAGATTAAAAGGAAGGGGATGGAAAAAGGTATTGCTTTGATGGACCTAGAAGGTATTTAAGTCAGACAGAGAAAGATAAACACTATATGATTTCACTTGTATGCAGAATCTAAGGAATAAAAAGAACAAACTAATCAAAAAACAGACTCACAAATATAGTAGACAATTTGCTGATGGACAGAGGGGAGGGGAGTTTGGGGGACTGGGAGAATGAGGTGAAAGGTTAAAGTACAGATTAGTAGCTGATGAATGGACACGGGGATGGGGAGCATGGCATAGGGTATGCAATTAGAATGAATACGTTGGCTATGTGGAGGGTTAGGGGAGGGACGGAGCAATTGGGGAGGCGATCGTTTTACTAACTATATGGATGTCTAAGCAATGTATTGTATACTTGAAACTAATTAAAATTTAAAAGAAGAGTAAAAAAATATGGCTCAAATAAATTCATATAAAATTCTTCTATAGGTTTCGACATTCTTACATCAACAACTACAATTTTATGTGAATAACTAATTTTTTAAGGCATAAAAATGCGGACATTTCAGCTTCAAATAATTATATAACTTGGATGTAATGACCCTTTGAGGACAAATACAAATGCTGGAGGGAACACTTTTTAAAAATAGCCTAAAAACCCCCGAAGACTTAATAAGATTGTGAAGAATTAATTACTTGGCTGAAATCAAGGCAAAAGAATAGAACCCGGAGAGGTAGTCCAAACCACCCAAAATGGTTTAAGCCCTCAGGCACTTAAAGACCCAGGAAAAACTGGACAAAAACAGGTTTGCTCTTGAAACCCTTACAAATCCATGGGCAAAAAAGACAAAGGCGAAAAGAAAAAGTTTAATAAGCCACCACTCGAAGCTGAAACCCCAAAGAGCTATATTCCCAAGAAAAAGGAAACCAAAAAGAAATCAGCCCTTGAATTATAGCTTTATGTCACCTGGGTGACCTAAATAAACTTCTAAGTGCCCCTTGGACAATGTGGTCCCACCTTCAGATTAGTAGTGCCACCAGCTATCTGATTGAAGCAGGGGGTGGAGCGGGGTATAAAAAAAAAAAAAAGAAAAGCATGTTTCTGCAGGAAGATAACATCAACCTAGCCCTCGCAATACTGCTACAGATAACTTCTCCTTTATACTGTGCAGTATATAATAACCAGATACACATGGTAATAAAATGTCATGAACAACAGAAACAACTGAAACAGAAAATGACCCAGAAAGACTTGTAATATTAGAATTATCAGGAAGAGCCTATAAAACTTTAAGGACGAATTAATAAAAACCCAAGGGTTGGACATTTTAACAGAACTTGAAGATCCAAAAGGTGAAAAATCAAATTTGAAAAAATAAATTAGAATTATAGAATTAGAAGAGAATAACAGCAAAGTAACTCAGTAGAGAGTTTAAAGAAAAAAAATATCAGGATATAGAATATTTTAAAAATATTTTTAAAACGTGACCAAATTAACATATAAACTGAAGCAAAGAACTGCAGAATATCTTTTTTCCCCCAAGTACACACAGAATGTTTACAAAAACTGATTATGTTCTAGGTCATAACACAATTCAAAACAAATTACAAGGATTCAAGCTCAAGGATGCTCTCTCTCCATAATGCAAGCAAGTATGCCAAAAAAAATCAATCATGAGAAATAATTCAAAAATATTCATGTTTGGAAATGAATATATTCTTAAAATAATCCACAAATCAAAGAAGAAATCATAAAAGGCTTTTAAAAATACAAGTTTATGGGAAGAATCTAAGGCAATGCTTGGGGTGAATTGAGAGGCTTATATGTATATATATTAGAAAACACTTTAAAAAAACAGAATAAACTAAGCATCAATCTCAAGAGGTTAAAAAAAGAACAGCAAAATAAATTCAAGTAAAATATAAAGATATAATTAAGGGCAGAAATTCATGATTTAGAAAACACATATGATTTAGAAAACACATACAGGGGTTCAAAATAGGCCTCCCCAAAATGTGCTACTTTGGCATATGGATTATTTTGAGCTAAAGACAATTGAGACCCTGCAGGATCACAGGAAACTTTTACCTCTCCCTTAAAGAATTAAATTTGGGACCTTGCCCACAATTAGAGTTGTCACTAGAAATAAATTTTTATGACATATCTATAGGGCTGGGCAACCTTTTAATTACTGAAAATTTGCTCTTCTTATGCAAATGACCCTCCACCCTTCTGAAGTCCCAAGGCATCTTACCTCAGTCCTCGGCTCAGGATGCCATATATACTTCATTTTACCTTTCTGTCTTAGAAACTCTGTTGTATATGGGGTTCGTGTACATACATATATGATTAAATTTGGTTATTTTCTCTTGTTAATGTCTTGTGTCAATTTAATTAGACCATAGACCACCGAAAGAACCTAGAAGGGTAAAGGAGATTTTCTCCCTGCTCCCCATCCCCCCTACACATGGACAATAAAGAGATCAAAAGAGCAAACAAAGAGCTGGATCTTGGAAATCAACTTTGGAACTAATCAAGGAAAAAAAGAGAACTCAGCCCAGACAACACATTGATTTCAGGCTTATGATATCCTGAGCAGAGAACCCATCCATGCCATGACTTCCAGAAAGGACTGTGAGCTAATTATATGGGTGCTGCCTTAAACTGAGCTTATGGTAATTAATTATGAAACAAGAGAAAGCTAATGCAAAGTGATAAAACTATAAAAAATAAGTGACCAAGGAAGTGTTTTATAAAAATTAGGATATTAATTACTTCCAGGGAGGAGCTGAGGTTAAGAAGAGATACATAGGAGGGCTTTAGAAATACAAAAAACATACACTCTAATTAATGTCTATTTCTTGACTCGAGTGATAGTTAAATAGACATTAAAGTGTATGTTTGTTTTTTTGTATTTCTATGATTTCTATGTTGTTATATTCTACAATAAAACAAGTTTTTAAGAACTCAAAGAGTAATTCTGATATATATAAGTAGTTCCTTGGTCATTTATATGGGGATAAAAGATGATTTTTATCAAATATAAATATTGACCAAAAAGGTTTAACTGAACAGAGTCTCTCTCTGAGGCTCAGACTCCACCCAGTACTGTGTCTAGTGCTGGGTATCATCAACAAAACCCAAAACTTCCTGTGATGGATAACCAGGTGCTGACCATGCCCATGCCAGTTAAAGAGCTGGTGAAGAGACTGGGCCAGTTTGGCCTCAGTGAGAGACAGCTGACATTCAAATGTCTGAAGACTCTTTGAAAAAGAGGGGGTAGAGCAGGTGATCTGAATTATTTCAGAGCGAGAACTAAGATGAGTGGCAGAAGTAAAAGGGGACAGATTTCATCTCAGTAGTACTTGGAACAATGAACCATTAATGGTTACTCATTCATTCTATAAATATCTGTCAGATACCTGCCGTGGACCAGCCCACTTACAGATGCTTCCGGATGTAGCAGTGAACACAGACATGGACCCTGCTCTCATGGAGCCTACTAAGGGGAGACAAGGCAATAAACAAACCAACATGATCATTCCAGACAGCGAAGGGGAGCAGATTTGTGACCCCAAAATATGACTCTTCGACATAAGAATATTTGAGCTAAAGGCAATCAAATCCCAGTAGATTCAGAAGAAGCTCATCATCTCCCCCCCTCAACTGCTTAAATTGACACTGGAAGTAGGGCCTGTACCAGGAAGAGTGCTATTTATTACCAGAGATTACTTCTTATTTGTGTAACAACACAGCTTTTGTTTTCCAAACACCTCTTCTGGCCTTCCTATGAAAGGCTTTCATCCTCTTTGTATCTCCAGACCCTTACCCCTTTCCTTAGGGCAGGATGTTGTACAAACTTCAGTTACCTGGCTGTTCTTTGGATCTTAGATAGTCTTATGGAGCCTGTATCTATGAAATTAAATGTTTTTTTTTTCTCCTGTTCATCTGTCTTATGTCAGTTTAATCATTAGACCAGCCAAAGAACCTACAAGGGAAGAAGAGAAAAATTTTCCACCCCTATGACAGTGACAAGGATTATAAAGGGGGGAAAAAAGTCTTATGATAAGAGTTATGGCAACTGAGAATGAGGGGTCCTTTAGATAGGGTGGCCTGGGAAAGGCCTGTCTGAGGGGGTAAGATTTGAGTGAAATCTGTTTAATGTAAAGAAGCAAGCCATGGGAACAAGGATGAGAGAAGAGCATTAGAGGCAGTACAAAGTCTCACAGTACTTGATAAATTCAAGCACAGAGAAGATCTATAATCTGAAGCATAGCAGACAAGAAAGGGAGGACCAATGAGGAGCAGAAAGAGACCCCTGGAAGCAGTTAGGCCATGGCAGAAGAGTCCTATACCAAGCTACATATTCCCTAAGGTCCCTGCCAATGTGAAGATCTAAGAATCTCAAATCATTTGAGTTTTTCATTACTAACCATTAACTTCATAAACTAATAGCACACATTTTAAAGTGGATTTGTCTTGCACTAAGAAATACACCTAGAATTAAGCAATCGTGTCTCTGCACTGGCAAGCAAGCAGGTACCTACAAGCACTGACAGAAATACAAGGCTTATAATTTATTTCATATATTATTAGTATTGAATTTAAGAGCTGCTTGGGCCTTGAATGTTTCCTTTGTTGATAAAATTATAATCTTCATCTCAACGGATCTTTTCTTCCTAAAGAGAGTACAAAATCAGCTGAATCGTGAATTTTGTTTTCATTTCTGGCATTGTTTTTACACATACAAATGAGAGAACCATTTTATCACTGAAAATTGCACAGGAATGAATTTGGTACATGACAAAACTTGTAAAAGAGAGTTCAAATGGTTTGAAAGCATCTTAAAACTTGTGATCCAGTATGGAAGGCAACCATTTCTATGGAAAGCATAGCCTTGTGGGGGGAAAAAAATCCTAATTACTCTCTTGCAGAGAATTCTCTGTACTGAATCTAATCAAGGAGATATATACACTGTACCTAATTTTCTTTCTAGATGGGACCACCTGACCCATTATTAATAGGATCTTCATTATGCTGTATTCCCCCAATAGTGGAGAATAATTTGATTTATAAATCCATTCTCTATAATTAGGTTCCCATTATTAAATAAAACTGATATTTGACTATCATGAGTAACATACACACAGTTTAATAGCACAAAAATTTCAAACTACCAAATATGCCTTCTCACCCATTACCTTTAGAATCCTTCCATAAGGAAAAAAATCCAATATCAATTCAATGTATCTCTTACCCAGCTACTTGCTATTTCTCCCAGCACTGCCAACTCTATTCAATCCCCAGCCCTTCCTGAGAATCTGAGTGTCGCAAGGTTTAATTAAGAAAAACGTTGTGGAGGCTGAAAAAAATTATTTTCGTCCTAACTTCTAAGTTCTTCTAGCTGGGCTAATAATGAAATTAACAGAGACAGATTAACAGAAGAAAATATCTAAAGTTTATTATATGAATGAGTATTCTGGGGTGCCAAACAAAATGAGACCCCAGGATAGATCAGGCAGTTGAGGCATATATGTTATTCTGGAGCTAAGGAGAAAGAGGGGTTGTGGTTGGGGGCAGGAAGACAATTCACATGGAGAAGGAAAAGCAAATGTTTGGTAAATAAATGTTTGCTGGGCCATCTTTAACAATGGGATACAGGGAGGACTTTGATCAAATGGGCCTCTCTATCACACACTAGTTTATATTAAACTATAGTTATCTTTGTTGATAGAGGACCTGGGTCCTCTATCTAAATTCCTTTTAAGCAGTTAGGAGGAGGTCAAAGGTTTTTCCTGAGCCTTTTGTTCCGTAACAATCAGTTTAAAATCAATATCCCAAAAGGCATATTTTGGGGTAGCAAACTCTGCTTCAGTGCAAAATTGGGATCAGAGAAATTCAGGATTCATATTAATACTGTACTATTTGAACTACGCTATTGGTTTAAAAAGTTTTGAAGGAACCTGTGTGAAAATTAAGTATCAACTTTTTCAGTTTCTATAGAACAATTTGTTCTGCTATCCAAATTCTAAATAACTGAATTTAAAATAAATTTAATAGAAGTTGGAGACCACCTAATATTTTGCTGGGTTGATGTGGGTCAGAAAATGTGGTCTAAGTTATTATCCTTTGGTCCAAATAAAATAATCTTCAATTGAAAAAGGATAGGAGGAACTGAAGTCCAAGACTACTGAAGAACACCTACAGGCATTAAATGAATTTATCTACTGACCTAGATAAATTTCACCCCTCTAATGTACTGTGACTTTGCAGATGAGACTGCTGAACCTCAGTGGTCTCAGGAAAGCCACAGGAAAAAGAAGATGAAAACAAAGACTGGCCAAGAGCAAATGTAGTCATTTTTTTGGAAAAGGGTAAAACAGTACATTCTGTAAACCTTCTAACTTATAATTAAGCAATCATTCAATAAATGTGCCTTGAGAGCTAACTATACATCATGCAGGCACTGTGACAGACACTGGAGACTTATCAGTAAAGGAAATAGACAAGACCCCTTATCTCATAGAGTTTATCAAAGTATAAAATTGTAAATATAAGTGCTATGAAAAAGAGACAGAAGGTGCTTTGTCAAAGGCTTGTAACAAGAGGTTTTCCACCTAATTAGGCAGGGTTTGTTCTTCCAAAGAAAGTAGTGAGTGAATGAGATCTCTAGGACAATTAGACATAAATTTATGGAGGAGGAGGAATGCTCCAGGAGAGAAAAATTAATGTGAAAGTCCCTAGTCAGGAGGGAAAATAGGGCAGGCACAAGACAATCAAAGGTGGCCAGGGTGAGGGTGGTTAATAACCTAGTACAAGGTGAAACTGGAGAAACAGTAGGTTGAGATATTTTAAGTAGCTTTATCTTTATCATAAGATATAGGAGCCAATGGAAGAGCCAGAGGGTGGTATGATAATCAGATGATTTGCATTTTGAAAAGATCATCTAAGCTTTTATAATATAGTTAATAATATTGTAATAACTATGTATGATGCCAGGTGGATACTAGACTTATTGGCGGGTATCACTTCGTAAGTTATATAAATGTCTAACCGCTATGCTGTACACCTAAAACTAATATAATATTGAATGTCAACTGTAATTGAAAAATAAAAAGTAAGAAAGACAGAAAAGATCATATAAGTTAGAATAGAGAATCACTCAATGTCTAGAAGGGGAGATGTCAGTTCGAGGGTATAACAACTAGGAAGCCACTGCAGTCACCCAAGGGAAGGAAAAGGGCAGGATGGACTAAACTGGTGGATATCAAGAGAAAACTGATAGTCAGGATACATTTGGAAGGAAAGCCGATGAGACTGAGGATGGATTAGAGATGGGAAGTGAGGGAAAGAGAAATCAAGGGGAGCTCCTTGGGTTGGGGCTTGGGTGATGACGTGATGAAGACTATGAGAGGGACCAGTTAAGGGAAGGGGGGAAATCCAGGACTCCATTTTAACCATGTTAAGTTTGAGCTTAGATATCCATAAAAATGAAAAGGCATAAAATAAAGGGAAAAGAGAAATAAACTGAAAAGAATCTGCAACTCATATCACAAAGTGCTAATATCCTAACATATAAAAGGTTCCTGCTGCTCAATAAGAGGGGCAGAGATTCAATTTTTTAAATGGGCAAAGTGATATGAACAAATGGTTCACAGAAAAGGAACCACGAAAGGTTCTTAAACATATAAAGAGTTACTCAACTTTACATATAATAAAAACTGAAGATTAAAACTACACTGAGATATAATTTGTCAGAGTAGCAAAGACCAAAATTAACATATCATGTTGATGAGAGCATGAGGGAATTAAGCTTGCTCATACACAGCTAATGGTGATGTACACTAATACAACTGTTGGATACCAATTTGATAAAATCTTTCAAAACCAAAACCAAAGATATTCTAATGGCACAGTAATTACATTTCTAGAAATTCATCCTAACACATACGGTAAGCATATATTATTCACTGCAGCACTATTTGTAAAAGCAAAAGAATAGAAACAATCTAAATACACATCAATAAGGGCGTGATTAAATTAATTATGGTACATCCATTCATTCGTTTTAAGCTAGAATTGGAAGTGAAATATGTATATACTCTAATACAGCATTTCACAAATTTAATTTTTCTCACTGATTTTCCAATAAATCAAAATTATACTTAAAATTGAATCCTAATTAAATACCACTTATCTGTTTTATACCCTGTGATTCCACAGTAAGACTGTATTTGAAAAAAGATTCATTGCTATTTTGTGGAAGTTTGAAATCCACTAACTGAAAAGTATAAAAGGACATGGTAGATAGTGTTTACTGGTCCTGAAGATATCAAGAGATTTCAAAACACTGTCAACAATCTCAAAAATTCACAAAGGCTACTTCCAGGCTAAAGTGTTAATGCTGTCACAGATTGACCTCATCATATCTCCAGATTTACATCAGAGAGATTATGAAACTTGGCTTTGTCTCACCAAGCTAAAGTATCAGATTTATGGTTGACAACTTTCATTTCCTCAGTTAAAAATAAGGCTCCTCTGTTGGAGGATCTCTGAGGTATCTTGAGCTTTCAAGTCCCACAATTTCATTTCTAAACACTCAAAACCTCTCAATTGAACCAAGTGTCAAAATCCTCAACTGACAAATGTCAATTCGTAGGGGACCACTATAAAATATACATATCCTCGTGCTCTTTCCATTATGGTTCCATATCACTTTCCAAAGTAAGTTTCAAGAATAATTGAGTAAAATCATCTTAGAACAAGTGAAGGAATGAAGTGATTATCTTTTAGCCTATTTCAGAAAAACTACAAAACCAGAATAAGGGAAATACTGCTGGCCAAACATCTGGTGATTAAGCTACTCCAGGGAGGATCACTTATGTTAAAGGAAAAAAAAAATGTAATAATGACTAGACAGCGGCAACTTTGCAAGGCATAAGGAGGAATGCTGGGATATTTTCCAAATGGGTTGGAAGTTATTTTTATTTACAGAGATATTTGCGTCCCATTTAAAATATAGAAGGAACTGAAGAAAATCAAGCTGAGGATCTTTGCACTTCCTCAGCTGTTTGTCCTGCTAAGTTTAGAAGGGTAAGTAACATCGCCTTGAACAAACAGCAGTCAAAATTACAAGCAATTTTATCAAGGCCATTAATTGGTGGAAGCATTCAATTAAATTCAAACGACTTGAACATAAGACTAACAAATAATTAAAATATAATAATATGTTAAAAGAAACGATAGCTAAGTTCTTTCCCTGAAGGAAATTATAATTAATAAAAAAAAAAAAAAAAGATATGGTTAAGAGGACTTTTGAGTCACAGCTCTCCCAAGTACTAACTTAATGTTGAGTTAAGCAATCTCTTCAAGCTTTGGTTTGTTTCCATTTGTAAACCAGGGTTATGTGTCCCTGACACCAAAATACAGGGCTTCTTTTCCAGCACCAATCCTCTGACACTAACTGGGTTTTCTATGATCTATTCTAACACTACCTAGAGTTAATATCAGATTCCACAGGTTTAAGGGCTCAGTCTCACAAGACTTCTCTCACTTTTGAGGCCAGGCACAAGTCCTGGGTCCCCAGGCCACCTGCACTTCTGTCTGACTTGGCTAAATAATTAGGAATTCCCACAACCTCGTCCTCAGGTTTAATTCCCTCAAATGACTTACAGAACTCAGGAAAACGCTTTACTTACCATTATTGGTTTATTATAAAGGATACAACACAGAAATAGCCAAATAGAAGAGACGCACAGGGTAAGGTATGGTGGAATGGGAGTACAGAGCTTCCATGTCCTCTTTGGTACACCACCTTCCCAGCACCTCAATGTGTTCACCAGCCCAGAAACCCCCCAAACCCTGTCGCTTAGGGTTTTTTATGGAAGTTTCATTACATAAGCATAACTGATTAAATCATTAGCCATTGGTGATTGAACTCAGACTCCAGCCCCTGCTCCCTTCCCCAGAGGTAGGGGTGGGAGGATGGGACAGACAGTTCTAATCTTCTAATCATGGCTTGGTCCTTCTGGTGACCAGGCCCAATCCTGCAGTTATCTAGGGGCCTCTGTCAGAAGTCATCTCATTAGTATACAAAAGACACTCTTATCACTCAAGAGATTCAGGTGACTTTCTTGAAACAAGAACTGAATATCAGACGGACAAAAGGGTAAAGGCATTCTAGTCATTCTAGGAAGAGTTTGTGCAGAAACGTGCAAAAAGAAAAACAGAAAAAAGAAAAAAGAACCCGCCAGGGAGTGTTTGTAGATCTCAAACCATTCAGCTTCTCTGAAATCCAGGACACAGGTCCAGGAATCTCAAGAAATGAGGCAGGGACTAAACTAAATCATAAAAGGCCTTGCGTGCCATGCCTCAGGTATGAGTCCCTTGTATTTGAAGAAAGAATTCAACTGCTTTATAAGAAGTTTGAAGGCTACTGCCATAGACAACAGTAAATCAAGAGCAGCTTTTTAGGTGAATACTTATCAGTGTTATGTTTCATAAAAATCACCATGGCGGGGAGAAGAGGGTTAGGGCAGATACATTAATCAGAAAGCTACTACTGATAGAAGCCAGGCACAAAATGATGAAAATCTCAAAGCAGAAAGGCAGATACATTTCAGATATTTAAGAGGAGTACTCAAGACACAGGGACAAATTAAAAATAGCTGCCAAAATGAGAAATGAAGTCTAGATGATTACAAAATTTCTGCCTTGACTATTGGTTATATCTGGGCACTGCTAAGTGATACTTGGGGACACAGAGGAGCAGATGGAGGAGCTCTGTCCTGGCTTGACTCAAGGGCCCTCTCGCCATTCTCAACACCAGCCCCCGCCCCCCGCCACCCCAATAGAGAAGGTGGGGACATCAGGCAGTGTCCCAGAGCCTCTGTGCCTGCTTATCAGCAAGGTATCATCACTTTCTTTGAAAGAACTCCCAATTTACTTAATCAAGACACAGGATTCAATATTTTAAAGTAGCCCACACACATTCCAAATTTAAATATTGTCTATTATCTGCTATTTTGAATTAAACATAGGCTTGTCTATGTTAACATAGACTAACATCCTAAAATTTTAAAAATCAAAAGTAAATTTTCTTCGTTTCTACCTTTAATATGCCCTCCTTAGAAGATTTTTTAAAAATCATTACTTCAACAATTTAAGACCAATTAAGATGACAATCAGGCCCAGTGCACTGTTGACACAAACCCTTCCTCTACCTGGATCCCTCTTTCTAGTCTTCTATGAATACTGACACATCTGGTGTCAACTCTCACTAATTATGTGACCATGAGCAAGTTATTTAAACACTTATAAGCCTATTTTCTCACTGACTAAGAGGGACTGAGACTACCTATTTATTAGTTATTGGTAAGAATTAGAGGTTATATGAATAAAGCCTCTGATGCATAGTAGCCACATAATATAAAACAACTATTATTAGTAATTAAATAACACTAATTTAACACAATAGGTGGAAATAAGAAGGCTAATACCGCTACAAAATGGGATTTATCTCAATTATGAGCCTGCACTTAAAAAGATTCCCCGACTGAGACAAATAATTTATGTCAAGACCCAAAAGGTTTTATGAAACATCATTAGCATTTTTAAGAGTAATATTTTTATTAAAGTAAACAAAACATTTTAAAGCAAGCAATATCGTAGTCTTACCAGTTCCAGTGACAGAGTATCTGCAAAGCAATGTTATTTTATTTAGCTGAACAATATCATTGAAAATTTTTCTACTCAGCCTAAATTGTTTAGAACTATATATAATAAACCCAGAACCACTTCTGAAATTTCATTGTGATCAACATTACAGTAGTTCCCACTTATCCAAGGGGGACATGTTCCTAGACCCCCAGTAGATGCCAAACCCCTTATATACTATGTTTTTTCCTACACATACACAGCTTAACTTATAACTTAGGCAGAGTAAGAG
Organism: Eidolon dupreanum; assembly: GCA_028627145.1. Classification (NCBI taxonomy): domain Eukaryota; kingdom Metazoa; phylum Chordata; class Mammalia; order Chiroptera; family Pteropodidae; genus Eidolon; species Eidolon dupreanum. Next base: position 7,340,189 of record CM053505.1, on the reverse strand, counting down.
ACTAACAATAATAGAACAATATACTGTAATAAAAGTTATGTGAATGTGGTATCTCTCTCAAAATATGATGCTATACTCACCTTTTCACTTAAAGGAAGTACTTTGTGGCTTCTCTTTAGCATATATGAATTACCAACATCACTACTCTTGAGCTTTGGGGCCATTAAGTAAAGTAAAGGTTACTCTAACAGATGCACTGTGATACAGCAACAGTAGATCTGGTAGCCAAGATGGCTACCACGTGACTAACAGGCAGATGACATATACGGCATGGAGATAGTGAACGAAGGAATGACTGAAGGGCCCCCCAGGTGGAATGGCATGAGATTTCATCACTCAGAACTGTGTACAATTTAAAACTTATGAATTGTTTATTTCTAGACTTTTCCATTTAATATTTTCAGACTGCAGGTAACTGAAACCATGAAAAACAAAACTGTGGATGCGGAGACTGCTGTATTGTTTCTTACAGTCATATAAGATACCTTCAACTAACTGTATAAAGTAAAACATACGTTGAACCAATACAAAAACAAGAATTGACAAATCAAAGAGCATCTGTAAGAACTGCTGAGGTATATCTGTAAAGCATTTCATTTGGAGGAAAAACAAATGCACATCAATTACCTTCGCAGTAAAAGATGATGTGAAAGAAACCAGAGAAACAAGACACATCTAAAATTAGAGGACTACAAATGCAAGTATTCTGCCAGAGCTATAGGCAATAAAATGAGGCTTTATTTTTAAAAGATAAAATACAGAAAGAAGAGTTACAAAGTCTAACTTCTAAAGAAAAAATAAACTCTAAAGAAATGTGCTACCAATTAATTATTATCAAAGGATAAATAAAACATGATGGGTGCAATAAACAATATTAGGATTGATGAAATACCTTTTCCTAAGCTTCCATAAATGACACTTTATTTCAAAAAAATTAAACAGGAGAAGCACTTCCGGTATAGTGCTGTGAGGAGCTCCACATGGACCTTCTTCTCCAGTGAAAAAATCTTAATCAGTAAAAATTATTTAAAAAAAAAAAAACAACACAACTATTTACAGTTTCTCAAAATTACCTAAGAGCATATGGCAAATTCAGAAACATTTACTCAAGAAAATCTACTGAATCTTGGTAAGAACATCAAATCTGTGACGTTTGAGCCATGACCAACTTCCTCACTCCACCCTATCCTCAGCTCTTCTCCAGCAGGGTTGAGCTAAAAAGACAAGGCATCGTCTCACCCCAGGTATCAGTCTAAGGGTAAAGGTTTCTCGCTGGGAGTAGCAGGTTGCCAGCATTTCTTATCCCCAGCCCACAGCTCCATGCTGTAGACACTCTGCTACAGGGAAACATGGCTGAGATGACCAGGGCTCCCTGCCCCCACCCAACCCTCACTCACAGGGCAGAAGCAGCTCCATATCTCAGGCAGACTGAAGGTAGAATGAAAATACTGGAAATGGAACCATGAAATTCTGGAGTAGAAAAGTACAATAATCAAAATGAAAAATTTATTAGTATATACCTAGCATCCAGATCCTGGTTTCTAATATCATTCTCCACAAAAAAGAACCAGGGCTCTTTGGAGAAATGGCTGATTCTTAATGTACATGGTGAGCATCTTATAATGCCAAAAAGGAAGTGTTCAAAAAAAAAAAAAAATAATGGGTTATGTTAAAGTGGCACACATGGCAACTGAAATGGTTCCCAACGGTCAAAGCAAGAACAATTTGAGCAACAAAATAAAGTATTATTGAATTTGGATTACAACTCAGAGCATAAAATAAATATTCCATAAGTCCATGCAGAAGAATTTCAAATAATTTATGTAGATACTCTACCCTCAAGGAGGTAGAGTATAACTTTTTTAAGTGTAGGCTAGACACAATGACTTTCTTCCACAGAGACAGTATGGATGGAAAGTGGGAAAAGGGACAGCTTTATAGTGGATAAACCTGACAAACACTGCCTCTACCAGATGACCAAGACTAACATCGACAGTGATGAAAAACAGCACTCACCTCCATAGCCTTCCTCCCCAAAACATATAACATCAGTCTAATCACAAGAAAAATATACGACAAATCCCAATTGAGGGACATTCTATAAAACACCTAAACAGTACTACTCAAAACTTTTAAGGTCATCAAAAACACAAAGTCTGAGAATCTGTAACAGCTAAGAGGAGCCTAAGGAGCCATGACAACTAAATGTAACATGGTATCCTAGATGAGCTCCTGGAACAGAAAGAAGACATGAGGTAAAAACTGGCAATCTGAATAAAGTACGGACATTAATAATACTATCAGTAATCAAAAATCAGTATCAATATTGGTTTACTAATTAATTAGTGATGACTGTACCATACATTTATAAGCTGTTAATAAGGGAAACTGAGTGTGGGGTACATGGGAACTTTCTCTACTATCTTTGTCATTTTTCTGTTAACTGAAAACTATTCTAAAATTTAAGAATTTCAGTTGGCAGAAGAAAGAATTGATGAACTTGAAGACAGTGATAGAGATTATTCCATCTGAAGAATAGAGAGAAAAAGGAATGAAGGAAACTATGCAAGCCTCAGAGAAATGTGGGACACCATTAAGCTCACTGTGATGGTTAATTTTGTATGGCCACTTGACTGAGCCACAAGGCATTTGGTTAAACATTATTCTGGGTGTTGTCTCTGAGGGTGTTTCTGAATGAGACTGACACTTGAATCTGTCAATTGAGTAAAACAGATTGCCCTCCCCAATGTGGGTGGGCTTCATCTAATCCACTGAGGGCCTAAATAGAATAAAAGGCTGAGCAAGAGAGAATTTGCTCCCTCCACTAAATGGTCTAGTCTTTAAGCTGTGATATCAGTCTTCTCCTGCCTTGGAGGGGAACTTATATGATTGCTCTCCTTGTTCTCATATCTTCAGACTGCAGATTTTGGGACCTCTCAGCCTTCATAATCACATAATCCAATTCCTTATAATAAATCTAACCATATCTCTCTCTCAGAATGTATGGGGTATGTGTGTGTCTTCTATTGGTTCTGTTACTCTGGAGAACCCAGACTAATACACACACCAACATCTGTGTATATGGGAATACCCAAAGTAGAAGAGAAAGAAAAAGTATTGAAGAAATGTCTGAAAACTCCCCAAATTTGATTAAAAACATTAATCTATGCATTTAAGAAGCTCAAATTTCTTAACTCCAAGTAGAAGGACTACAAAGAGATCTCTTGAAAGCAGCAAGAGAAAAACAACTTGTTATGTACAAGGGATCCTCAATAAGATTAATAGCTGAATTGTGATTAGAAACAGTGAAGGCCAGAAGGCAGCAGGATGACATTCAAAGTGCTGAAAGAAAAACAAATGTCAACCAAGAATTATACATACACCAAGACTGTTTTCAAAAATAAAGGCAAAATAAAGACAAACTCAGATAAATAAAAACTTGAGAGAATCCATCCCTAGAAGACCCACCTAACAAGAAATACTAAAGGAAGTTTTTCATGCTAAAAACCAGTGACACTAGAGAGTAAAGTAAATCCACATTAAAAAAATAAAGAGTACAAAAGCAGGAGCAAAGCTGTGCTGGAGTAAGGGAATGACACCAGATGGTAACTCGAATCCACAGGAAGTAATGAAAAGAACCATAAAGGATAAATGAGATTAATATAACACACTACAGATATGCAACTTGTTCTTCTTGATTCAGCTTCTTTAAAAGTTAAAATTATATAAAGTAATAATTATAACAGCATATTGTTGGGTTTTAACATATACAGACATAATATGTACAACATCACAGAAGTGGGGAAGGAGAGAATAGAGCTATATAGGGGAAATGTTTCTATATCTCACCAAAATTAAGGTAGCATAAGTCTGAAGTAGGTTCTGATAAGTATGTATATAGTAAGCACTAGAATAATCACTTAAAAAAAAAAAACCTCAAAAAATAGTGAAAAAAATCATTAAAGGAATTAAAATGTCACCCTAGAAAATATCCCCTTAATATAAAAGAAAGCAGCAAAGGAAACACAGAAACAAAAAAGACATGAAACATAGAAAACAAAAATCAAAGTAATGAAATCCAACCGTAACAACAATATTAACTGTGAATGAATTAAACAATCCAATCAAAAGGTAGAGATTGTCAGGCTGGATAAAATAAACGAGATCCAACCACATGCTGTCTATAGGAGACACATTTTAGATTCAAAGATACAAATAAATTGAAAGCACAAAGGATAAAGATTACCATGCATATGAGAGCTGAATGGCTATATTAAAAACAGACTAAAATCTGAAAAGTACGGACTTCAATTAATCATCAATATCAATATTAGCAATCCATAAACAGAAATCAGTCTCATCAATAATCAATTGCAAAAGAGGGACTTTTTTTATGTGATAAAAAGGTTAATCCATCAGAAAGATACAGAAATTATAAACAGATATGTGCTTAACAATGAAGCCCCAGAACACATGAAAACTGAACCAAAGAAATAAGAAAATCTAGATAAGCACAAGAGCTATATAGATAATATGGGATCAACTACAGATACTCAAGAGACCTATCCTTTGTTCGTATATAAACCTTAACTCTGATTTCAAGCATTGTCTGATAAATTTTCTAGTCTTGAATTATACAAGTTACTAAAGAATAGTAATGTTGCTCTTTTATGAATATACAGCAGGAACAAAATCTAAAATCTGTTATATGAATAAACATAATTATATATAACATTTTTTAATTTGAGTATTAGAAAATACAAACAACCACAAACATTAAAGTAGTTATTTTCATTGTCTATTCCTCCAAGAAAAGCAATAGATCAAGTTTGGAACATTAAAAGTACCATAATCAATTCCTATTTGCATTAATACTGAATAATAAAAAGCTCCAATGTATTACAAATAATGTACATAATACTTGAAGAAAAAAGTAGGGATGTTATTTTCCCAATTATCATATTCTTAAAAATTTTTTTTTAATTACAAGGTTTAAAATACATAAAATCTCAACATATCACAGAGAAATTGTTTCAGTGTATAAGATAACTGCTATTCAACTTGTTTTGACAAGTTTGGTCAACAGGTTCTCCAAAATTCATGCACTATCTTATGTTCATTCCAAAACTAAATTTGGACTAGTCAATACCTAAGCCCTGAATTGCCTATCTTCGTGAATCCCCTTTCCACTAAGATCCCTAAGAGCAGGGATTCCATTGTCACAGTTTTGAATTTTTTCTGGGCAGCAAAACACACTTCCACATTTACCTTCTGCTAACTCTGTGACCTTGGGCAAATCACTTCAACAATTTAATCAATATGCTGTAAAAGGGCCTTGATACTACTACTATAGTGTGTACACTTTAATTCTTAGGCACTAGAAATTACGAAGGTTTCTCTAAACTAGTCACACGACTAAACTTGTAAATCAGAAAACATTGTTGCAGGGGAGAGGGGAACAGTTGAAAAAGGTAGAAACTTAAACTAACAAAACAATTAGGATATTATTGCAAAAGGCCTGGTGAGAGATGAAATGGACCTTAATTAAGGTAGTGGCAGCAGAGATGAAAATGGGAGAGTCAGGAAAATAACACATCATACTAATGTAGGGAGGAGGTAAGAGAAGAATTAAAAATGTTAATAAAGCCACAATCAGAGACTGCAATGTGCTGATCAGCCCGGCAGCCTGGCGGGAAGGACACCTGCAGAACAAAGGAAGATTTCTGCTGGATTACTAATGACCTGTTTCCCACACCTGTGGAGGGGAAACAGGAACCAAGAGTCATTCCTGAGGGCTAAAACCATGGGAAACCTAAGGATTACAGGCTGGGAACTGCCATTAGGCCTTTCACGCTGCATATTCTCACCTTTTCACACATACTCTTCCCCTTCCTCACTGTATGTCCATATCAAAGGAAATGGGTTAACAAAATCTTTTAATACATAAACTTAATTTCCCGTAAACACTCAGGATCCCTCTCACTGCCTCTTAGAGGAGACCACATTGTCTGTGCAGTGTCACCCCTTTTCTAATAAACTTTCCTTTGACCCTAACTCTTCACCAAAGGACCCTCTTCTTCTCTCAGTGCAGGGCTTGGTCTACCCCCCTACACACACACACACACACACACTCGGGGAACCTGCATCGATGCCCTTGCAATTTGTCTATTACCAAACTAGACCATGAGGCGAATAATCACTGCCAGAAATGCTTATAAAATGGACAAAATCTAGACTGATGCTATCGAGGGGACAAAAAAATGACCATTTTCATCGGTAGAGATTTTATTTCATTAGAATCAAAGTTCCCTTGATGGCCTATTTTTCATATACCATCCCGTCCCCAATCCTCCAGTTTTTAAAAATATAATTCTTAAAATAAAATTAGATGTCAGAGACTAAATCAGGCAAGAAGTAAAATTTAAATTTTTAAATAAAGCGTCTTTATGGTCAATCAGAAATAAAAGGGTTAGTTTCACACATCTCCCTTCTAACTTGGATTTTTCTGGAGCACTAATGAAAGACACCAAAATGAAATGTGGGAGGAGACGGAGAGGAAGAAAAAAAAAAAGAATTTTTGCCTGAAGCCAATTACCTTTTGTATGGTATCTTATTCTACTGCCTTCTTTGAGGCAACATCAGGGATCAGGGCACCTTCACGGTGACTAAGCAAGGGGTCTGGCTGCCTCGAGAGCTTTTGTTTTAAAAGTATGTAATTCGCAATAATTACCTGCCTTACGTGTTCTAATAAAGAGGCTTCAATTGTGCAGACAATGCAGCATACAAATTAAGTGCTCTGTGTTAGCTTTATTTTTCCTTTTTCCATGAACGCATAGAAGCATCTCATATTAATTCAGTTTTGATCTGCATTTAAAGAAAATTTTCTAATAATCTATAACACGAATATTATGTATACCTCCTAACATAAACATTCCTAATCCCAGCCATATGTGACAGGTAAAAAGCTCAAGAAACATTCCAAAATTCAGAAAACAAACTGAGTATGGAAGGATAATTCATAGTCAACTTTATTCAAATTGTTCTAGTGAGATTAATAATATAAAATGAAACAAACTCCTTATTTTTCAATTTGTGTAATCACCTTTCCTATGTCAAATAACAAATTACATTTTGAAAACTGCATGGTATATATTAGGATTCATGAATTTAAATGATTCCTTGTACATTTTCATGAAGAACATTAGCATTTTATTTTAGGGCCTATGACCTAGCCTACACATAAGAGGACTCCTACAATATTTCAAATCTTTTACCTTTTCAAATGTTATAAAAATTAAGGAGCCACCTGAACAGTAGGAGAAAGCATTAACACATTTTGAAAAACCTTGGCTGTCTTAAGTTTTTGTCTATACAAGATGCCAATCATTTCCCCCCAGCTACACTTCTTTCAAAAAGACAAAAGAAAAGGATTCCACCTGTGGTGCCGGAAGCCAATCACACCTACACCTACCATGCAACAACACTGCCCCTTGGCCATAGCTTACTGGACTAGAGAAAAACCCCTGGCCAAAGCTGGACCCATCTGGAAGATGGGAATTCAAACTAAGAGACCAAGACAATCATTAGCTACAGAGAGCTGATTAGAAGGTCCTGTAAAATCAGGGGTTACTATCTACAAGCGAATGAGAGAGAAATTTGAAAATAACTTAGAAGCAGTTCTGAGAAAAGAGGCAAGAAAAGCCTGATTATTTCCTACAGTTGAGTCTGGGAGATATATCCTAGGTTCTTACAAAAACCGTATTTTACTTACAGTTTGTTAAGCAAGTTTCCATTCCTTAGATACTGCCTAACTATAAAATGAGGTATATCACACTAATATATTAATATATGTGTTAGAGGAACCAGGTTGATCACCTAACAGAGAGACCCAAAATAATAGTGGCTTAAATTAAGGAGAAATTTATTTCTCTCAGGTAAGTCTAGATAAGTATATCTGCTTCAGCTCTCATCATTTTGCCTACATCCCAGCCACAGAGAAGAGGAAAGAGTGTGATACAAGGAGGGCAAAATTCCTTTCAAGATGTACACATCATTTTCATTCATATCCTGTTGGCCAAGATTTAATCCTGTACCCATACCTGGCTGCAAAGGAGACTGGGAAATGTAGTCTTTATCTGGATGGCAAATGTCTACTAAAAAAAAAATTACTAAAAGTGAACAGATACTAGAAGCCAACTTAGAATATACTAAATATTCTACGACTACATATAAGGGGTAAGGTACATCTAACTTTCCAGAGTATTTCACTCATTATCAGTGAATGTTCTTCAAAGAAATTAGAAGAGATTCTCTGACCCAAGGGGTAAAAATTAAATAGGAAAAAGACAAATGAACCCCCAATATGGACTGCAGAAAGGAGATAAATGAAAACTATTTTCAGCACTTTCTATCTTTCATCATGTCCTTATTCCTCAACTCTGTCAGATCATCCATTTTAAGTACCTTTTGCTGGTCCATCTCTACAGCCAATTAAATTACTAGTGAAATTCCACAACCAAGATGGCACAGAATCCCCCGTCATGGAGGTGACCCAGCAGAGGTTGTTTTAAGCTGTAATCACTTCCTTGAGACTGCTCAGCATCTTTTGACTTTCTTGATGACAGCAGCCCACAGACTCCTCCAGCTCACAGGCACGTGCCTGACATTACCACAGGACAAGCTGCAACATGACTGAGATCCCTCAGCTGCAACCTGCCACGTTGCCAGTCAAGTTGGAATCTTCCTCTATGAAATGCTACCTGACACTTGTCCACACTGACACTCATAAGCCACTTCTCTCCCTAAGCAGTTTCCAGAGTTCTCCCAGTAGTCCATCTCTACCAGCACCACAGGGCATTCATTACCCAGGAAGCCAACGCCCTCCTCTGCAAAGTGGGGAGCTCCAGTAAGAGGCTTCTAACAATGATACTTAAGAAAAATTAGTACATCAGTGACTCCACTATTTTGAAGAATTCTGTAAATAAGAAATTTTCACATTTAAGTCCTTGGTATACATGTTCAGAGTTCTCACCATCAAAATTAAATTTTAAACATTTAAAATCAAGACTTCATAAGATTTGTTTATATAGCCTTAAGAAACGCTTATGATTTCTCAAAACATACTATTATCTTTCACTGGGTCTCATGGATGTTCAGGTACTCAGAGATTTGGGTTTAAATTCAAAGATATTTCTAAATCGAGAATGGGGTGAAGTTTTAATATTCCATTTAGGAAGACTTTCTGCTTCCAATAATGCTGACTGGGTAGTCTTCCACTGGAAATAAGCAGAAAGCTGCACAAAAATTTACAACTGGGAGTAAAGGAAAAAAATTACCTTTATTCAAAGACTACATATAGAAAATCTGAAATAAACTGTCAGAAAAGATTAGTTTATCAAAGCTGAGGGATATAAAAGTTAACTAAAAATCAATCGTACTTCTGTATGCCAACAGTAAAGTTAGAAACAAATTGCTAATAACATCAAAAATATCAAATTCCTAGAAATAAAAAGAAAACTGTAAAACTTCTACATAGAAAACTATGGACAACAGTATTTTAAAAATGTTAAAGGACACCTAATAAGTTACGGTTATCCCTTGTCCTTGAGCTTTAACATTGTAAAGATGTCAATTCCATCCAAATTGAACTAGAGCCCAATGCACTCCCAATACAATCAATCCTAACAAGTGTTTTATGTAAATTTACAGGCTGATTCAAAAATGCATACAGAAACAAACAACCAAGGAAAACAAGACACTTAACAAAGGCTTTCTCTCTAGATATCAGGACTTATTATAAGGCAGTCATTAAGACAGTATATTAGACAAACAAATGAAAGAAAAGCACAGAAATGGATCATATATTTAAAATATACAGCTGAAACTTATCAAATTTCGTTAACCAATGTCACCATAAAATTTAAATAAATATATTTTAAAAAAAAAAGAAAAAAAGGGATCACATATGAAATGGATGCTTGTACAACAATGTTAGCACTGCAGATCAGCAAGGAAAGTTAGATCTTTGCAATAAATGGTGCTAAGTCATTTCAATATGCATAATGGAACAAAATTTAACCTGACCTCTAATTCATACAATACATAAACATTAATTTCAGGTTAATTATATAGTTCAGTGTAAAAGTCAAAACAATAAAGCTCCTAAAAGATAATATAGAAGATTATATCTCTGTGGAAACAAGCACTAAATGGTGCAGATAAACTAGACTATATTAAAATTAAAAATTTCTATTAATCAAAGAGAGTGATCAGGTAAGCCACAGAGTAAAGTAGATATTACACACACACACATTTTTAAACTGGTCAATGCATGGTGATGATAAAAAGCAGACCAACTTTTGGTCAGTAATTTTATTGATTTTAAATCCTCTATAGAAAATGCAGGCTTATTGTCTGAACTTGGGGCAGATCACACTCATCACTCCCAGCCCTTGATATACCAATAACTTTTGGAGATGTGCAATGCTTGTTTTGTCTTCACCTGAGTCAAGTTACATTAAATGTTGGTTTTGTGGCAATTTAATGAGCTGTTTCCGCTGATGTTTTGTATACCTTACCTTATTGTTTAGTATCCTTTACTATGAAATAGTTTAAAAAGTCAATGGGTGACTATATACATCTCCTCTTTACAAAATAAAAATGAAATAAAGACTGAATGTCTTTAATATGTTAATGTGATACTGTGATACATAATATATTTTGGTCTTTGTTCCAATTTCTAACACAGAGCTCCTAAAACCTTTGGAATTTCCTAAGTGGCGAGGAAGGTGTCTCTCTTTATGTTAATAAGGTACGACTCTAAGGAAAGCGCTTGAGTAACTTAAGGATGGGGGTGGGTAGCCAGTGGGAAGAGGGCAAGGCCCAGGGGCAGGGTTCTGAGAGCTGCCCAGTGGTGAACATGTGGGAATTTGGAGAGAATTGCCTGCCTGCTTTTCCCCATGCCACTATAAAAATTATTTAACCCAAGAGAAATCAAAGCACCTGCCCACCAAAAGACATGCACATAGTAGTTTTATTTGTATCGGTCAAAAACAAGAAGCAGTCTAAATATCCATTAAAAAAAAAAGAATGGATAAATTGTGTTTTACCATACAATAAAGTGGAAAAAAAAGATTCAGGAAACTTGCTCCAATCACTGCAAACCACTCTCACTAAATGTGAAACCCATGAGAGTGAACGGTTCATGTAAATATTTCCATCATGTCCAATTATAGCTTCCCTAAGACATTACATATAATACTGTGAATATCAAATTTGGAAACTGAAAATTTCACTGTGGTACATTCCACCAAACCATAGCCTTCTAACATAATGGGCTACCTGCTGAATCCCCCTTGATAAGTGATAAAAACCTAGAAAAGTTTTCAGTGTGATGAAATTTGTTTTACAAACCCTCTACAGTGCCTCAAAAATTTAAAAATATAGCTACTATATGATCCAGCAATCCCACTTCTGGGTTTATATCCAAAGAAAGCAAATCAGTATCTTGAAGAGCTATCTGCACTCCCATGGTTCACTGCAGCATTATTCACAATAAGCAAGTTACAGAAACTTAGTGTCTGCTGAAGGATGAATGAATAAAGAAAATGGCAGAGGAGGGGTCACATAAAATGGAATACTATTCGGCTATCTTTTATAAAGGGGAATTCTGCCATTTGTGACAACATGGATGAAGCTGGAGGGCATTATACTAAGTGAAATGAACCAGGGAAAAAGACAAATCCTGTTAATTGTATGTGGAATCTAAAATTTTAAAAAGTGAAACTCATAGAAACAGTAGAATGCTGGTTGCCGGGGGCTGGGGGGGAAATGGAGAGATGCTGGTCAAAGGGTAAAAACTTTCAGTTATAAGATGAATAAGTTCTGAGAATCCAATGTGCAGCATGGTGACTGGAGTTAATACCACTACTATACTGTATAACTGAAATTTGCTAAGAGTAAATCTTAAGTGTTCTTGTCCAAAAAACAAAACAAAACAAAACTAAGTGAGATGATGGGGTAACTATGAGGCATCGGATGTGTTAATTAACTTGATTGTGGTAATCATTCCACAATGCTCATGTGTATTAAATTAATGTAGGGCAGCAGCAAGAGAATTAAAAATGTTAAATCAAGCTACATTCAAAGACTGCAATATGCTGATCCAGTTCTGCAGCCAGACCAGGAGGATATCTTCAGAACAAAGGAAAATTTCTGCTGGGATTGCTAACGACCCATTTCTCACGCCTGTGAAGGGGAAACAGGAAAAACAGAGCCCTTAAGTGGTGCCCTACACAAAATAAAATCATTCATTCCCTATGGCTAAAACCATGGGGAACCTATGGATTAAAGGCTGAGAAATGCCAGCAAGCCTCTCACACTACATACTCTTTCCCTTCCTCACTGTCCATATCAAAGGAAATGGGAACTAAAGAATGACATGTAAACTGAATTCCTTGAACACTCAGGGTCCCTTCTCAGTACCTTTACTGATTTCTCTCACTGTCCTAACTCACTGCCTCTGAGGAGACCACACTGCCTGTGCAGTGTTACCCCTTTTCTAATAAACTTTCCTTTTGATTTTAACTTAAATACCTTCTACATTCTCCGCCAAAGGACCCTCTTCTCTCGGTGCGAGAGCTGGTCTCCCCGCCCCCACTTGCCCTGTCCTGCATAAAAATCATCATATTGTACACTTTAAATATACAGTTTCACCTGTCATCAATTATACCTCAATTGAACTGGGAGAAAAAAAAGAATGACTGCTTAAAAAAGAAACCTTCTTTTAAAAAGGACACGAGGACATATATTGAATGAAACCAGCTAAGTCCCCATTTTGAAAATGCAGAGCCAGCCCTGTTTTTTATTCAAACTCTTTTTAAGACTCAGATTTTTTCTGAGTACCTACTACTGTCCCAGGCCCTCAGGGTAAAACAAAAGACAAGTTTTCTGACTTCCTTGAAGGAAGAAGTACAGGTGATAGTAATGCGAGAAAGCAACTAAATCTTTTCCAACTCTCCAGGTGTAACTGTAGAACCACGTTCTACACCAGTGCTGTCTGACAGCATTCTGCAACGATGGAAATGGACCCACTAATCAAATTATTGGGTACTTCAATTGTACCCCAAAAGGTCTATGCCAGGTATTTTACATGCCCAGAAGAGGTAGTTACGACCTACGTCTGGGAGAAGGAAGAAACTACTTGGGAAAAAGGCTTCACAGCGATCTTATTTGAACAGAGTGATTTTCTCCAGGCACTCTGAATAACTGATATCTGTTACACTGTAAAAAGGCATATTATTCACAGAAAATGGACTTCCTGAAAAGTATAAAATGCATTACAAATGTCTGTTTGCAACTGTGCGCTCAAGCCAGACTGGCCATCTAGCATGTCTCTTAACAGATCTGACAGTTACCATCTCCCCACTCTCTCTGTAAAACAGACCAGCTGATGCCAACAGTACAAATGTTTTGGGCTAATAGGTACTATTTAGTTCAACTTCACATCTCTGCTCCCTAAAACTGAAGTGCATGTTTAGCTTTCAAAAGTTACTTAGTTGCATTTCTTTCAAAACACTATTTGTCAACTCTTCTTGTAATAGCCATCACATGGTTTTCAACTAAATAATATGTAAACCAATTAAAAGGTGCAGTTTCTGTGAAAATTATGTTAGATGCTTTGGTAAGATTTAAGGAAGGTGATGATTTGCTTTAAAAGTGTGGCTGTCAAATTAGGTATGGGTTAGATAATGTTAAAAGACAGGAGAACACTGGAAAGAACTACAGTTCTGCACTAGATGGTTTCATAAGTTGTCTATTATTGCTCCACTTTCAAGAAATCAAAACGACCTACTGGACAGATAGGATGGATTACAAGTATAGTTCAAACAAGAAAAATGACACTGAACTTCAGTCAACTGATCCATATTCAGAAAAAAAGGAAACCGACCACAAAAAGCTAAATACAGAGCAAACTCTGAGATGTTAATCACTTATTCCATTAAAGATTGTATATTTGCTAGTTCGGCCATTAAAGTTTTCCCCTCGAATCTCCAGAGCCTAATTATAATTGCTAATCATTTCCTACTTTACTAGGGGTTAAATAAAAAAATAAATAAATGAAATAAAAAACCTGACTCTTAACCACAGAGTCATCATTAGAGTGTGACAAGTGGGACCATTTACCCCAGCCCCAAACTTGGGAAGCCCTTGCGGCTATTATAAGAATCAGAAAGGTGGCCTTGCAGAGAATCAGCACCAGGGCAAAAACATAATTAACTGGCAAATACAATCAGTATCAGCACAAAAATCTTTTCCATTATGACTAAAACAGTGTAGCATCTGTCTTCCAACTTCTGATGTCTTTTCTACCAACCATCAAATTTGAAAGCTATTTTAACCACTTTAGTAACATAAAATACAAAGGGAGAAAGAAAAACACTAAGAAGTAGAGGTGCAATTTAGGAATGCGCTTAACATACTATTTAATAAAAGATTCATTCTTTCAACAAGTATTTATTCAGCACCTACTGAGGCTGGAAGTACAATGGTTAGCATTCTTCTATGTCCCATATATCCCAGCCAGAAGTTAGGCAGATCACCCTTCAGGGTCCCCATCTATAAAGTGGAGGTAATAACTATTCTCATAGAAATGTAATGGACTAAATGTAGCACATCATCCCTAAAGTGTTCTGTGCTCAAATAAAATTACAGTTTAAAAATTGAAAGGTTCTCAGAACAGCATGTTAAAAAAAAAAAAAGCCTAGAAAGGTAAAAATATATACAGTAAGCTAATGTTTACCCCTGAACAGGGAGCAGCCTTAAATATCTCTGTACCCCTCGGGGTATTTTGCATGCTGCCCTTCATTTAACAAGGGTTCAGTAAATACATGTGCTGGAGTATGGAGTACTGTAGTTACTTTAATACTCTGGCAAAGGAGAAAGAATGTACAAAAGGAACTAATATTTACTGCTGCCTATTATGTACCAAGTACTGTGTTGAGCACTTCATCTATGTTATTACATTTCATTTTCATAGCCGCCATGTGAGGTATGTATTAATAATTACAAAACCGGGACTGGAGTTTCATTTTCCAAGAATCAGACAATAAATCAAAACTTCAAAAATGAGCAATGGACCTTACATCGGGCGGCGTTTGCTTATTTCATGTTAAAAGACAGAAGTGACTCCTATGAAAAAGTAGTTTAAAAAAAATTATTGACATGAAAATGTACAAAGAAAAATACAAATGGCCAAAAAGAAATTTTGTAAATGTTCACTCTTACAATTAATTTTTTTTAAAAATCCAACGAAAAACAATAATGCTGAGCAGACTGTCCAAAATAATAAAAAAATTTCAACTGGTAACCTTTCCTTCAGGCGAATCAGCATGTATCCTCTACACTCTCCACAGGTGTACACTCCCTCCCATTGGTGTCATGTATCATCACCCCCAGTGATTCCCAAGGGGGATATAAGCTAGTGTTCTAAGAAGATGATCAAAAGTATACCCAAGGATTCACATTAAAAGACATCATACAATAGAGAAAGAGGAGAAACCACATGACGTACAGGGCATTTGAAGTTCTGCTTTAAAATGGCTAACCGAACACATGTGTTTACCTTTCCTCCCACATTAAAATCCACTGAAATAGGCAAAAGAAATATAAAAATAAGTGCAGACAGAGCAGTTGTGGGAATGTAGATGCTCCAGCAGATAGATCAGTGAGAAGATGAAGGAGCTACGAAGCAGATTATTAAGACTGAATAGATGGCAAAACCCAACAGAGAGAGCTGAAGACCCTACAACTTCACGTAGGCAAATAAAAGAGATCCCCCCCAAAAGATATATTTTTCCAGAAGAATCCTTGAAATAATAAAACTATAGGTAGTAGGAATTAAGAAAAGAAAGAGCTAATAATAAACCACATAATGGAAGAGCTGTAAAACACCTTTACCCATGCCCACCATCTACCTGCCCTCTTTCAACAGGACTAATGCCAGCATTTACCCAGTCCCGGCT
The DNA here is from genome assembly GCA_028627145.1 of Eidolon dupreanum. NCBI lineage: Eukaryota > Metazoa > Chordata > Mammalia > Chiroptera > Pteropodidae > Eidolon > Eidolon dupreanum. The sequence goes on along the minus strand of CM053505.1, from coordinate 7,324,167 downwards.
CTCTAAAAGGATAGTTCAGATGGGGACTCCTACTCAATAACGTTGAGCCAGAGAAGTGGAGAAAGGTGCCAATTAACTGTAGCTTCCATGAGAAATAGGGAGTCCCACCACCCAGAGAGCTAGCACCCAACAAACTCTGCAGGAAAACACTGCATTCCAGGCCAAGGAGATAGCATAAGTGAAGACATCAAATTTGAAACAATTTTATGGGGAACTCTACGTGCCGGAGCACAGTGTTCGAGGCAGACAGGGAAAGGATGTGAGGCTGAATAGGTAGGTAGGCAGAGAACACACCAGAGAGCCTGATGGGCCAAATAAAGGAATTCAGACGTTCTCCTAACTTATTCTCCCTCTCCTATCAACTTGAGAGCACCACTGCCGGCTATCAAGCAGGTCAGTAATAACATCAAAATCAGCTTTATATATCATATCAACAACTGTAGATAATACATGAGTTGGACAAGACCCAACTATCTCTACCTTAGCAGCCCGGGTGGTTGGTGGAAACATTAATGAGACTTTTTTTTTTTTTTAATTAAGGAGGAGGAATAATAAGTCTGAGGAAAGGATGCTGCTCTCGCACATTAGATATGCTGAGTTTCAGGTACCAGTAAAATACTCAGGTGTAGATTTCCAGCAGGTTATTAAGAATGAGTCTGAATCTTGTAGGGGAAAGGTGGGGGAGAATTTAGAAATTTAGAAAAACATCTGCATATAAGTAGAACTGAAACTCTGGGCATAATTGAGAAAATGACCTATGATAACACTTGACCAAGAAGTCAAATCCAGGTTAACAGCAGTAAGGAGTAAGTGGATATAGATAAGCCCGTGGAGGATGCAGAGAAAGAAACTTAAGGACATGGACAATCAGGATGCCAGGGGAACATTAACAGGGGCAGGTGCAACATAAAAATTAAGTAAAATTAGGACTGACTGAAACCACTAGATGCAGCACACAAGAGGTGCTAGGCAATCTCAGGGCGGGGGGACAGTTTTAGTAGTGAGGGGTGTGAAGCCAGAGAGCAAGAGGTGAAGTTTGAGGAATGAGAAATGAATAGACTGCGTATAGACCCCTGGACCACCCTCTCAGAAGTTTAGATGAGAAGAGGAGGAGAAGGTTAGGCAGCTAGGAGAGAGGTGGACAAGTGGTTCAGGAAAGGTTTGCTAGGATGAGAACTATCGGAATAAGATAACAGGCAGGGAAAAACAAAGGAGTCATGAGCAATACTAAGGATGCTGCAAGATTACTGAATCTTGGCACTACCAACATTTTAGCCCAGGTATCTTTGCTGTGGGGGCTGCACTGTGCATTTTAAGGTTTAGCAGCATCCCTAGCCTCTCCCCACCAGATGCCAATAGCATGCACACCACCACCACCACCTCCAGTTATGAAAACCAAAAATGTCTCCAGACATTGCCAAGTGTCCCCCAGGGAGCAAAATCGTCCCTGGTTGAGAAACACTGGAATACACGTGTGTGTGTGGGGAGGCGGGGGAGACTAGAGGGTGAATAACTGATGGGAAAAGACTGTCAAAGCAGCAACAGTGCAGCCGAGGACCCTGGGCAAAGGACTGGCCTCAAGCACCTCATCATTTATTTGAGAGAGGAGGGAAAAAAAGGACAGCTCTGGGGACAGAGGAACCGAAAAATTTGTACATGGAGCCAGAAGCTCAGCCAGAAGGCCCTCAAAGTTCTCAATGAGTGGAGGCAAGGTTGTGTGCAAAGCATGAGTGGCGATGATTCGGAGGCAGGACTGAGAACGGTGGCTAGGGTTGATAACATTAACAGGAACTGGTAGCTGGCAGGTCACACCATGGAAGATCAATGAGGCTGGAAACCACCACACTCCCTTCTCTCACCAAGAATGTTAAAATGCCCCTCGCGGGGGGAATCACTTTCATACTGATTACAGTCCCAAAGAGTTATACAAACTTCAACCGCATAATGGAAAGAACAGACTCCTGAGGGTTACCTGGAAACTAACCCACTTTTCAATAACATCATTCCTATCAGATAATATGAACTGTGTCCTACACAATCAACATCTAAATGAACTTTTGGTAAATAACCTGTTCAAGCTGGAAGACGCTGTGGTTGCAAGTACTTTCTGGTTCTTCACTGGATGAACTACTTCCTGACCAACAGGCAGGAAAACTAAAATAGAAAGGAGTGGCTACAAAGACAAGAAGCTTGTTAAATGAGATTCTTCACGGACAAAAACCTGCTCAGTCCTGCCCTCTAAACCAAGGGCTGTAAACGCAAATGATTATGGGGCCAGGACACCAAAGACACTGCCTCAGGTCTGTATATGGGAAAGAAGCCAGAAGTGAACCACCAGCATGAAGCCAAGAGATACAAAGGGTTGCCCTTGGGTAAATAAGAAAAAAGAAAAGCTACACACAGCAGCCCAGGGCTGTGCACAGGAGTGACTCAAGCAAAATGGAAAACCCAAGATTTTGCTCTACCACAGATACGGCACCCAAATACACACCACTCTCTGGACGTCACAACCCCATCTGAGCAAAAAACTAAGAACAGAATTACCATATGACCCAGCAATCTCTCTTCTGGGTACTAACCCCAAAAAAACTTTGAAAGCAGTTATCCAAAAAGATATTTGCACACCAATGATCATAGTAGCATTATTCACAGTGGCCAGTACATAGAAGCAACCAAAGTGTCCTTCAGTAGATAACTGGATAAAGAAAATGTGGTACATATATTCAATGGAATATTATTCAGTCATAAGATAAAATACTGCCATTTGTGACAACATGAACAGATCTCAAGATTATCATGCTAAGCGAAATAAATCAGAAAAAGTTGAGAACCATATGATTTCACTTATATTTGGGATATAAAACTGAAAGCAACAAATAAACGTGACAGACTCATGGACATGACAGTAGATGAGTGGTACCAGAGGGAAGGGGGAATAGGTGGAGGTAGGTAAGGATAAAGGGGGTCAAATTATTGGTGACAGGAAATGTAACGTTGGGTGGTGAACACACAATGCAATATACATATGACATATTGTTGAACTGTACACTTGAAATCTATGATTTTATTAACCAATGTCACCCCAATAATTTTTTTAAATAAAAATTTATAAATTAAAAAAATATTTTTTTAAAAGAAACTCATCTAAGAATAGATCAAAAACTCTCCAGAAGCAATGAACCCAAAGGGTCCCATCAGAGGCAAATGCAAAGCCATCCAAAGAAGCATCCCACAAACCAGGCACAGGCAATTTCCAAATTGTCAAATGTCGCAAACCACACACACACGTGAAATGTAAAGGGAGGGAGGGGAGAGAATATAAATGAGAGATTTTGTTCCTTAAGAACTACAGCTAAGAAAATAAGCCAAAAGAGGCAAACAAAATTTTATTTTAAAATGTTCACAGAAAATGCTCTTATGAAAATTAAAAAGCCGTTTTAAAAAAATTTTTACATGTAAAAATATAGTCAAATGTTTTTAGTAAGAATTCCCAATAAATGGATTAGAAAATAATAGACTAGACACAGCCAAAGAGAAATTAGTGTATTCTAACATGAGTACAGAAAATCACCTAGAAGTAAAAACAGGAAATATTAAAGAAAACTTAAGCCATGTGAAGAATACAATGAAAAACTCCAACATATATCTAAATAATGGTTCCAGAAATGGAAAATGGAGAAATATTTTAAAAGATAATGACTAAGATATTTTTCCACAACTGAAGGTAACATCATCAGACTGATGGGAGTACCCCAAATAAGTGTGCCAAAACGAAATCCACATCCAAAGATATCAGGAAGAAACTGCAGAAGATCAAAAACAAGGAAAAATCTTAAAGTAGTCCAAGAGAAAAGATAATTACCTCCATACAAAGAAATTACATTTGAACTGACTAAAGACTTCTCATTAACAAGACCTGTCAAAACACAATAGAGAAAATAATTGTCACCATAAAACCCTGTTCCCCACCTCCCAACAATTAATCAAGAGAAAAAAGTGAATAAAGACTTTCAGAAATGCCAAGACGAAGTTTACTACTAACAGGCCTTTAGCAAAAGAACCTTTTAAGAACATTATAAAGAAAGAAACAACCCAAAAGGAAGAAATGGGGTAAATGAAGAATGGTGAGCAAAGAAATTTGATGAGTAAAAATATTCACTATTTTTATAGGCTTAAGGTGGCTTAAACAAGGCAAAAATAAGCATATAAAATAACTACTATGGACAAGGGAATGAGGATTAAAAGATAAACCATTTTAAAATCTTTGTCTTATTCAGGAGGATAGGAATAATAATTAAGCTTAGACTAAGTTAAATGTGAATGTTAAAATTTTAAGGGCAACCAAACTTGTCTTTTACCCTGGAATAAGAAAGTTAGAAGAAACATAGCTGCCCCTCTTCCACTGAAAAAGATCTAGATTAATTTCAAATTCATGACTTTCTTTAAACTGAACATATCATGGAACAACCAACTGGCTTGGTATCTTCGTAGAGACAGGGCCTGCAAGGAGGAAGATAGCCATGTGCTCACCTGGGGTAGTCCACAACTGACACCGATTACAGGAGTTCAGCTAGAATAACTGGCAAATTGATAAAAGCCTGATGTGGTTTGCTGAAGGGACAGTATGAGACCACTGGGGGAGGGGGAGGGGGTAGAGAAATTGGGGAGACCCCAACTTTCTGCAGGATCTTCCTCCACCGACCCCACCAGGCACTCACAGAGGCAAAGCCCTTAGGAATGCCCATTATGATGCAAGCCATGGGGGAAGGGCACCGCAGCAGTGCCTTGGGAACAAGAAAACCATCTAGACCCTTCTCTCCCTATCTCCACAAGAGAAGAAAAGCCTTCATATATGTGAAAGAAAGATCAATAAGCACTTCTTTCTACCCTTAAAGCATTAGTGAATACTCACTGCAGCTGGGAAAAAAGGCGGGTACCCTACTCCTGGGAGAGGGACAAGATTCCACACACTGAGCCCACCAGGACAGCCAGGGGAGGGCCGGGGAGGGGCCAAGACCTCGGGACAGGGTGCAGGCCTAAACCTGAGGTTTAATCAGAACAAAAGAACACAACCACAGCCCATCACCACTCCCTACCTCAAAGGTAACCAATGTCCAGTAGCAAGTAAACAGCAGAATGCTACCAGTAGAGGGTCAGAAGAACAAGAGCTAGTACAAAGTCACTCTCTAAGGCACAGTTCAAAAGGAAGACCTGAAATCCAGAAAAAAAATAAATCGATTCCCACCCTACTCACAAAGTATCTCTGAGAGAATTTGAAGCCTGAGGGTACACAATGAGGGTAACCACAGCAACGACCAAACTCAAACCCAGCCCAACCCTTAACTAGATTAATTCAAATCCCTGCACTAAAAGTTCACTTACAGACATCAAAATTATGCACATTAGTGTCTATTCTACAAAATAGGTCAACACAAATGCAAACAACAAAAATGCAACAATAAAATGCTACCAAAAAAAATCACAAGGTGTATGAAAAGGCAAAGAAAAAATACTCAAAAGTCAAAGAAGTATCAGAACTAGACATGGAGTCAGATACTGGAAATATCTAAAATGAAATTTTAAATACTATGAGTAACATGTGTAGGGCTCTAACCCAAAAGGAGAACAGCATGCAAAATCAGATGGGTAATTCAGCAGAGATGGAAACTATAAGAATAAAATGAAGATACTAAAAATTAAAAACAGTTAAGAGGTAAGAGTGCTTTCAATGGGCTCTTCAGTAGACTCTATTCAGCCAAGGAAAGAATCAGTGAACTTGAAGACAATAGAAATTACCCCAACCAAAACACTTTGAGAAGAGAGTGAAAACAAAATAAAACAGAACATTCAAGAGCTGTGGGACAAAATCAAATGTTCTAACATACTGGTAATTGGAATCACAGAAATAGGAGAATGGGACAAAAATATTTGAGGAGATAATGGCTGAAAATATCCCAAAATACGACATCTAAGCACAAATCACAGATGATCAGAGAATATGAAGATGCCATCACTTAGCACCAATGACACTCAAGATAATTCCATAAGTTCTGCCATTGCCCCTCCTTAAAAATCAAACACGTGTCAACATGCTCAACAGGTCATCAATCAACTACACATGATGTCCACCTCACAATGCTCAGAAGTCTCGCTGTCTGTAAATAACTGGTCAAACCTAGGTCACAAGCCCATATCCTAGCTGTAAAAAAGATTAGGGATGTGAGTTTTCTGGGAAAGTGAGACCTGTAATATGAGAAATTACAAAAAATATAGAGAGGGTATTTAAAGGTCCACTACACATGCTAAAAAACAAAACAAAAACCTCCATTTAACTAACCGGCTATTGTACAGTGGATTCTTTGGTGAAGACATTGCATCCCCAGAGGGCCTTTTTGTAAGGCAAATATTTTACCTCGATGTGGTTACATACTTAAAAGCAGCTTCCTAATCTGTGGGACATAAACAGTAATGGCAGGGGGGGGACACATGATAAATAAACAAGCATCTTCACAGTATGTCTGTTTTACTTAATGGCAAAGTAATGTAAAATGCAGATATATACAAACACACATACGCATGCACACATCAGTTTATTATGGAATAGAGCTCAGTACTTCAATGAATTCCTGCAGTAAATCATGGAAAAAAGCTCAAAGAAATGTCACTCTTATAGGTGTCACCACCTTTGGCCTCCCCCTCATCTTTCATACTGTAAATGTTGGTAGAAAAGTTTCCAGAGCCCCAGAGAGAGCAATTAGCACCTGTGTGACATCAGCACAGTCAAACACTATGTGAATCCAATTGTAACAGTTAGGCCCAGTGACTAGATACAGGACAAGCGTGTCTGTAGGGCAAGCAGAGAGGAAGAACCACGAGATAGGTATCTGACAGGGAAGAGAAGCTACTGAACAAGGAAGAAGGTACTGACAGGAGATGGGGAGGGGACCGAAAAGAGGAGCCTTTCATAAGAGAAATATTTATTGAGCATTTCCTATGTGCCAGGCAATGCGCTAGATGCTGAGGCAACAGTCAGCGCTCCATGTCTCCACGGAGCTTCCGGAAGAAAACCGATACCATCTGTTTAGCCCTATTTTCAAAGGCCCACTCCTATTTAAACTCCTGGTCTTAGTATGTCTCTCCTATACAATCAGGTAAAAGTGAAAATGGGCAGGAAAAAAAGCCAAAAGATGGTCATAAAGAAAGAAAATCAAGATCCTGGGATGTAGCTGGGGTACAAGCATCAAAGTGAGGCATGCAATACATAAATCCATGTTGTTTCTTACTACCCTTCTGGCTTGATATGCTCATTCTTAAATCCATGTCTTTGAATACACCATCTGCCAGGAAACTCCTTCCTCCACCTGACATTCTCGGCCTCCTTTAAGACTCTTGACAAAACTCTTAGGAATCACTGCCTTTCCCAGTCCCCTTAAGTCTGCCTTAAGTGCACCTGTTCTGGCCTAGAGTACCAGCACCCTGTATTTTCATCTGCATATACATATCATCCTGTACCTTCGTCATTGTTTTCCGCCTCTTGTGCCGGATTGCAAACTACATAACGACACAACACCACAGCTTGGCTTTTGTCTATCACTTACCATGATGCTGACACCCTTTCAGTTGCCTGAACAACACTTGACATCAAGATAACCAAACCTTTACCCTGTCAGCCAAAGAAAGACAAGTATGGCCTTCCTTTACCAATCCTGCACAAAGGGACAGACTTGAAAGCACAACCCTAAATCAAGGGCAGTTGCTTTGGATGCTACAGAAACCACTAGCACAAAAACATCAGTTTCAAACTCAAAAATATGAAATGAGGCAATTCTTTTAAAATAAATGACCTGGGCTGGATAGGACATGAAAAAAGTAATGACACAAACCACTGCAAACTCTTCAAGTTACCAGCACCAGAAAAAGAGAGAAAAAGAGGAAAAAAGATTAAAGCAACGAGAATACAGAGCAGGTATAGAATGGTTCAGAAAAGCCTCAGAACTTAAGGCCAAAGTGAGCTAAGTCAGAGGCTGCATCAAAATGTAGATTTCAAAGGAAATATTTGAAGAAGGAAGAGATGCTGTGACTTCTTTGTGTATGTGGAGGGGAAAAGTGGGCAACAGCATTCCATACAGGCACAAACTAACAACTTTACACGACGGAAGACCTGAATGACTGTTCATTCAATCATCAAGGCAAGCCCAAATTTAGCATGGCTAAGGATTTCCAAAAAAGAACTGGGCAAAGGGATACTTACTGTAGAAAGAGAAAAAAAACAAATTAGGATATATAAAATAACACCTTTACAGCACTTATATGCAGCAGCTCGCTTGAACATAAGCAGCTCAACAGAGACCAGTTTAGTATAAAAATGAAACGATGACAGAACGTAAACCAGATTTGAAAATGGTACTCCTGCTAATGATTAGTAAGCCTAAACAATATTAACAAAATTCTCTAAAAACACTGTAGGTGCTCAAATGAGATTTTATCAACTATGAAATAGCACAAATGCTGAAAAAATATTAAACTAGTCCTAAGATGTTGTATTTGGGGGCGGGGGGAGGAATAAAGCAAATTTAATGTTGACAGTTAATGAAACATTTTATTGAAACATTAAATACCTTGAGAAGATTAAAGGTGTCTGGGGGGAAAAAAAACAGCAGAGTTTTAAGTTTAAATGTGGAAGAGAGCTAAAACTGTCATAAAAAATTTTTAACTCAGTTATAAATAGAAATGACATTCCTATATAAGGTTAACAAAATGGTGAAGGATAAAAGAAAAAGAGGAGCCTTTGGAAAATTAAAGATAATTTCTACAAAAACAATGAGAAGAGTATCACAGATGACAATCAATCAAGGAAGCAACTGCAAAAACTTTAATGAGATTAGAGAAGAAAATTCTACCCTGCAGAGATTTGACTTTTTGGGTAAGTTATCAAGGTTTCATTGAGCTGAAATTCTTGTTTTTTGTGGCATTTCATTTCATGTCACATCCCTGCTTAAAATCTTCAATAGCTTTCCAGGAGACTTAGGATAGTTCAAAAGCCCAGCAGCTGGCCTTTACTAAGCCTTTTCCAGACCTGGCCCCAGCCTACTTCTGCTTCATCACCTGTTTCTCTACTTTCCAACCATTCTGATTTCTTTCAGTTCTTTAAAAGGTTCCATTTTTCAAAAGCCTCTGCCTCTCACTTTGCCGGAGGGCATCTGCACCTTCTGCCAGGAAAACTTATTTCCCTAACTAGACCATGTCCTTCTCATCCTTTAGGTCTCACTTAATGTTACCTGCTCAGTATGTCCTTCCTACCTGCTCCCCTCAGGACAGAGTCCCTGTTATATACTCCCATAGTACCTTGTACTTCTCTGCCTCCATCTTAAGACTGTAAATTATTTGAGGGTAGGGCCTACTTCTCTTTCATGTATCACTCTCTGTCCAGCCTCTGTCACAATCTGGTATATAGTAGACACTCAATTAGTATTTGCTAAAGAACAGATCTTCAGGATGTAGGACAGCTTGTTTTTGAAAGATAACTGATAAAAAATGAAATGTCAATTTGCACAAAATTAGCTTTTGTCTCCCTCACCTAGTTTTGATTATTAACAATTAAAACTTTTTCTTTTCCTTTGCAATGCTAATCTTGAATTTTAGTGAATATTACTAATCATAATTACTAGCAAGTAAAGCTAATATGTCCTAAAACAGGTGACAAACCAGGGTGGGGTATGTGAATAAATGCTAGGATATGTGACACCTGAACCAGCCTTTGTAATCTCTGAAGGATTCTACTCATCAGGAAGCTAGTTTCTACTCTTAGCCAATATTGGGGTGAGTAACTGGGCAAATCCAAGTCAGTAAGTCGTTCTTCAACTATTACATATCCCCATTATTAGCTGCCGTATCTTCCTCACATGAGTGAGTGTGCACTTAATCTGATTATAATAATACAATTTTGCACTGCCAAGAACCTAATCTTTAGGCATAATACAAACTAAGATCTGAAATTGCAACTTACCTAAAATAATTTAAGGCAGTCTTAAATACACACACACACACAAACACATGCACACGCGCACACACGCGCGCACACACACACACTCATCCATATGTTTTAACTTCCAGAAGCCGAGCTGTTACTTTCAAAATCACTATTTCCCTTTAAGTCAAAAAAGTCACTTTTTTGACTTAAATATCAGAAGGCAGTTCAGAAGCTACTATTTGATATTAAAACTTTTTTCTCTTACAAAGGATACAAACTAACAACAGAATCATATACAGCCATAGCTGTTAAGCGTTTTTTTTTTTTTTAAGGTAACCTTTTTCAAACCGGTTATGATTGAATTTACAGTAAACTATTAGAAGTGCTGTCCATTCTGTTGGTCATTGAAAATCCAGTCACAAACTACCACATAAGGAGTTATTGATTTACCTGCCTGGCACTTGTAAGGACCACTTTTCATCCAGAAATGTTCATCTAAAAGCAATGAAAGGTTAGACAGTTTTAAAAACACTTTACTGCCATTGCCAACCAAACCAACACATACCTCTATTAGACAAACCCCAAAATTAGCATCCCTAAGCTTATCTAAAGAGTACATTTACACACACAGTACACTGAGCAAAGAAGAGCACCTGTGAACTGATGGGCATCAGACTATCCTGTACAACTCGTTCCCAAGTTAGCTTTACTGTCCCATCTCCCCCCACCCCTACAACATCCACACTTGAGGGTAACTAAGAAGAAAATAATAATGCAGGCAGGAAAATGATGCAGGCAGCTGCAGATCTCTCAGGTTAAGCTGTTTCTAAATCCCACAACGATCCAGTCTGAAGCAATGCAGAAAGCAGACGTGTTTGAATACCTGAATTTTATGAGAACCGCTCTATAGCATGCACAGTAGGCATGGATCTCTCAAAGGGGATTAGAGCTCAAACAGTAAAACATACAATGTTATTGGCTTAAAATCAAGAAAACCAATGACTTTGCCCATGGTCTTAAATCTTTCAAAAAAAAAAAAAAATTCTTGCTCAATAATTACAAGACTTTTACCTTGATTTCTTTTTTCTGCATTTCCAACATATTATTAAGAATGTTGTATTTTATTTGCTAGTTTAAAAAAGACCAAGACAAAAATCAAATCAAAACCACCAAGACAATTTATGCCATCTGCAGTGCTGTCCTTTATATTTTGCTATGTATTACATTTAGGCAAAAATTTGTGAAAATATAAGAAGTACTAAGAAATTGTAATAATGTGTAAGAAGATATTTTTAAAAGGTATCTTTTTAAGATCTACATGATTTATCGGTGTCTGATGTTAAATGGATCTAGGTAGAAGGAAGGAAGGTAAAAAAATGCACGTTGACAGGAGAGATCTTTCTGTGGTGATGGAAACATTCTAAAATTGGTTCGTAGTGATGGCTACACAATTGCATAAATTTACTACAAAAAAATCATTAAATGGTACACTTAAAACAGGTGAATTTTATGGTATGTAAAGTACACCCTGATAAAGCTTGTTAAAAATGCATATTGAAAACCTATACTTGGTAAAGAAATCCACAAGAACTATTTATTTATGTGTAGGTCCCATCTTTGTAGAATAACTGTCCTACTTTGGCCAAGATGATTTCTGGCCCTGAGGTCTTACGATATTCATCACTCCTTTCTAACTCTAATAAGTGACAAAAGTGATTCTCATCAATTTCTGAATAAAATATTAAGTCTTTTCCCTCCCTAACACAGACTTCTGAGAATTCCTTTCGGCTACGCAATGGTTTGGCTCTCTTAGAGATGGGTCTTGTTTAAACACACACACACACACACACACACACACACAATCACAAGAGGCTTTAAGTAGTACTCTACTCTCAAGAAGAATTTTTGTCAGAGTTCAATTTCTATGTATTAATAAGCAACTAACATACCTCTGCAGACTTTACCTCCAGATATCATTTCACTTAGGTCATTATTACATTTACAGAAGAGATACTATCTGCAAGTTGTAATGGCTGCCATTTTACTTCAAGAGTTCATCAAACCACAAAATTGAATTCAAAGAATATCTTCATAGCCTTTATTAGTGTAGCAAATTTAATCAAAGTCAGTCAAAAGATATAATGGAACATGCAAAAACATGAAACATCAAGTGGTTAATTAGAAACAGCTACTCATTTTGGTTGTAAATAATTAGGTACAACCTTCATTTATGAGGAAACTAATGAACCTTTTAGAAAAGTCTGCGCTTCCAGTTGTCCTATCCAGCAGTGATGATGAATCTGAGTCCACCTCCCACGTGACTAAAGGTCAGGCGCCCAGTGTAGCCTCTGAACTGTAGGAGGCACATTTTTACCTCTAGTACCACCCCAGGAGCAGAATCAGATTCCTAAAGAGAAGCAGAAAGCTCAGTTTTGAAGAGCACAGGTTCAAGTTAGACCGGTTTGGATGGAAGTTTTGCTTTTTTGCTCCTGACTAGCTGGGTAATCTGGACAAATTATTTTCTCTCTCTGAGCCCATTTGGCCAAGTGTACACAGGAATTAAGAAAAACTTACTTCATACAACACATGTATGCACATATATTCATACAAATAAGTTATTTGCCATAATATCTGGTATTCAGTAAGGCTCAATAAAGAGATAATAATTGTTATAGAGAAGATTGCCCCAAAGAGAGACAACACCCAAAACTTGACCCTAATAGAACTATCTCAAACAAAAATATTTCTAAATACATAAAGAGCTTACTTAATTCAAGTGTTGACAATCAATCTCAAAGACCTGAATGGGCTAGCTCCCTTTAATGTAATAATTTTCTGTTAATTCCCAAATCTGAATTGTCTAAATGTTATCAGTCTCTTCAGGCAGGAGGTCCTCACTCTTGGCTTTCATACCCACCAACATAATCACACCCAAGTTCATTTCTCAGTATTAAGAAGTATACAAAAACTTGAATAAGAAATAGGCCAGACCTTTGTGTAATTCAGTCATCCATGCGCTGCTCTATATAAAGGAAACATTCTAAAACAATCAAGAATTTGAATCCAAACACTAAAGTGATGCATTTCCAACAAAAAATTTCTAATGTTGAGTTTAAGATGGAAATTGGAAAAGCCTCCCAAACAGAAAGTTTAAATGTAGTCTTTTAATTGCATTGTTTTCATAAGTTGAAATGTGATCCAACTGACACCATCACTAGATAATAATCTTTTAGATTCTTTGAGATTCTTTCTCCTCCTCTAGCAAGAAATTTGATGTTGCCAATAAACTAAACTTTAGAATCTAAAATTATCAAATGCTGAGTAAACAGCCTCTTCTACCTAGCAACTTAATACTTCAAATTTTGCTGTTCTTGTACCCAAGTTAAGGGTTACCTAAAGGACTTCCCTCTTATTTTGGATCTGTGCATGTGAATTCCATTTGTTCTCAAATGCCTTGTTATTATTTGACATCAATTTATTACATGAAAAAGTCATATCCCCAACTAACTGCCCAAAACAAACTACCATATTAGCGTACCTTCTATTATCTAGAGAAAATAAAGGAGATAACCATCAAAGTTATCAAAATGGAAGGGGAAAAAAGGTATACTTTTAACAGGCATGCTGAAGGCTTATTTTCTGTGCTTACCTCCTTAAAATTTCCTACAGCCATATTCTCAGATATAGCTGAATTTTCTATCACAAAATAAATTGAAACATAAATCATAATGAAAGGTTAAATTCCTGCAACAGAAGCCACTGTCACTTCCAACAATGCAACCATTGTTGAGTCTCTCAGATTCTTGGACACAGTGGAGAAACAAGGCTGGTCGGGGGTGGGTGGGGGGGACATACTTGAAGTAATTTCTCCACCTCTGTATTTCACTTTGTAATGTTAACAATACAGCACCTTCAAAGTAGAAATACCACCTAAAATCTGTTTCTCATTAAATGAGACTGCCTTAACCCCATGCAGCATATTTGGAACAGAATACATCTGATTCGCAATCAGTCAACCTTCTATTACTCATCTATGCGAGATGGCCCTGCAATTTCCCTCAATAGGAGCCTTTTCTTTTCAAACTCCAGGGAATACTGTAGATGCCACACTCTAGTTTAAATAACTCCAAGAAAATTACAATGAAAATAATGGCAGATTCCGTCCAGGGAACTTGCTAAGTAAACATCAAAAACCTGAGATAAAGGGGTAAAAAAATCCATCCCTACCACAAGCCCCAAAGTCATGAATAAATTACAAATCTGAGCAGGAAAAAAGGAATCCTCTCTAAAGAATGCTTATTTCTAATTATTTTTAAAAATATACCAAGTTTTGTTTTTAAAACAATTAGGCTTAGGAAACATGCTAAATAAGCAAAATTAGAATACTAAACATATATACATATATATCAAATTAAGTGTTGCATTATGTTTAAAAAAAGCAATTCAAGGATTTGACACTCTCCAAATGAAGACCCTCCAACGCCTCTGAAATAGATTATTTAACGCTCTAGAAATGATTAACTTTATTTAGCATGCCTCTTGTGGAGTTCTATTATTTAATACAACCAAACTGAATTTTTTTTATCCTAATTAGGTTTCCATGTACTTGTGAAATGCTCAGCATACACTGTGCTGGCAGCTTTAGTTCTACGGCTTCTCTCTTCTGGCTCCTTCCCCCTTCACCCCCCCCCCAAAAAAAAGATTTCCTTCCCAAATGTTCTCTTCTCTGCATTTGTCAACAGAAACACCCACTGGTGGTGTCAAACTGGTAATACTGCTGCAGGCTTCCTTACTCCTGTTCCAATGTCAACGCCAAAAATGCTCAAACCCAAAATAGTACTTTTAATAAAGAAATTAAAAATCGCTAAGGTACTCAACTATCATGTCCTAAAAAGATGTACACTCTTTAAAAAAATTTATTATTAATAAACCCTAATTGGGTTAAAGATACTACCCTGGCTTCAGCATCAGAGACAAGTAAACATAGCTTCTATACATTTTATAAAACATTTGAAAACTCTTAAAAGAATTAAAAACAAATTTACATGTAAATGACATTCACATAAATCAGAATAGCCTCGATAAAGATGCCTTTTTTGTAACCCTAAAGGCAAGAAAGGAACAAGCTGGAAATGTTCCAGCAGATGTTACCTAAAACGATAATCCTATTCTGTACATATTTATGTCTCCTGTTTCAATCAAATGCTCTCAAATTGTGTAATCTTTCACATTAACTACATAACCGTTACGTCCAAACCAACCTAATTCAGATGCACGGGAAAAAATTATTCTGTGTCTGCGATACTTTCTAAAATCAGCTTAAATTTCAACCAATTAAAATAGATTGTGTTAAACAGAACATGGATATGCAACTACTTAAATATCACTGCGTCCGTCTAATCTAAGAAACTAAGGTCAGGTTTTTCTTATTCAGGCATCTGTGCTTTAGCACTCAAGTAAAGCGAAAAACAAAACCCTCAAGGAAGATCTGCCTTTACACTGAAATATGTTCGGGTTATTTTTTTCCCCAACGTGGGCACAAAACGAGTCAATGTGAGCAAAACCTGTTCGTTCTGCTAGATGGTTCCAAACCCCAGGATTTGATTTCTATGACGGTACAAAGGGTACGAACGTCTGGGAAAGGGCCAATTTTGCTCCTCCTCACTATGCCAGTCTTGAACTTCATTGCAACGCCTGAAACTTGTCCGGGAGAGGCTGGAGGAGCCGCGGGGCAGGCGGTGGGTCTCTCGACCACCCTCGCGGGAAGCCAAGGTCAGCTGGGCCAGGGCCGTGACTCTCAGCCCTCGGTGGGTCCCGGGTTCTCTCGGAACTCGGGAGGGGGACTCCGGTGTAAAGGCTCCTCCCCGGCGGGAAGGGGCTTCCCTCGCCGCAAGCCCAAGGGAGATAGCGCCGCGGGGGCGGCGGGAACGCCGCAGACCCGCCGCTAAGGGGAGCCCCGCGGGGCGGCCTTGACCCGCCGCCCCTCCTCATACCCTCTCATCTCCCCACACCCCAAAATACAGCCCCAGCCCCTCAGCGGGGAAACCCTTCCAGCGGCGCAATGGGGCGCTGCAAAGGGGTCACTCCAGGCTGGGGCGCCCTCACCGCGTCGCCCAGTTCAGGGGGTACCCGCGCCGCCGCCCCTTCTCAAGTCTGCCCGGGGGACCAGGTGGGTCCCCTCCCTAGGGAGAATTTGGGTGGGCGCAGGGCTGATGTGAAGGCAAGAAGGCCTGACAGGAGGGTGGCGGCGCGACTACTCACCCCGCGAGCCCCCAGCTTCCAGCCGGGGAACCCAGAGCTCCTGAAGCCGCCGTCGCCGCTTTACCTTCCCCAGCTCCAGGGACAACTAATCGAAACCTCTGGCCCCGCCCTCTCGCAAAAGCGAACGCGCAGCCTAATATGCTAACTGCCCCGCCCCGGCCGTCCCGTTCAGGCCAATGGGGAAGCTCCTCAGCCCCACCTATTTCTGGTAGGAGCCAATGCGGAGAGAGCGCTCGTGCTCGAGCTCGGGCTCGCGCGCCCTGCCCGCGCCGCTCGTGCTCGGGTCCCCGAAGCCAAAGACTACTGGTTCCTTGTATGAACTTGCCCGCGCGCGCGCGCGCCGCGCCTCCTCGCGCGCCACGTTAGGTTGCCCCGCCAGGCCCTAGCAACCTGGGCTGGGTGCCTGCGAGGGGCAGGGCCCAAGCCGCGAGCTGTCGGGGCGGGGGGGCGGGGAGAGGAACGTGGTGCAGGGATCGTGACTGGAAAAGGGGCGGCCGCGGGGGCGGGGGGCAGAGGAGGCCCGGGAATCCGCCTGTCACTGCGGGAAAAAATGGGGAATCCTGCCTGCAGCGCAGCTATCCTGGCCTCTCTCAGGAGGTACACGTGCGGGGGAGGGGATCCGGGAAGAGCGGGAAGAGCACATTTGTAGCGGGAACCCAGGCACCGCTTGGAAATAAAAGGTGAAAGACGGTTTATTCCTGTCGGTAAAAATAATATCGAAGTCCATTGCTGCCGCTGTCCAACTGTTGCAGCTATACATGCACACAACATGCACATACACACACACACATATATATATATACACACATTCACATGTACACTCATCCAGCAGCCTGCGATCCCTTGCGTGAATTAGGAGCAAAGAACGACTAGCCTGAGGATTCCTTACACAGCAGCTGGATGCATGCGAACGGCTGTCGCAGCAGCGGCGGCAGCAGCAACCCACAGCTCCGCTTTGGTCCAATGCTCCGCCACACAAGATTCCCCAGCTGGCATGAAAGCAATGAAGTCATCGCCCAACCAGTAGAAATGTAAAGATCTTAATACCCACCATGGATCAGGTTTCCAATGAGGATGAAGAGGTGATGAAATGGAAGGAGAGATTTCCAATGCCACTTTTTGAAAATTGAGAATAAAAATAAATTTTTTAAAGCTATTGCAGACAAATCTATGCAAAACTGCATGATTTCCACTTAAAGAAGCAAAGAGGAAATTTTTTTCCTGTGTTTTTTTTTTTTTTTCAGAAAAGCACAGGAAAAAAAGAAAACAAAATAAGCAGTGTGTGAAGTCATAGCAGCCACCAAATTAGAAATATGCAGTACTGTACTGCAATGGGAAATAGATATTTTAGATAAAATTAACTTAATCTGTTCCCGTGGTGAATCTGGTAACAATATGTAACAATATTCTGGATTTGACTTCTCTGTGCCAAGCCAATAGGATTTTCTTTTCCATAACATGGCGAACATTGAGTGAGGAAATAAAGGTGCCTGCTTTCTCTTCAGCTTTTCAGGAAGCATATTAGAAATTTTTACAGGTAGGAATAGTGAATTAGCAGTCAGGGAAAATGGAGTCAGAGGCAACAGCAGAGCTTTGTTTGCAAAGTCTCCTGCCTCCTCCAGATGCAAAGTAACAGTGCTATGACCTCAACCTTCCCCCCTCTGGAGGCGGAATTCCTGTGGCAGTTGCTCCATTTTCATCCCTGTATATTAAATGAAGAATGATTTATCAGTATAGAATCAGAACAAGATAAGGAAAAACCAGTAACTGAATATCCTTTGATATAGGTCCAATTTAGTTTAAGTGGTAATATTAGATGCTTTATAATGTGCCATCCTAGATATATGAATATAACCTTCAACTTAGGGACATTTGCTTTAATTTGGTTTTGAGTACTGGTGAAGGGTTTATTGTAGCCAGCCATATCCAGGTCAGTTAACTGCCATTTTGATCAAAAATATATCTTTTCTAGAAGGTTAGTAAGAGTTAAATACCATGCTGCCATTTAACAGAGCTCTTATGTAGAAGGAACACTAATACCACTGAATGAACGCCTGCTATGTGCCAAGAATGTTACATACATTTAGAATTGCCAGATAAAATACAGGATACCCATTAAATT
Source organism: Eidolon dupreanum (assembly GCA_028627145.1). Taxonomy (NCBI): domain Eukaryota; kingdom Metazoa; phylum Chordata; class Mammalia; order Chiroptera; family Pteropodidae; genus Eidolon; species Eidolon dupreanum. Next base: position 7,305,814 of record CM053505.1, on the reverse strand, counting down.
TGAATTTCAGATAAACAACGAAGAATTTTTTTTAGTATAAGTATTTTTATCCTGGATACATGTGAGAGAAGGGTTGAAGACTAAATAAGCTTTCTAATCATCGTCAAAAACAAAACATTTTTGAAATGCCCCTCTGGGTCCAGATCTCATAATGCAATCAGGATCTGGGAGAAAAGCTTACAAACCAAATTAATGTGTAAATTTATAGTGTTTGTAAAAAGAAGTACACATACTTATACTAAAAAATTATTTTCTGTTCATCCGAAATTCAAATTTCACTGGGCATTCTCTATTTTTATATGCTAAATCTGGCAACCGTATATACATTATCGCTGAGCGTCATGGTTTCCTGCAAGATTCTGTTAGGTCACCATTTTCCACATGAAGGAACAGCTTCAGAGCCTCCCCAGTATCTATTTGCACCTTCCTCCTTCTGATAGAACCCTACTTGTGTTCAGGTATTCACACTTCCAGGGTGGTGGGTACCGATTAGTCTTTGTTAATCAATGTGTGGTCCAATAAAACTAAAAGAAAGGATTTAATATCCTGTGGTTTGAAAGAGGTTTTCCCTGTCTATCCTGTTAGATGAACAAGGAAGCAAATACCCCGGTTGCCACTGGCCGCCATTTTGTGACTAGGAGGAAAACTAGTCTTAGGTCAACACCTGTACACTAAATAAGGCAGAGCTGAAAAATAGAAAGATAAAACAAAATACCTGGGTGCTTGATGACGCCTCTGAGTTGCTTAAACAAATTCTGCCTTTTCCTTGCTTTCAAAACAGTTTAAGTCAGAGTTTCTATTAGACGCCACAGAAGTACCCTACTACAGATGTCAGAGCCCATGCATGCTATGCATTATGGGTCTCGATAATAAAATAAACAAGTGGTCATCAAGATGTCAGACATTTTTATCCTGGATATATGTGAGACAAGTCTAGAAGACTAAATAAACCTTCTAATCATTGTCAAAGAGCATTTATGAAATGCCCATCTGGACCTAGACCTCGAAATACAGTCAAGATCTAGAAGAAAAGCTTAAGAGTCAAATTGTTGCGTGAATTTCTAGTGTTTATAGAAAGAGGTGCGCATTAGTTATTCCTTGGCCCTGCTAAGAGCTTAAATCAGACTGTCAGATCTTACATGTTTTCATTTAAAGTTCATACCATTTGGGAAAATGTCATTTGAGAAATGTGAGTCCGGTACCTCATTTTAAACTATTAAAACCTCTATCCCCATCCTGTAGTCACTAAGTTTAACCACAAACAGTGTAGAGAACAGAAATGTCAGCCTCAAAAGACCCAAAAGGGAAAACCACACTAGAATAGAATGAAAGTGGATGGTTGGCAAAGCAGTGTAGCTTAATGGCTAAAACCATAGACTTGGGATCTAGATCACCTGCATTCAAATGTCAGCTCTAGTTTTGTCCTTGGGAAAATTGTCCAACTTCTCCTCTATAAAATGGGGATGATGATGATAATAATACCATTCATTTCATAGGTCTAGACCACTTACTATTTGTGCAATGCTTAGCAGAGTACCTGGTCCACAGTGAGAACTTTGTAAGGATTAGCCATTACTCGGCAGGCTAAATTCCATGGCCTATAAACTTGAAGCAGTTTATTTTTCTTCAATCACTACTTTGAACCATGATTTTATGGCAAATTTGCCTTTTGTGTCCCTTCACACCTTGGACAGTTTTAACAACTTTTAGGTCTTTTTCAGATATTAAAAAATCAATCCAGTTTAAAAATTAAATGTTATATTTGATTTATACCGTGTCCTCTCCCACTACCACCCTTCCCACCATCATTACCTGCCAGGCTTGTAACTCAAGGTACCCAAAGTGACCAGGGGGTATGGTTGGCCTTGTCATTTCTACTCCAGGTCCTTGCAGGGTGTGGTCAGTTTCCTCACCAAACCTAACTCCTCTGACCACAGTGGTTCATGGGAGGTAGAGAGGAGAACCATCAACTCTTCTCTTAACAACCCATAAATGTCACACCCTCATTCCCCTATCTTGGCTGTAGTTGACCTCTTTATAAAGGGCATCTGAATGACAGTTCCCTTCCCCAGAGCCACCACCCACAACCTCCAACTGTTGTTGTCACTTCCCTGACAGAAGCTTACCTAAGTGGGGGCAACAGGAAAAAAAATCTCCCTCAAAATACTATCACCCATGTGTCAACAATATAAAGAAAACAAGTCAGAATCTCTCAAGATCAACTCAATGAAGTTAGAGCTCCAATAACTCAAAGGACCACTCCAGCACCCTGAAAGAATGTTTCCATGTTTCCTGCCTTGGTCTGAATAATGGTTTCAATGGTTTGAATACTGTGTGATGTTGGGCAAGTTACTCCCTCTGTCTCAGTCTCCTCATTTGTAGTAGAGAAATAAATAATGACAGGTTGTGAAGAGTAATATAGGGTTAGATGAGTTAGTACATGTAAAGTGCTTAAGGCAATCCTGGCACAAAGAAACTGATCAATAAATGCTAGCTACTATTATATGCCAGGCATTGTGCATACATCATCTCTTTTAATCCTCACATACACCCTGTAAGTGATGTCTTAGTTTGTTTCCCCAAAAGCAGACCCTGAGACAAGGATTTGAGTGTAAGTAGTTTAACTTAAGAGTTGATCCCAAGAAACACCAGATCAGTGGGCGAGTGAGACAGGGAAAACAAGGAAGCCAATAATAGGTGGGCTATCAAGCCAGTTACTGCTGTGAGTGACTAGAGCTCAGCAGGATTTGCTGTGGAGCTCTGGGACATGATATAGAATCTTCTCTCCTCCTGCAAAATGAAGAAGCTGGGATATTTCTCCACCTTCATGAAAGCTCTTCTGGGCATTAACTCTCCAGCATTTCTGGTTCTTCCTTTGTGCAGGCAGAGTATGCTTTCATAATGTGGGAAAGAGCCCTCGGGCAGAGTCCCAGGTGATCACAATGAGAGGCCTTGCATAGGTAAAGGTGAATGCCATGGAAACATGGGTGGGGCAACAATAGTATGGCCCCCAGCTAAGAATATTATTATGCCCTTTTTAAAGAACACATATTTTATAGAATTGTAGCTATCTTAGGGGATGTTCTCCAACACAGGCTGGCAGCAAAAATAGCACAGAATAATACGAACTCCACATCTGATGAGGAATTTAAACCTTGGAGGAAGAAACCTGAAATTTGGCCATTTTGAGGATCCTCTGAGATAACATATCTATAAGCTTCCCCCAAGCTCTCCCTTCTCTGCTCCATTTTCAATCCGATCAGGTGGCTGTGGACTCCCTCGTCTACTTTAGTGTGCCCAGATCATCCAAGATCAGTGGTATCCAGGAAACTGGAGTGTGGCAGTGCTAATAGATGCTGTCACTGATATAGAAGGGCTTTTTATTTCAAAAGGAGTATCTAATAAGATAATGGAGATGCACTGTCTTTGGCTTTGTAAGAAGCAAGTCAGCTAATTTTATAGATAACAGCAGTAAAATAATAGCAAGAATTGGGGCACACAATGGAGAATGATTCTAGCATCTTTCTGGCCTAAATAATTTAATAGCTCTGTACACCCCTGACTTGATGATTTTAGATATAAAGGAAGTCTCCAATATCCAGTTCCCCTTTCTCCCCAACACCCTGCGTAATAAATTATGAAAGAGATTTAAAGCCAGGGAGTGTGTCAGAAATACCTGTATCTATTGAACATTCAGAATTCTACATAATTTTTAAATACAATAAATTAATTTTTTATATGTTAATGTCTTAATCCAGATGAAACCAGATTTCCCTAGGTAAACAAGAGTCTATTATCTTTCTTTAGAAATAATATTGGTCAGTATTTATTGAGTGCTTACTGTGTTCCAGGCATTGTGGTGAACATTTGCATGGATTGTCTCATTTAGCCCTTGCAATACTCCTATGAAGTCACGTAGTGGTTTTAAGATATCCCCACAAAATGCTTCCCCTCTTCCTCCCTTCAAAAGGTAGAGCTAAATTCCCCTCCCCTTGAGTGTAGGCTCTAATTGAGACTCACTTCTAACAAATAAAATATAACAGGAGTGATGGTCATGGTTGGTCATGATCTGAGACTGGGTCATAAAAAGTGTTGCGGCATCCTCCTTGCTCTCTCTCTTGGATCATTAAGGGGGAATCTAGCTACATGTTGTGAGGACATGCTCAAGATGCCCTATGGAGAGACAAGAGGGTGAAGAACTGAAGCATGTTGTCAACAGCTAGCAGGGAACTGGCCACAGCCATGTGAGTATACCATCTTGGAAGGAGCCCCAGTCAAGCCTTCAGGTGACTGCAGCCCTGGCTGACAGCCTGAATGCAACCCCATGAGATATCCCAAGCCAGAACCACTGAGCTAAGCCACTCCTGAATTCCTGACCCACAGAAACTATGAGATAACAAAAGTTTATTGATTTATACCATTAAGTTTTAGGATAATTTTCTATGCAGCAACGAACATTTAATATAAGTGGATCCTATCTCCATTTTACAGACAAGGTTGTAGTTATTTACCCAGGCTTATCCAGGCAGTGGGTGATGGAACCAGAATGCAGATCCAGGCGACTGACTCCAGAGCCTAATCCTGAACCACTAAGCTACACCCTCTCAGCAGTAGAAACCATTTATGTAATGGTGCTATGTGCCAAAGACTTTCCTTACACTGTCTCATTTAATCCCACAACAGCTCTGAAAGGAAGACTTTTTCTGCCTTTTAAATCCATCAAAGTGAAGTTACTATCTTCTTATGGTAATCAATGCTAATGATGTACTTAAGGTATAGGAGTAAAGCAGCATGGTTGTCCATTTCATTTTCGTCCTTTGCTTACTTGTTTAGCTCAAGTATGAGGTGATTTGATAAGCACCTTCCTAATATTCTTCCCTCAAAAGGTTTTGAAAGTTTTAAACTTCCCCAAATGATGCCCTTCCCTTGAATATATGCAGACAGGCTGATATGTAATATATATTTTATCTCAAGGTTTTAATTAAAAACGGAAAATTTAAGACACACACAGCATTTAATTTGTAAAGGAAACAAATAAATTCATAGATTCTAAGTACTAAAAAGTAATAAAATGGGTCTATGGCCATGCCACCCTGAACGTGCCCAATCTCATCTGATCTCAGAAGCTAAGCAGGGTCAGTCCTGGTTAGTACTTAGATGGGAGACAACCTAGGAATACCAAAAGTGCTGTAGGCTTTAAAAAAAAGTAATAAAATAGCTGTGCCTTGCATTTACTAGGTTTAATACAATTTTACAGACTATAAGACACCTTGGAATTCTAGGCTAGTTACATAAAAACATACAGGGTGGAAAACATATTGATCTTGCTTCTTCTCAAATCCATAAAACAATTCTTGCTTTTTAAAAATGTTCTAATATAATAATGAGTCATTAGCTTAACATTCTTCTTCTGTGTGCACTACTGTTTGGTATCTACACAGCATAAAAAAAAAAGCAGAGATTATGTGAAGAGCAATAGTTACTATCATTGGAAAAGTGGGAAAAAAATCTTTTAACCCACTTTTATCTAGTTTTCTCATCGATATTGATCAAGGTACCATATTAATTGCTTTGCATTGAAAATAAAGATTATGTGCTATTCATTTTTGTTTTCCCAATGCCTAGTGTGGAACCTGACACTCAATAAGCATTTGCTGAAAGAATGAATGAATCAATGAACTGATCGATGAGTCTCCACATTATTTTGTTCTGTGTTGCTACATAATAGAGGAAAATTAAGGATTCAAACAATTACCTGAAGGATATACATTTTAAAAGAAGAAGAAGAAAATAAAGATAAAAACAAAGTGGCTAGATATTGAGGCTATACCATTTGGAGGAAGTAGGTTGAAATAAAAAGGTATGGGAGCTGTAGAGTGAACCTGATCTACTTGTACAATTGCCTTGAGTCTTGATTTAATTTCTCTAAAAGAAATTCTCCACCAGCTTTACAGATAAAAATCCAATATGGCTTCCAATGCACTTAAGGAAATGAAAAGATACTATGCTTGTTTTATTCATTAATCAGCCTTTTTACTATAGGGGACACAACCATTCAGTTCAAAATGTATAAGATTTTTATATGCTCAAGTGAAGACGAAGATATGATCTGAAACACATTAAATAATATGCATCACAAAGCACAATCTCTAGTTTGTTTCTCCAGCAACTTCTCCACTAAATTGTCATAGATTTCATTTTTAATAAAATGACAGAAGATCAAGTCCACCTGATTTCATATACTTGTCAAATATAATTTTTACAAGATAGATTGAAAAAGAAAAAAGTGTCCACATTTTAAAATAGAACTTAAAATATACTACTTTCTGTACTGATGACTACAAGTTACTTTGATGTATATAAAAAAACAAGATGGATTGATGGATGTATATATAGAGTGATGGATGAATGAATAGATATGTAATGAAGAAAATAAAGTAAAATGTTAATTGTAGAATCTGGGTGGTGAGTGTGTATAGATGTTCACTGTCAATTCTTTACATTTTTAGTATTTTGAAAAATTTTATTGAAATATCAAAGAAAATGCTACTTTGATGGAAATATATATGTTGCTTTATGATTTCAAATTCAGAATTTCACACAAAGTCATGACCAAATCACTGCTAGCCAGCCTCAATATTCCAACTTAACTAAGACCAAATACAAATACATACAATCATAAATCATTACTTTCCATTGCCATTATAATTGCAAAATCGAAACTTCTTATTATTCTGCACATGCATGTAAGATTTTCTGCTGAATCTACCTATCACCCACACCATAGAACCTTCCAAAAATTGACTTAAAGTTGCCCCAGGCTCTCTCTATATATAGTTTCTCATTTGTTTTATTTCTTATATTTAGGCCTATGCCTACTTGTGTGTTATTCTTTTCTGCAAATCAGATAGAGGTAAGAATTATATGGGCATACCCCATCCTAGAAAGATGCTTAGTAGATGCCTTAAGTGTACTAGAGGGACAATCTTTCACACATAAATTACTTTAAAGAATGTTAGCTTCTGAGGTAGAATAGCTACCAGTTTTAGAGGTGACAGTTGAGGGAAAATGATCATAAAAATAAATTTTAAAAAATCTTTACACTTGGGAAATTAGGGGTGTGAAGAAGGATCGGATTTTCCAAGATAGCCACAACAATATCTTTCATCCCACATGTTCTTCTCACACTGTGACTTTGACACTCCTGCCATCCAGAGGTGGGGGTCTATGTTTCCTCTCCCTTGAATCTGGGCTGGTTTATGACTACGGTGAAAGTGACATTGTATGATTTTCAGGCTAGGTTATAAAAGGCAATATAGTTTCTGCTTGGTTCTTTTGGGGTACTCATTGTTCTCACCCAGCCACTCTGTTGTGAGGAAGCCCAAGCTACCTTATAGAGAGGTCATCATGGAGAAGAGCCAACAGCCAGTCCCAATTTACCATGTATATGAGTTTGTCACTTTGGGAAGTGTATCCTACAGCCCTAAAAGAGCCACCCCAGCTGATGCCTCCTGAAATAGAGATAACCAATCGGTAGTAAGCTCTGCTTGAATTGAGATTACTGATCAAAGAAAATAGTTGGAAGCCACTGCATTTAGAGGTAGTTTATTAAGCAGCCATAGATAACTGATACCATGCCTAAAACAAAAACCATGTGAATCTACACATGCTGGCTTCCAAAATTGAGAACAATTATATTAGTACATTAGTAGAAGATGGAGATTTTGCAACCAATTGACATCTGTCAATAACACAACTATTTCCCTTAAACTACTGTTGTTAGTCTCTCACATATAAAACCTTTTCTTTTTTCATGAGAATGCTAACAAATGGCCAGGTTGGCCTGAGTTCATCCATCCAACAAAGATTAATGAGAGCCTACAATATAGAAAACACTATACTTATTATCACAGTGGGAAAACACAAATGGAGCAGCCAATCACCATGAGTTATATTTTCCCTATTATTTCCTCATCCTCCTCCAAACTGCTAATAAACATGGACCTAATCAAAGAGCAGTCATGAGAAAGGGAGGAAGGAAAAGGCTGTTGCTTTACTAATTCATAAATAAGACCAACCAAATCAAAACAAAACCTAAGTTTTTCTCACTAATCAACTTCACTAGTCTAAAAGATAGAACTTCAAGATTTTGAGGATAGGAGATTTCAACACATCTTGTCTATTCACTGTCTTCTAAACAAAAGTGTATCTCATTAAACATACCAATTAAATAGTTGCAATATCTCAGTCTCCTTTGGAAACTTCACAATGAATACATTTACACAAGGCAAGATCAAGGAATGGTGTTTGTTTTAAAGGCTCCAGCCTCCCTTTCTGCCCATTTTCCCAGCCTCCACATCTTGCCAGATTCAGTACCCCCAGTGCTCTTCTACCCTCCCCCTTTCAAAAGTAACTCTGAGAAAAACTCTTGATAAATTCATTGAAACCAGTCTATAAATAGTTGTTAATATGTTATATGTCATCTTTCCCCACAGTTTGCATTTTAACAGTGAAGTAATCAATCAGTCAATAACACGGAAATAAAACTTCTCATAAAATTCCAAGATTCAGTGAGACTACCAGTATTGCTTTAAGTCAAAAAGTGGAAACAACCCAGATATTCATTAGCTAATGAATGGGTAAACAAAATGCAGCATATCCATAGAATGGAGTATTGTTTGGCAATAAAAAGGAACGAAGCCCCGATCCATACTACATTGAAGACATGATGCTAAGAAGCCAGACACAAAAGGTCACACATTATGTGATTCCATTTATATGAAATGTCCAGAATAGGCAAATCCATAAAGGCAGAAAGTAGATGATGGTTGCCTGGGGCCGAGGTGAGAGGTGGGGAACTGGAGGGAAATGAGGGGTGACTGCTAATGAATATGGGATTGCTTTTGGGGGTGATAAAAATGTTTAAAAATTGGTCATGGCGATTGTCACAAAGCTCTGTCGATATACTAAAAAACTATTGAACTGTACATTTTTAATGGGGGAATATATGGGTTGTGAATTATAGTTCAATAACATTGTCATTTTAAAAACAGGTCCAGAAGAGCTACATGCAAAATGAAGAAACTAGATGGCTATCTATCACCATACATCAAAATTACCTCAAAATGGATCAAGGATCTGAATATAAGACCTGAAACAATAAATTGCATAGAAGAAAACACAGGCACTAAACTCATGCATTTTGGATTTAGAGGATTTTATGAATTTGACCTCAAAGGCAAGGGAAGTAAAAGCAAAAATAAATGAATGGGACTGTATCAAACCAAAAAGCTTCTGCACAAAGAAACCGTCAATAAGGCAAAGAGGCAGCCATCCGAATGGGAGAATACACTTGCAACCAACGCCTCCAGTAAGGGCCTAATATCCAAAATATACAAAGAACTCATACAACTCAACAATAAAAAAACAAACAATGCAATTAAAAAATGGGCAGAGGACCTGAACAAACACTTCTCCCAAGAAGACATACAAATAACCAACAGACATATGAAAATATGCTCAACTTCGCTAGTTGTCAGGGAAATGCAAATCAAAGCCACAATGAGAGACCACCTCAGACCTGTTAGAATGACTATTATCAACAGGACAAGTGATAAAAAGTGTTGGAGAGATTGTGGGGAAAAAGAAACCCTCATACACTGCTGGTGGGAATATAAATTGGTACAGGCGCTATGGAAAACAGTATGGAGGTTCCTCAAAAAACTAAAAATAGAATTACCATATAACCCAGCAATCCTTGTATTACCCATAAAATCTTGAAAGCATTTATCCGCAAAGATATATGCACCCCGATGTTCATATCAGTATTATTCACGTGGCCAGGACATGGAAGCAACTGAAATGTCTTACGTTAGATAACTGGATAAAGAAGCGGTGGTACATATATACAATGGAATATTACTTAGCCATAAGAAAAGATGAAATACTGTCATTTGAGACAACATGAAAGGATCTTGAGATTATGCTAAGCGAAATAAGTCAGATAGAAAAAGTTGAGAATCATATGATTTAACTCATATGTGGGATATAAAACTGAAAGCAACAAACAAACATGACAAATGAACAGAGACTCATAGACACGGACAGTGGATTACTGGTTACCACAGGGAAGTGGGGAGGTAGGTGGGGGAAAAGGGGTTCAAATAATTGATGATGGAAGGAAATCTGACTTTGGGTGGTGAACACACAATGCAATATACATATGATGTATCATTGAACTGTACACTTGAAACCTATTTGATTTTATTAACCAATGTCACCCCAATAATTTTAATAATTAAATAAATAAAATAAAGATGACTCCGGGAGAATAGACAGCAAGTTACACTATAAAAGTTCTTTGTTTGCTCTTGTCTATCTCCTCTCTACTCAAATGTGGTCTTCGAACCAGCAACACTGGCATCATCTGAGAGCTTGTTAGAAATGCAGAATTTCAGATCTAGACTCCCTGAGACAGAATTCACTCCTTGGGCAATGTCTTCTTAGCTGACCTAAAGTGTTTGAAAAGTCCTCAGTTATGTTACAAAACAAAGCAAAGCAAAGCAAGGAAACAATCATTGTTTCCTTCAAGAAAAAGAATTGCTGTTATAAAGTACATGGTAAAGTAATTTATGAGTGCCTACTGCTTTCAAAATCCCGATGGCACTATAGGACTTTGGGGACGTGGAATAGAAGGTGACTACTAATGAGTATGGTGTTTCTGTTGAGGACAATGAAAAAGTTCTGGAATTAGATAGTGATGATCAATGCACAACTTTGTGAATATACTAAAAACCACTGAATCGTACGATTTAAAAGGGTGAATGCTGTGGTATATGAATTGCCGTATATTTCAATAAAGTTGTTATTTTAAAAAGTCAGCCAGACACGCAGGAGAGGCATTTTGCAGAGCTGATAATAGTACTTTGCAGTGCCTAGAAATTCCACTTAATTCATTTATACCAGCACTATTTATGTTTTGGGCTGAATCACTCTTTGCTGTGGGCCTGTCCTGTGCACTGTAGGGTGCTGAGTAGCACCCCTGGCCTCCACCCACTAGATGCCAGTAGCACCCCACCCCCTAGTTGTGACAACCAAAAATGCCATTTTGGAGGCAGCCATTACCAAATGTCCTCTGGGACAAAAAATAGTTGCTCCCTACCCCCTCCATTTTATAAGGAAGCTTTTCCTTAAAAAGAGTCTAATTCCCTGGCTTTGAGAAAATCTCCTCTGGTTCTTTTCTCAGTAGAGATGACAAATAAATGGTCAGATTCTTAGAACAACATTTCAGATGCCTAAATCCTTTATTTATTGATGACCTTCAGCCTTTTGCCTGTTCCCTTTTGCAACTTTTCTTCACCTGCCCCATTTTTCAAGTCTTAAATTCTTTTTACAACTATCTGCCCTTTATTTCTTAGAGCTGCTTTTAAAATGGGCAGCCAAAATGAAACGTAATGTTTGTCTCCATTAGGTCCAAGCAGAAAAACAGAACCCACTCTAGATATACCATATAGAAAGAACTCACTGGCAGGAACTGCTCAACCTTAACCAACAAGGGCTGTCCTGTGGGGTTGCTGGACTTCTGAAGGCTGCGCTCCTTGTGGGGAGCCAAGCGCCAGTATTTCCACTGATGCTACAGGAACCCCACGGTGACCCCAACAAAGGTGGTTTTTTATGACATAATGTTTGGTGAAAGAAAGCAACTTATGTGATGATAATAACTGCCATTTTTTGAATGATTACTACATGCAGACATTTTATATACGTTATCTCATTTAACAAGATAATAATTCTCATGGAAACCCTAAGGGGTGGGTATCATTATCTCCACTTTAGAGGTGGAGACTTTAAGAAAAGTTAAGTTTCCATTATCACGTGAGTTCATGAAGGAAAGGCTTTATCTTTCACCCTCATATCCCCAGTGCTGCATAAGTTATTTTTTGAATGAATGAATAAATGAATGAAAGTTTCATGAAGAATAAGTAGCAGAGACAGAATTCAAACCAGTTCTTTCTGCCTTCAGAGTTCATTCTTAACCACGACACACTTCTGCCTCCCATAAGTCCAACATGAGGTCAACTATGGGGGGAGGGAAATATATATATATACACACACACACACACACACACACACACACACACACACATATATATATATATATATCAGAGAAGATTAGTTAAAATATACAAAAAGGTTAACAATGATTCTCTGATTACTTCTAGTGGGTGGGCTTATAGGTGATTTTTTCTCCCATTTTTATACTTTTTTACACTATACATATTTTTTACAGTAAAAATAAGTTGCTGTTATAGTCGGGGTTAATAAGTAATTAAATTTACCTTTCATCTTAAAAATAAATGTTGAAAAGAGGCTTTTCTTTTTCCTGATTGCTGTGGCATGTCTGTAGGAGGTTGCCATGGTAGAAAGCGAAATGTCTTGGTCTCAGCCCAGCGTCTGTGCTCAGCCACAGGTGCATGAACCTGCTGGCCCATGAATTGCAGTCTGTTGCTCCACCTGCTGAATGAATCTGTACAAATGGAAATGGCAATTTAAGCAGGTGTGCTTTTTGATTTTATATTATAAATTCCTAGTTATCGTCTATTTCTATTTTGAGTATTGCAGTAGACACCTTGGTACACCAACCAAGCCCCTTCAGTGAAGGGCTCATAGTCCTAGCAGCTGGGAATACTGTCAGCTGGTAGCCTGGAGCCATTGGCCACTTAAGGAGGTGCCTCAGCTGCAGAGCCACCTGGCACAGGTGGCCTGTATCCAATGACTGATGGATGGATGCAAGGTTATAAAGGCCTGGCCAACTTGGTCCAACCTAGAACAAAGCTCTGGAACGTCTCGAGGCTATGGTTGGGCCAGCGTGACAGATGGACTTCTCAGCCTGCCCAGTCCTGCTTCCCGCCCCTCCTTTTCACAGGGGTTGACCCTGAGGGCACTTTCTAATAAACATCCTGTGTTCATCTGAGAGTTTGCTTCCTGGATTATCAAACCTCAAGTGACAAGTCTCAATTCCTATTTTACATTTTCACTAAAAATTCATCTCATATTCAATAGAGAAAGTGGAATATTACAGTAGGAAATGAGAAATGGAAGGGCATTTTATAATTTAGCAAGATATCAATACAGATAGCTAGCTTTTCCATTAAGCTGAAAAGCTCCATTATCACTAGACAGCTCTGGCTAAGATAATGTCCAAAGTATCATGACTCTCAGAGCAATCTGCAAATGGAAAAGTCTTCCTAACCTGCACCTTCCCTAGAAAAGGTCATCTAATGTGGATATTTTGAGGCTAATGGCCCTTTTATGCCACTCAAGTCTTTTTCCTTGGGAAACATGTACTGGTCACAGTGATGTCCCCATTTCTCAACCATCTGCCTACCCAGTGGCTCTAAGGCTTTATTCAACTTGTCACAGAAGGAATCCTTATAGCTCTTAAGATAAAGTGTGAGGACAGCCAAAGTCTGACCATTCTTCAAGACTAAATTTTTACAACGTGAAATCCTTCCTTCAGGGACAGGAATGTAACAAAAAAACATGGAGGCCATGTACTTTTCCAGAACAGACCAGGAAAACAGAAAGTTATTGGAAGCATGAGTGAGTAGTAGTAGAAAGGCAAACAGGTGGCCATCGCTGAGACCAGCTGAAGAAACAAAAAGAGGCTGGTGGAGCATCCCAGACCCCATAAAAGTGCTCTGTCACAACTCCCCACTGTTCCCCAAGAGGCCAGGCCTGCTCTCAGCCCCATCTATCAGCCCAACTCTGACCACTTACCATATCGCATGCCTCTGCTCCTGAGCGCAGATGCTTCTATCTGCACCTGGTGTTGGAGAAGTGACCCACAGGTGAGCAGGGAAGAAGAGAAGGATCCAGAGAGAGATCCCTGGCATTTTAAGTCAGAATCTTCAACACATTTTCCACAGAAATGGTGTTCCGGCTCTATGATACTACTGTGCTTCTGGGACTTTGGTTAAATGTGCTTTTGCAGCCTGACCTGGGCTCTTAACTAACCTCTAACTATAACCCTGTTTCTGAGAGAAAATGCCATTGACTTAAAAGTAAACTTTTGGAGCAAAACTTCTTTATAAGTTGAAGTCTCTCTCCTCTTCCCTACCCCCTCCTCCTTTGCTTCTCCCTCTCCTTCTTCTCCTGTACACACACACACACACACACACACACACACATCAAGCATTAATCAAGGGTGATAACCCTTATGCTTTTCTAAATAGATGAGTTTCAGATAATATGCATTGAGTTCTAGTCTATGGTCATGCCACCCTGAACAAGCCCAATCTCATCTGATCTCAGAAGCTAAGCAGGGTCAGGCCTGGTTAGTACTTGGATGGGAGACCACCTAGAAGACCAGGTGCTGTAGGTGTAAAAAATTTAAAAAGGGATTGTAAGCTGAAAAGGTCCTTGCAATCTGTGAGGTCAACCAAGGGTTGCCTCGCCTAAAATAAAATAAATAAAATATAAAATAAAATAAAATAAAATAAAATAAATAAAATAAAATAAAATATAAAATAAAAAAAATATGCATTGAGTTCCTTCATTCATTAAATTGTGGCAAATTTCTACAGACAGACAGAACAGATAAGAAAGGAGACATGGGTGTAGGCTCACCCTGCAGCATCACAGTTACATTACACACGTATCCCCTTGCATCCCCTAGCATCCCCTCGGCTTGCCATGAACCCTGCTGCTCATGGGGAGGTGTGGGCCTAGACAAGTAACTACCCCTCTTTAACTCCTGATGTCCTCATAATTGTACCTTCCTTAGATTAGTTAAAGCTCAAAAAGTATCAGGTTTTATTACTATTAGGTGAAATGAACAAAACGACTGCAACCAGGCCTATATTTACTCAGCAACCCAAAGGTTTCTTTGCCTCTGTTTCAGATTTAAAACAGTTCCAAAAGGTTTCTTTCAAAATGTCAAATTAGGGAAAAGAATTAGTCATCGTTAAACAATTTGAGAGAGAGAGCAATGGTGCCAAATTGACACCATCTGGGAAATCCTCTGTCTATATTTAATGTTTCATCTACTCACTTTTTTCTTTTTTTGCTTTGCATTTTGTCCTGTTTAAAGCATCCAGTTGTAGTGATGTCTGTTACTCAGGCACCTGAGTTAAAAATGTGCAAATCATGGGCAAAAGTTTGATTGTACTCTCTTTCCTGATTTGTACACTTGGCTTCTTATATAACTCACACCAAATTCAACACTCACATGATCCAGTCTACAACTTGATTGGCACTCACAGTAGCACAGACTCACCTCCACAGGTAACTGAACTTCACTGGGGTCCCTGAGAGAGTGCCAGGGCCGGCCCAGTTGGCAATTCCCATGATACTTGCAATGCAGTTTTCCCCTTCCTCTCATTTACAATATCTCTCCCATCATATAAGTGCCATGAATTTCTCAATCTCTCATTCTCCACTTAGGATTAAAAAAAAAAAACTTTTTCTGCCGCAGCTAATTTACATGATGTCTCCCTTTTTGACTAGCTCCCCTAGTTCAACCTCCTCTCCTCTTCTCTCTACTAGCAGCTCTGCTCTCCTTCCCAAAGTGATATTATATCAGTGATGCACCCTGTGATTCTCTAGCTATTTCTCTTCATTACAAGACAGCCTCGGCGAGTTTCACAGAAGAGGCATCACAAAAGGAATTGTGTTACCGCCAAATTCAAAAGTTGGAGCCCGGACCCCCAATGTAACAGTATTTGCAGATAGAGCCTTTAAAGAGGTAATAAGGTTAAATGAGACCCTTTCGGGTTGGTTCTAGTCCAAGATGACTTGATAAGAGGAAGAGGCTCAAGGGACGCACACATGCAAAGTAAAGGCCATGTGAGGACACAGGGAAAAGGTGGCTATCTGCAAGCCAAGGAGAGAGGCCTCAGGAGGACTGAGACTTTGTTGACACCTTGATCTTGGAGGTTTCAGAACTATGAGAAAACAAATTTTTGTTGATTAAGCCACCGAGTCTGTGGTACGTTATTATGGCAGCCCTAGCAGATTCATTCAAAGGGCTTAGGACGACAAATTGGTTTGGCAACCTTCCCTAAAGACTATATGTTTATGTCAACACACTGTTTTTATTTAGACTGTATATTTATTTAAGGTAGCTTTCATGAAGTTGAGGTCTGAAGAGATTATTTATGGCATTCAAGCCCCCCCCACCCCCAAACAAAGGCCCCCACGTAAACCCCATCTCATTTACTTTGAGCTATTTGAGCATCCTGCTCCACTCTGTGACCCAATTTCTCATCATCTCCCAGCTCTGAAGTCTGCTCAATCCTCACCAAGCAAACCTGCCTCCTTTTGACCAACAGGCCTCTGTGACGGGGCCTCGGCATACTTCATGTCCCTTCCCTCCTGCCTCCACTTTTCAAAGAAATGCCATTTTCCATAAGACTCAAGAGTCAGCACATGTACTATGGCACTGTGCTCAAACAGGAGAGGTAGATATCTCCCCCACTGGATATGCTTGCTAGGACTGCTGGAAAAGAACCACCAACCCGGCCGCTTAAACAACAGAAATGCATTGTCTCACAGTTCTGGAGACCAGCGACCTGAGATCCAGGTGTTGGTAGAGTTGGTTCCTTCCGAGGGCTGTGACAGGGAGTGTGTTCCAGGCCTCTCGCCCAGCTTCTGGGGGTTTGCTGGCAACCTTTGGCGATCTATGGCTTGTAGACACATCACCCCAATCTGCCTTTGTCTTCACATGGCATTCTCTCTGTGTGCATGTCTCCATCTCCAAATTTCTCCTTTTTATAAAGACACCAGTCCTATTGGATTATGGGTCCACCCTACTCCAGCATGACCTCATCTTAACTGATTATATCCGCCAGGAGCTTGTTTTTAAATAAGATCACGTTCTGAGGTTCCCAGGCATTAGACTTCAACATACAAATTTGGGGGGGGACACAATTCAACCCATAACACCTGCCTTATGCTAAAGTATACCTGAAGGTTCCCAGAGCATGTTAATCTCCTCTGTTCCTCCTCTACTTCTCCATGGGAGTTGAAAATAAGAGCAGAAATGGAAAGAAACACCGTGGTAGAAAGGCCATGCCATTATTAAAGAGGATTTGCAAGCATATTGTCACTATATCTCAGCTTTCTCAGTTGTGATATGGAGAGGCTGGGAGCACTAGGTTGCTGATAACACCAGTAATTCAAAAATTCTCTAATTTATGGAAATAAAGTACTTCGATTTCCATGATAAAAGGGGGCGAAGTTAAAAGTTCTGTGGGCTTATTGTGGTGGTCATTTTGTGACAGTATATGCAAATATCGAATCCTGATTTTGTACACCTGAAACTGATATAATGTAATGTTAATTATACTTCAATTTTTAAAAATTAGATTTAAATTTAAAAACATATGAATATAAATCAGACCTCTCCGCTTACATGTTTAAAACCTTCTGATGACTCTTTATCATTAAAAAAAAAAATTCCAGAGAAGAAACTTTGACCCTGAGATCCATGGATTTATTTCTGGGTGGGGGGTAGTCTATGGCTCCCTGAAATTACATGCAAAATGTGGATCAGTTGTGTGCACCTGTATGCCTTTCTTAGGAGACGGTCCATATTTTTCATCAGATTTTCAAAGAGGCCATGCCTCCCAAGAGTTACAACCTCTGTTTGGGAGACAAGGAGGCTCACATTCAACAGAGCCAACCACGCAACAACCACCAGTTCCTTTTCATACCCAAGCAGCGCTGCACTAGGCTGAGGCCTTCCCAGATCGCCTGTAACTTTTCTTGGGAATGGGATTATCCTGCTTGCCTTTTCCCACCTGTTGTCACCATTTCTGCTTTCCTTCCTGACTTGACTTCACTCAGCCACCACCCCCATCTCTGAGGCAATAATGTGGTTCCTGATAGGCCTCCACTTCTTTGTGGGCCAGTTAACCTGCCTTCTAAACCTAATTATTTTCTCATTCCCTACCTTCATCTCCCAGCCTCAGCTGAAGACTATGTCTGCCTGGATGCCAAGTTCCCAGATCTTCAAATCTTTCCTTTGTCAGACATCAGAAAGCGTAGCTGCAAGGCAAGGGTCTGATCCCTGAGCTGCTATGCACTTGGGCACCCCCACTGGGACTTCAGTTGGACGGTGGTGTGCAGTAAAGGGTGGAGCCTTGGGAGGCTGGGTGAAAAGAAGAGCAAGCAGGTTTTAAACCTGGGACCTGGCTCAGGTCCCTGTTTGGAGCTTGTGGGTTATGGAGAGTCAGAGGGACAAATCTAGTCAGAGTTGCTACAATAGAATATTTCTATTCCAAAGAAATAAATATATTTTTAATAAAAGAAAGGCAAGCTCCTTCCCAAGGTGCTCATGATTTAAATCCTTCCCACCCTCTTCCCAATTAATGGCCCTACAAGATTCCTTCCGTTTCCAGCTCTCAAACCTACATTGATTCTTTCCT
The DNA here is from genome assembly GCA_028627145.1 of Eidolon dupreanum. NCBI lineage: Eukaryota > Metazoa > Chordata > Mammalia > Chiroptera > Pteropodidae > Eidolon > Eidolon dupreanum. Next base: position 7,287,386 of record CM053505.1, on the reverse strand, counting down.
CATTCCTCCAATCACACGCAGGTCTTCCCAGTCCTGGAAAAGCCTTTCACTGCCTATAGTTGCCATCCCATTTCTCTCTGTTTTTTACTGTTCTACTTCTTGAACATGTGGTCAACATTTCTTGCTTTTCTGCTAAAATATCACGGTATGAACGGAATGAAAATATGAAGACAAAGCAGGAATGACATGTGGAGCCAGGGGTTTTGCAAAATCTGATCAAACTCAATAACTACTAACTGCATTAGTCACTGTGTTAGGCCCCTGGCATATAAACTAAATCCAATATGGCAGGTTCAGTAATTGGCTCAAGGTCACAGACAGTAAATGATGGAGCCCAGATTTAAAACCAGGCACATGCCTCCAGAATCTCCTTTGGAGAGATTTATTTGATGGCCAATGGAGGGACAAGAAATGTGCTGCGGGGTTGCAGAGGAAGACAAACTTAAATGTTAATGTCATTTCAAGATAGATGAGAAATGAAAGAACTGGTAACATGACAGCTTCCTGAGACAGTTAAAGGTTGGTCAAGATTCCAGATCCCGGGCTCTGCGACTGGACAGAGCTGAGAGAAAGCTAGAGACCATGAGACATTTATCTGGACTATGTTCTGTCCTGCCCACAGGATGCAAGGTGAGCAAGCGATTGCCAAGGCCCGTGGAAACCTGACTCTCCTCTTGTGCTGCTCAGAGACCACACTCTCTCCATAGTCTACTTCTCCTTTTGATGCAGGTCTCCTTCTTTCTTGTTCCCTGGTTCCATCTATCTTCCTAATCTTTATTCTCTGAGAAAAGGCTTTTGGTGTACCTTTTTTTCTCTTATTCATCTTGAAAAGCATGTACAATCCCATGGCTTCTAAGACAGTGCCCACGTCCAAATCAGCAGCACCCAGTCTCAAATCTCCTGCTTAACAGACTGGCCGCTTAGGTGTTGGTTCAGGCTCAGAATTTATACAAGGGAACTTCTAATCTTCCCAGAGCTGCCTGCCTCTCCCAATAGCACTCACTCACTGTCCTTAAGGACATCACTTTTCTCCCAACCCTTGGAGCCCTCTCCAGTTTCTCCCTAGTCTTCTAAATGCAATACTTAGAGTTCTGTTAATGATTTGCCTTTTTTTTTTTTTTCCATTTCTTCCCTGTTTTTACTCCTAGGGTCATGGTTCCACTTCAGGTCATTGCCTCCACATGTCATTCAACAATGGCTTTGACCTCTGATCAGTTTCTTCTGCCTCTGGCTATCTCTCGCTTTCAGTCCACAATGTGTGGAGTTGCCAAGCCAATCTGCCTAAATTCACAGCTTGGATCCTGTCACTGCTTAGCTAAGAAAAGCTATGACTGCCCACGCTCTATAAAGAAAGATCCAGGCTCCTCAAAGGACTTTGGAGGCCTTTTGCAGGCTGCTCTTTGCCTGGCAGGTGGAGTCACGAGCAGAATGATCCAGATGGAGAGAAGCTTTGGGCTTTACAGAGTCCTGCTCCAACCAGCTTCGCCCTCCTGGGCCAGAGCCTCTGACTCAACCAACACTCTGCAGGCCACCCAGGACACCCTGTTCTGTGCCCACTGTGCTTCACAATATTCAGTTTTCACTGTCTGGAATGCTAACCCTCTTCCCACCCACTATACAGATCCCAGCCAGTGCCAAGACCCCATTCCGTCCCTCTCTTCTGTGAAGCTTTCCAAGGGTCTTTTCAGTGTTTCTTCCCTCTTCCGAACATCTCTAAAGCAGTGTATTTCTAATGAAGAGTGGCTGCCTTTTTAGGAGAACAGATACACAAATGGAGGTTTATTCATACAATGGACTACATACAATACAACAGTTACGCTGGGTAGTCTCCATTTTCCTTTCCACATGCATTCTCAATCCTTCTCCATCCTGCTCCATGCCTGGGAAACTGACAATGGGTTCTGGTAAGTGGTTAGCATAAGCACCATAGGGAAAAAAATTACCCCAATTTGTAGTATTTGTTGATTTCCATGGAGTAAATACTCCCACCGTGGCTAATTTCAACTTTCTGAATGTGACATCATTGAACATGGAATTGGGAGGACATGCTTCCAGTTGGCCCCAGCACATCCCTGGAGGCTGACCTCCAAAGACTGAAACTCCGTGTTCACTTGGCCTCTTGCTTTCTGATGGGCTTTGCCAATGGGAGACACAGCAGGGGAAGAGTGGTTTGATGAGAGAGCCCCTCTTTCCTCCGCAACCCTCTAACAGCCTGTGATTTTGGGGTGACTGTGTCTCTCTCCTCACAGGAGGCCTAGTTAGTTTGTTTCTGCTTTCTCTCTATTATATAACAAGGCTGTGATGAGCATCATTGCCCATGTCTCCCTGATCTGCATGTGACAATTGCTCCTGTGGTTGGGTGGCCAGATCAAATGCAGGATACCTGGTTAAATTTGAATTTCAGAAAAATGTCAAATAATTTTTTAGTATAAGTTTGTCCTAAATAGTGCATGGGACATATTTACACACAAAAATTATTCATTGCTTATCTGAAAATAAAATGTAACTGGGAGTTCCTGTTTTGTTTTTGTTTTTGCTAAATCTGGCAACTCTACCTACGGAGACTCCTAGCAGTGGAGTTTCTGTGTGGGTATTGTTCTTCCTAAAAAAAAAAAAAAATTCTCCAACATGGTTTGGGTTCTGTAAATTATATATGATGAATTAGTTTCATGTTCTTCAGATACCTGTTAATCTAGTTTTCAGTCATCTGTAACCCCATACTGGGTCTTCCTTTAACAAGGCTTGACAGTGGGTGAGGCCATGGCCACGTGATGACAAAGCAGACCTAGGGCTCTCGGATGAGGTCAAGCAAGACCAACATATGAGGCCTGTCCCCGGAGGAGGCTGCGGAGCATGCGCCTGTCTCAGACCCTGGATGTCTAGACTCCATCTCCCCTTATAACCCATCCAGAGGCACATGCCTCTGATGAGGCCTGTGGGAGTTCGTATTTGGAGTCAGGTCCCTTCCCTTCCAGAGTTCCCTGCCCCCAGGACCTAGTGCCCAGAGGCCTGACTCTGGGGTCCCACCCAGGCTTCTACCCCTGAGCATCATACTTAATCTTCTTCCTGTCTCCCCAGCAAGTCTTGCCTGTGTGGATGAGTTTCTTTGCTACCAGGGAGTGACAAAGCAAGGTGACAAATCGATGTTCAGAAGGGCATTAATGATGGTGAAATGTGTTGCCTCCTAGGAGCATTTGTGTTTTAAACAGTAATTCAAAGAAAGGGTTGGAATTCTAACAATGGATCTTAAAGAGACAATTTCAGAGGACTTTTCTGACACTTAATACATAGCAATGTGACTTCTTTTTCCTCTTGCCGAGGAAAGTTCTTGTCATCTTTTTCACCACTGGCTCCACAAACTTATTTTATTTTTTCTCATCCAGAAGAGTTCCTAATCTTCTGACCTCGGAGATGTAGATTTTAAATAGGTCCAGATCTAGCGAAGATTGGTGTGTTGAATCCTGCATTTCCCCAGCTTTCTCCTAGCTGCAGGAAAAACTGTAGCTTTAGCGTTGTCCCACAGTGCCATCTGCTGCCTGAAAGCAGCAGGCACCACAAGATTTTTTAGCGAATATTTTACAAGAGCAGTTTTTTTCTTAAAGGGGACAAGGACTATTTGGGATTGCTTTGCTTTGTTTTGCAACGCTGGTGAACATCTGCGCTTCTTGCATAACTGAGGACTTTTCAAACGCTTTAGGACAGCTAAGACATTGCCTAAAGAGTGGATTCTGCCTCAAAGGGTCTGGGTCTGAAATTCTGCATTTCTAACAAGCTCTCAAGTGATGTCAGCGCCGCTGTTCCGAGGACCACATTTAAGTAGGGAGGGAATAGACCGGAATAGCACACGCGCCTGGGTAGGGAACTTCTGTAGAGAACCTTCCTTGGAGGTGTAGATTTTAAATAGGTCCGGATCCAGCACAAGATCGCTGTGTTTGATTTTGCTTTTCCCCGGCTTCTTCCTAGCTATGCAGCAAGCAGTCACTTATAGTTGTCTCACAGTGCCATCTGCTGTCTGAAAGTGGCAGGCGCCTGAAAGTTACTGTGTGTTATCAGAGCAGTTTATTTCCTGGAAGGAAACAAGATTGTTTCCTAGCTTAGTAACACCGATAAACATTTTTAGATAACTAAAACTTTTTAAAAGCCTAAAAGTTCTTTAGGAGCATTTAAATAAGGATTTTTGAATTTATTTGAGCACTCGAAGGATCTAAAATTTTGATTTTTATTATGTCTTCATTTGATGGTGCCAGAATTGATGTTTTCATTCAATTAGGCTGTTGTGGGAGGAAAAATCATTTTCCTTCCACCCTTCTAAAAGTTCTTGGCCTCTCTGTAATAATAGACAGATTAACAGGAGAAAAACGAGCAGATAACATGGGTACCCCCTGTATTCATGGGAGAGACCCAAGAAAACAGCAACTCCCTGAAATGGCCCAAGACAGCACCTTATATATCATCCCCAGCTAAAGATAAAAAAGATGGGGAGAGGGGGATCCAGTTATGGGAGGTGACCAGAGAAAGCACAGTAAACACTAGTAAGGTTGCTAGGCAGATTTAAGTCCTTGCCTTCAGCATTAATCAGAGTTTCTAGAGATTTTGTCATCCTTCTCTTCCTGATAAGGAGAAAAAGACACCCTTACAAATGGAGATTCCCCTTATAAGTGTAAATGTCTTTTATAAAAGGGTAACTACTCAGTTTTCAGAGATTTTCCCAAGTCTGCTGCTTCTTTAAAATAAACCATATTAAAATAATTCTTATGCCAAAGAGGCAAATTTTGGGGTGGTATATTCTGCTCCCCTTCGAGGCTTTCACCCCACCAATATTTTTGGAGCACTTACTCAGGGCAAAGCTCTGTGTCTGGACCTTTGCAAGGACCTTAGCAATGAGAACTCCCCAGGGAAAAGACTGGAGCAGTACAAAATCCAGGTGGGGCATGAGGGAGCTGCTCTAGGGCAGAACTGGGAGAGTGAACTCAGAGTGGCTTCTCAATGCCATGTAAGGAAAGATGTCTGTCTCCCTCGGGGGTATGGAAAGTAATCAGCTCTAGCAGGAACATTTACAAGCCACACCCAGTATCAGGGCACCAACCAGAAAGCCCCTCTCATCACAGCTCCCGCTGTGGCTTTGAGCCAGGCTTCTCCAATATGCAAAGCCCCCACTGTGGTTTGTGCTTACGCTGTGAAAACACCTCTCCCTCCACTTGATGTGACCCATTGTTACAAAGGCACAAGCTTGGAATTGCTTTTGCCCTAAAGTCTTAGAATTTATGATGAAACCATTTTCCCACTTTTTAAAAAATCCTCCTCCTTTACCTATAGGGTTTAGGCTTTGTTCTAAGGGAGTGAGGCCACGAGAAAAATTTGAGCGACCAGTTCCTTTCTGGGGGTTACTTCTCACATAGCTAAGGCTCTGTCACTGCACCAGGTTTGATTCTCTATTCCTGTGGGATAAATTTGTTGCCAGGAGTTTCTTCAAGCTGTGTCTGGGTCCAAGCCCTATCAGTTGCAAGAGTCAGAAATCCAAGTTAACTGGCATAAGTAAAAAAAGAGAAATGTATTGGCTTGTGTTACTGGGAAATCCACGGGTAAACGTCAATCATGGGGGGATCCAGGGACCCACAAGATGTTAGCAAGGCATCCTTTATTTCCAACTTTTAGCTCTGCTTCTTTCTCTGTTTGGCTTCATTCTCTCCCACTTTATAAGGTCTTCCTTCATGGACTTGGGAACATGACGTGAAACCTTTCGGCTTATAGCATCATAGCTTAACATCCAAGGAAAATGAGAGTGGCTCTCATCTCAGGAAAGTGTGGTTCTCAGACATGCACTCTGACAGGCCTCATTGTAGTCGCATACCTATCCCTTAAGCAAATCAGTGACCAAGGGGATGGGGTAGTAGAGTCTAGTGCTGTGGTAGCTTGCCTCCAAGATGGCCCCCAATGATCTCTACTTGTTGATGTCAATGCCCTTGTGTAATGTTCCCCTGCACTGTATCAGATTAGTGACAAGGAGCAAAACACATGACATGTGGTTCATTCTTAGCCAAAGATAAATCAAGACCCGGTACATTCAAGAACACCTTTTCCCTCTCCCTTAACTACCTAAAAATGTTTACGTAGGGGGCCTGGCCTGAAAAAAGAGCTATCACCAGAAATAACTTTTATTTGAATGACCTGCCTATATGGCAGGACAAACATCTAATAACCAAATATCTGCTCTTATCATTCTGTAAGTCGTCCTCCTTCCCTTTGAAGCATCAGGCTCCTGTTCCACTCCTTAGCTCAGGATGGCATAGAAGCCTCAATTGCCAGACTTGTCCTTGACTCCCATGTATATAGGGGTCCCTTATATATATACTTAAATTTGTTTTTTCTCCTGTTAATCTGTCATATGTTAATTTGAATATTAAAGCAGCCAAAGAGCCTAAAAGGGTAGAAGAAAAATATTTCCCCCCGTACACTGATCTGTGAGACCAATTTTAAAAAAGGCAGATGTGATGGTATGTGACTTCTAACGCCAGGCTATAAAGGCTCCGCAGCTTCTTTTTGGTCTTTCTCTAAGAGCATTCTGGGGGTGGATCTACTTGCATGGCCTGAGGAGAGGCCCATGTGGTGAGGAACTAAGGCTTCTGTCTAACAGCCGGAAGGACCCAAGGCCTGCTAACAGCCATATGAGTGAACTTGGAAAGAGATCCTCCAGCTCCAATTGAGCCTTCAGATGACTGTCGTCCTGGCTGGCATCTGGACTGCTACCTCATGAGACACCCTGGAAAGATGCTGCTGTGAGCTAAGGAGCATCGGCAGCAGCCAGAAGAAGGAAGAGACAAGAAATAGATTCTCCTCTAGAGCCTCCTAAGGGAGCATGGCCCTGTCCACACCTTGATTTCTGCTCACTGAAACTGATTTCAAACTTCCAGCCTCCAGACCGAAAGGAGAATAAATTCCTATTGTTTTAAGCCACTAAGTTTGTGGTAATTTGTTACAACAGCCACAGGAAACGAATACAGTATTATTATCTAAAAAGTACCCTGTAGCTGTCCAGTCCAGGCAGGCAATATAAAACAAGATGTGGAAATGGAAGTGGTTTAGAAATTAGTTAGACTTCCTCACTGTTCCTGATTTTCCTACAAAATATATAGAAATAGCCTATATTACAGGAATGCAGTTTACTTTGCAAGGTAAAGAGATAAGAAAAACTTAGCAGAAAATTTGACCTGAAAGTAAAAAGAGAAAAAGAGATTAAAAAAAAAAAACGGTACTTATGCTTCTTCACTACCAATGGCATAAATTTCTGTGATTCCTACTCTCCTTTGAAAATCTTTAAATTATATTAACATGCTAGTTTGGCATCTCTTTTCTGACAATCTTCTTTCAAATGCTTCTTTACCACTTTGCTATCACCTTCCAATTTTAGTAGACTGAGAATAATGCTAGTGAAATTTGTCAGTGGAGCTAAGATTTATCTAAGCCATCTATTCAAACCCTATTTGCAGCTTTCTATTTCAGGAATGTAATTAAAATTGACTACACCAGTTTGAATTCTCACTGGATATAATCTCCACAGGCCAATCTCTTTTGTGGATTCCATTTCAATTTTATATTAATTACAAGTTTCATCTAATTAAAACTCCTACTTCGTGGTCCTTCCCCTGCACTTTTTGCCTTGACATTTCTAAAGGTGGGCCTGGTAGTGATTGCTTCATATGCATCATACTTATGTGTACCTGAGTACTTGCAGGCAGTTCCATGATGTAGAAAATGAGAGTTTGTGCCTTAAAATTGTCTAGGTGACTATTTCCAGCCAATGTTGCCCTCATTGATGGGAGATCCATAGCTCTTATATCTTGGTTCTTACCAAGCCACCTTCCAAACTAGCCTATGCTGGGTGCCAGGGCAAAGTATGTAGAACTGCCAGGCGCAGATGCCTGAGCGATATACAGACAAAAACCCAGATGGCACAGTCACAGAGACAAGAGCTCCCGCTGCTCACTGATTTAACTGTCGTGTGCTGATACCAAAAATAGAAGCAGAGTTTACCTTTCCTTTTGTGGCTTCCCGCTAATGATAAAATGATGGAGCAAATGTTGAAATTTTCAGAGCTTCAAAATCCTGATTTCAATGTAATTGAGCTCCTTTAAAATTGTCACTACCATGTGACACAATGACAAAAGAGATGGTTGTGAGAGGCACAAATCTAGCAGAATAGCAGCAGGCAAAAGAGAGAAGAACACAGCCCATATGGCCCATACATAGACACCATACGTGGTAGGTGGCTAGGCGAAGGCTCACGTGCGTGAGGGGATCTGAATGTGACATCTTTTAAACATTGAATTACAAACCGCGATTTCCAGTGTTTGGAATGAACGTTGAAGTTTTATTATGACTTTTCATCTGTGGCCAAATGAATGCTTATTTATCTTTTGTGGCTGACTCTGCTTTGGGTTCGTGTTCAGATTGTTCTAAATTGAAAATAAAACAGTATTTGAAGATAACCGCTTGAGGTCAGAGACTTGGTAGGTAGAAGGGGAAAGGGGGGTCCCTGAAGCCAACCAGATCCTTCTGCCTTGCCCGCCCGAGAGGTGGAACACAGATTTCTTCATGTAACTCATTTCTCATTAGACAATTCAGAGGCAATGCAAAGAGGCAGGTTGTCGGTTATAGCGGTATAATATTTTCTCAAATGATCATTGTAGCTGCTACCACATCTAATAATTACAATTAAATTTCCTTAATGATTATACCAGTGACATTGACTTTGTAGTTGAGCTTCAGCATATCGTTGTATTTTCGATAATTAAAAGTCTATTAAACAAATTAATTGTGTAGACAAAACTATTGAGTGGAGAGGCTGTATTCAATCCCTTTAGAGGCAACCACTTACGATTAACATGTAAGCACTTGATATGCTAAATATAAGCACTAAATCAGTATGCTGATGGCAAAATTTTTATCCGTTTGCTAAAACTGGTTTCCTGGGCAATGCATGATTAGTTCAATTACAGATGCTATATATTCTTGAAAGCATGAAAACCTTATTTTCTTTAGATCAAAATATTCCTTCTGTTCTCTAAATGAATGTGCTGTTCTTACTTCAATGTAATTATTGTTTGACTATTCCTAAGATAATAGAAGTCTAGCCTAACCATCTCATTTTTATAAGTTAGTAAACTGAGTCTCAAAAGCTTCAGTGATGGAAATATAAATCACCTTGTGACAATTAGGTTATCGTCATAGATTTTAACAGTTTTTTTTCATGAGTACAAAGAAGGTTCAAGGTCATTGCCACTTTCCTGCTGCTGCTGCCACTGTAAGTAAGCTTCTACTTCTTCCATTTATTTCTCCCATACCAGCTTGGTCGGTATGGTAGATTGGCACTTGGCATGCATTTCAACCTCCTTCTCTTGTGTATGCTGCACAACAGGGGCTAAAAAGCTATAATCTACATTCCCCAGGTGAAAGTGAAGTGGAAGCCATCCTCTTGCTGTTTCAGTGTCACTGTTGGCAAGTACAATGCTGAAGACATGGGGGTTTATGTACCTAAGATCTGGGGTTTAGTCAGCCTGGTGGGTGTCAAGAAGCCATTGTAGCCATGGAAACGAGATTATAGCTGTGCATCCAATCATTTAGTAGCAGCCCCTGCTCTTTACTTTCTCCCTCACTACATACACTATGTTGTCTGGCCTTTCAGGCAAAAGTGATCAAAGACTTCCTCTCTCCCCCTTTTCAGCTCCTCTGGGCTGGTCTAGGAGAGCTGGAGGACCCAGGGCTCTATGCTCACCTTGCCTCTTGTACTCCATGAACTTGAAAGCTGGTGGGGAGCCCTGGGAGACTCAATTCTTTTCTTGCAAAACAAACAAACTAAAAACTACACATAATTTCTGGAGAAAAAAATATATCTTCCTCATAATACAAAGTTGGATAGATAGCATAGAAAAAATATACGAAGGCCCTTGAAAACTGTTGTACTTATTCTGTAAGAAATGGGAGGAATTAAAAGTTTTTACCATGATGACAATGGCACTTTAGAAAGATAAGCCTAGCAAGACATATAGCAGAAGGTGGAATCAGGTAAGCTATCTGGGGACTATTTTTGTAAAGCATTCATTCATTTGACAGTTGCTTATCAAGCTGTTATTACTCCCCAGGCATTGCGTCAGATGCTGAAGCTACAACTGAAGCAAGGCTGACTCTGCCTTCCAGAAGTTTACAGTAATTAAGTGAGAAATGAAAATCTGGTGCAATAAATGCTGAATAGAGGACACTCTAAAAACACAGCAAGGACAACTAGAGAAAGCAACATTTAAGCTGACAACTTAAAGATGAGTCAGGAGATACTCAACTGAAGGAAGAAGTGAGGTGGCGGGAAGAGACAACCAGGTAGAGTGAGGAGGAGCACGTTCAAAGGCTCAGAGGTAAGGGAGAAAGTTTCTTCAAGCGACTGAAAGAAGTACAGTATGTCTAGAGCCTCTGAGTTGGAGGGTGCAGAAGAAGAGGGGGAAATGAGGAGGGAGGAAGTTAGAGAGAGAGAGAAGGAAGCCTTGAAAGGCTTTCCAAGCCTGTTAAGGAATTCAGGATTTCTCTAAAGAGCAACTGGCGGTCACTTAAGCAGTGACATAATTACATTTGCGTTGTAGAAATTCATTCTGGCTGCCATGTGGAAAATGGATCGCAGGGAAGGAAGCTGGAGGTTGAGAGACCAGTTGGGAGACTGTTGCCATAGGCCAGGGGTGAGACAATGATGGCCTAGATTAGGGCAGTGACAAATGGTAACAGAAGGGACCCAAAAACCTTTCAAAGAGAGATCTTCAAGACATCCTTTTGTAGAATATTTCTAAAAAATAACAATAATTTTAGTTTTTAAAATCATATAAGTAGAATTTTGGGCATTGATACACTTCTCGCTCATCCACGTTGGAGTGACCTAACCAGTGGACACTTATTAACAGCACACTTATTATCAATGGCAGCTGCTGAAATAAATGGCTTAGGGCCACCAAGTATATAACCAATTCCTATATGTAGTCTTGAAAAATCAAATGGATTATGTGATGTCAAATGTCTCTCCCTCGTTTTTCCAACTGAATTCTTAGTTTCTAAAAGGCGAAGCTTGTGGTATAAGATGACCCTGGAAAGGAAGGAAGGGGTCATCTCATGAAGGACCTTATAAACCACAGTAAGGGCTTCTGTCTTTATCTGAAAAACAATGGGACACCATAGAGGGATTCTTGGTAGAGAATTGACAGAATCAGATATGCAATTTCTTTTTCTTATTAAAAAAAAACTTTTAAACTAAAAAATTTGACATACTCAAGAGTATAGACATTAAGTATAAAAATCACCATATACCCATCACTCCAATTTTAACAGCTATTAACATTTATCACACTTAATTTATCTTTTTTCTTCTCTTTTTAAAATTGAAATATTTTAAAATAAATCCCAGACATTATGACATTTTACCTCTAAAACCTTTAGTGTGTATATCTAATAAGAACAATTTCTTACATAACCACAATACCATTATCACATCTAATGAAATTAATAATTCATTAACAATATCAAATACTCCATATTCAAATTTCCCAATAGTCTCAAAAGTGCCTTATTTTTTAACAGTTGGTTTGTTTGAATTACGATCTAAACGAAGTTCACACATTGTGTTTATTTGGTCTCTTAAATCTCTTTTACTTTACAGCAGCTTTCTCTCCCTCTTTTTGTTTCATACCATTTGTTTTGAGGAGAAACCAGATGAGTTGTCTTGTGGAATATTCCACTCTCTGAATTAGTCTGGATGCTTCCTCATGATCATGTTTAACTTGTTCCGCTATCTGCCATATTTCCATTAAAGTAGATGTTAGATCTAAAGGCTCAATTGGATTCAGGTTCAATAAATGTTATTTTTGGAGAATACAGCATTTCATAGGCAATGCTATGCACTTCATACTGATTGTATTGAGAGGTATATAATATCTGTCCTCTCCTTTCAAACTGAGCACAGGGTTCAGGTGATTACAGTCTGATCAATCCATTGTAAAGATGTTTGTCCTTTACAAATACTGAATAATCAGTGGCGTGATACTTTGGCACCCCAATAATGTCTGGTTCCATGGCAGCCTTTCCTCTAATGGTTTTAGAACCCTTGATATGATCTATATCAGTTACTTCATTAGCAGTGTTGAAAGTGGTGATTTTGCAAAATCCTATCATTTCTCTTGTGCTTATTAGCTGGAATTCTTCTGTAAAGAACTTGTTTCCATTAACTAGGATTATTTGGCAATCCTAAAACAGGATTATGTTTAATAAAGGCTAATTCTTTCCCCTTTATTACCAATTTTTAAAGTAGGGTACTGATGACCTATCTACCTCCAATGGCAACCAGTAAATCTGTTTTTTGATATTCTCTTTTTATATTTCTAACTTGAACCCACAAATTTTTATATAGTCAATGTGTATTAATCCATTCTGCCATTATTTTGTATGCCCAAATTGTCCCATTTTAGGCCAATAGGGGCCCCTCAAGGTGGTTCCTATTTCTTTTTGATACAACTTATTAGTCTTTGATAGCTTCCTTGCTATCTGGCAGGAAAAGGGTCATCTCATACATTTCATGCCCCAGACCCAGAGTCAGCTATTTCTCCAAGGAGCTCTGATTACTTCTGATGGAGATTGACACTTATAGAGACCATAGTACTAGGAGTATATTGGCTTTTGAATAGATCACTTAGACTACAGTGAGAACAGAATACAGGAGGACAGCGTGGATACCGGTGGACCAGTTAGGAAGCTACAGCAGTAGTCTCAGCCAGGTGGCTTGGATAAGGAAGGTAGTGAAGGAGATGGGATGAAGTGGATAGAATTAAGAGCTATTAGGGAGATGCAATTGACAGGGCTTGGAGGATTGGACATGGTGGATGACAGAGAGGGACATGTCAAGGTTGACTCATAGCTTTTTGGTAAATTGATTTCTGGGAGTCAGTTGATAGGATTGATTCCAAGAGCACTGGTAAAACCAATTCATTCTGTCAATTCCAATTGAAAAAATACAAATGGCAGATTGATTTTTTTCACAGAGGAAAAAAGAATGTTGGCGAGGACCAGATACGTGTGGAAAGATCATAAATTCACTTTGGGGCCCAATGATTTGGAAGGATCTTTGAGTCATCTAAGTGATGTCAATCAGAGGGTCAATCCAGATGTCTGACACTCCCAGGAGCGGCCTGGTCTGAGGATACAAGTTTGTGCATAAGTCACCTATACTTAAGCAGCTGTTTCTCTTTTTTCTTAATGAACTCTAGTTTTTAATATATTATGGATATTAATTCTTTGGCTGTAATGTATATTACAAACATTTTCTACTAGTCTACTGCCTGTCTTTAAAATGTCTTAAAATGGGACAGAAGGTTTTAATATTTAGTTAAAATTGTCAATATTTCCCTTGATGGTTTATAAACTTTCTTCTTGCTCAGGATGACCGACTCTGCTTCAGGTTTATAAACACGTTCTCATACATATTCTTTTAATATTTTTAGAGGTTTTTCTTTTTTTACAGTTGCACCCTTAATCTATTTGGAACTCCTTTTTGTTTATCATGTGAAATATGTTTTCTTTTCTTCTAATGAATAGTCAATTGTCTGAACACTTCTAACTGGCCAGGCTGTCTTTTATCATACGCTAACTTCTCATATACTACTGTATGAGTATATTTCCAAACTCCCTATTCAGTTTCATTGATTTGGTTTCTTCATCAGTACCATACTGTTTTATTTACATAGTTTTAGAGGACATTTTGCTGGCTGGTGAAGCCTTATGTCTAATTGGGTATTACTAAGTTCTGGTTCTGAGACTCATCCCTCCTTTTTCGTTAAAGAATCCATAAGATCCACTTGGTTTGCCTATGTTTGTTTTTACAAAATCTCTATGCATATGTGGCAGTTCCTAGGTTTACTGGAAATTTTCCTTTACATTTTGGGCTGAGAACAGATTGTCATCTTAGTATTTGTCTTAAATCACACTGTGCTGGTGGATCCTGAGACACTTTCCATTAAGCAGCACTTTCCATGGAGTCTGGTGAATTTCTAATAGTATTTATTTTTTTTTTGATCTTGGGTCTGGATTTGGGGGGGTCTTTCCATGTTATTTTTGACTAATCTCTGGCCGCCTATTAAGTACTTCTATTAAACTAAGGAACTGAGGTATCTCAGACTTTTTGTATTTAATTGAATGTTATGAAATGTTAGCTTTGCTTTTATTCTGGCAGACGGGCAAACTCTTCCCCACAGTTAGAATTTCAGCAGCAAAAGAACACAGAGGAGAATGTCTGACTTTTAAGCAACTTTTGGGTTGCTTTTAGAAAAAAAAATTTTTTTTACTGCTGCCAAACCATTAAGAAAGTATCTTTATGAGTGAAAGCTTTATGTGAAGCTAACTTTGTAGCTGGGAGAGAAGGGGTGACCTGATTGCTATGACTTGTGAAAGGTTCTCTGGACCCAATTCCAATGTGTGTGTAGGCTTTCCCACATCAATAAGCAATGCTCAGACACCAGCACAGCATTAAAAAATTCAACTCAATTCTAACACTATCTATCTGGGGATAGGATGGTATTAGATTCCATAGGTAAAGGGCTCAGTTCCAAAGACCGCCCTCCATTTCAGACATCATTCACAAGTCCAAGTTGTTGCCTATGCTTCTGGCTTAACTGGCTATAAATCAGAGGTTCCCACGACCTCCTTCTTGGGTTCTATTAATTTGCTAGAGCAGCTCACAGAACTCAGGAAAACCCATTTTCTCACTAGGTTACTGATTTATTACAAGGGATACTAAAGGAACAGCCAGATGAACAGATACAAAGGCTGAGGTCCTGAACGGAGGAGCTTCTGTCCTTGTGGAGCTTGGGGCCCAGCACAGCGTCACAGGGAAGTGTTCTGGTTCCCCGGCCTGGAAGCTCTCTGATAAAGGACCAACAAGCCTTCCTTCTGGGTTTTTACGAAGGCTTCATGACATATTCATGATGGACTAAGTCATTGGCCATTGGCGGTTGACTCAACCTCAAGCCCCTCTTCATCCCCACAAATTGAGCTGGGGTTAAAAGTTCTAATCCTCTAACCACAAAGTTGGCTCCTGCTGGCAACTGGGCTCCTGCCCTTGGGTGGAGTCCACAAGTCACTTCGTTAACCTAATAAGAGACATCGTAGTTGCTCTGTCACTTAGGAAATTCCGAGGGGTTTGGGGGCTCTGTGCCAGAAATGGGGACAAAGATCAGATATACATATTACTATAAATCATAATATCACAATTTGACTAATGCATTTTTTAAACTAGAAAAATGAAATATAATATCTTTGAACTTGAAAAAATAGCATGACCATCTGATCGAGATGTGACTATTAAAAGTTTTCACCATTTATCAAAATCCTTATCATTTAAACTAGTATAAGGATTTTTTAATGTGAAAAAATACAATAGAAATGAATAAAAATGGCCTTTATCAGGAATTCTTCAAGCCTGGAGTTTGCCACATATACAGAAATTTGAAACTATTAGACATCAGTCTTTTTACAAAAGGAGTTTTTTTAAAACACCATTTACATACTAATGAGACAAGTCATTTGCATGTTCATTGAATGTTCCACAAATCTCCAAACTCACCTTGCCCTCCCTTATAAAACTCCTAGATACAGTCGTTCGTTTTTCCCTTAGTCCTTTATTGGGGCTATAGTGACTAGTTCCACTTGTTGAATAGAAAGCCACATGGCCCAAATGGCATCACTTGTGCTGAAGTCCATGATACCAAACCTAGACTTTATACCTGATCTAACTGTAGTTTTCACCTTCACCAGAAATGTAATCTTAATTAACCTGTCTGGAATTTTCTGGTCAAGAACTAGTAAAGTAATCTGTCCCGTGGGCCCTCTCCATCCCCCAAAGGCAGAAGAAGCGATTTGTATGATAAAACCCTTGCTGTTCCCTTCTCTTCCTCCCTCCCTCGAAAAGCTGTCCTCGCCAAAACTATCTTTTCTTTTGTTAATAGCTCCCTTGCTCCACCCTTCTTCTTATAAAAAAAGCCCTTCCATGTTCTACAACCCCTTCGTGCACCCTTCTAGTTGCTAGATGCCCCGTTCCTCCTGACTTGCTTAATAGAGCCAATTAGATCTTCAAATCTACTTGGTTGAATTTTAGTTTTTGGCAGTCTCTTGCCTGGTTTTCTCACCAATTCATCTATCAAGATCTAGTTCAAATGTCATCTCCTCAGAGAAGCCTTCTTTTATTTTCCCAGGCAGAATTAGTCACTTTTCTCATAGTGGACCATTCTTATCTCTGTATGTATCAGTTTACTTGCTTACCTTCCTTTCAAAACTCTGGGTTCAATATTCCACAATAATTATGTTCAATATATTGAATGAAGGAAGGAATATTAAAAGTTGAAATTTTCTTTTCTCTTCTTGGTATTCCAGTCTTTATTCTTGTCCTTAATACACTCTCAGAAATTTTCAATAATACTAATGTCTTGTTTTTCATAGTATTTTGCATTTTCTTAAGTAGTTTCATTCATCTGTTTCTTTTCACACTTTCAACTATCTTTCAATGGGCTGGAAGATTCACCATCCTTCCTATTTTTATCAGTGAGGAAATAGACACCCAGAAATGCCAAGTACCTTAAGATTGCCCAATTAGTAAGAGAATCAGAAATGGATCCTAGGCTTTCTGGCAACTAGTCTAATTATTTTCTTCCAAGATATGACACTTTGCCTACAATATCTTCTGTTCTCCAGAGATTTAGTTGAGTTAAACTATAAAAACAAATTCAAAGCAAATAGTATCTTAATGTGAAACTTTAAAAATGTTCCTTTGAATAGAGGAAAAAGACAAAAATGACCATTCTTATCACTTCTATTTCATCATTCTTCAATGCTTAAATATTGCACAATTTAAAATTTATTATAAGAATAGTTTAAAAAGCAAAGTCTACTCTTAAATCTCCAACTTTCTATTTTCTTTATTTCTTGCTTTAAACAATAGTATTTGTTATAGTCTGAAAAAATGTTAATTTTTTTTTACTGGTACTCTAAAATACATACAAAAATTACACTGGCATGCTTCATACATTTTTGGATGAACTATGTCCCTTCATAATATTCACATGAAAAGTTTTTAAAATTACACAGAGAAAGCAGTACCAAAATGTTCTTGACTATCAGTCATTTCTTAAACTGCTACAGGCAAATGTGTGAATGTTCCAAAATTATTCATCTATTGATTTGGAACTCAGCATATATTGTTCCACATAACTGGTGTTCCCAAAATTTCTCCCCTTGTTCCTCTTCTGTTCTTCAACTATGTGTTCTCCTTGGATGATCCCAGCCCCTCTTATGGCTTCACCTTTTAGGTGCCTGCTTACAACTGCCAACATTTTAACTCCAGCTGGGATCAAAATTCTTCACTAAAAATTTTCTCAGGATGCTTGATATTTCTCCCTTAATGTCTAAATCAAGCTGAACATGGACTCATTATTTTCTCCACTACTGGCCATCTGTCTCCTCCCTCCCACTCCCTCCACAAATCCTATAGGCTCCCTTCTCTATTCCCAGGGCTACTACCTTATGAAAGTCTGTATCTCTGGCCTAGTTTGTTCCAAGAGTGTCTTATCTGATCTTTTGGTCACCTGTCTTCCTCTACTCTAACTCATTCTTCACACTGCTGTCAAGAGTTCCCCTCCGAAACACAAATCTGACAGTTCAATTTCTTTGCTTAAAAATCTCCCCTGGAGAAGAAACAAATCTCCCATGTAGAATTTCAAATAATTTACGTAGATATTCTACCCTCAAGGAGTTGGCACTTCACACACACACACACACACACACACACACACACACACACACACACACACACTTCTTTCCAAATAGCAGAGTATTATGAGGCATCAGAGGTGAAGAAAATTGCTACAGTGGAGAAACCTGGCAAACACCATCTCAGCCAGGTGATCAAGGTCAACATCACTACTGATAAGTCACATTGACAGCATGGTCCCTTAATATGATATAATAATAATGACACTTTGCCTCTATGGCTTTCTGCACAAAAATGTGTAACCTCTGTCCAATCATGAGAAAAACACAAGAAAAATTCCAGTGCAGAGGCATCCTAGAAAATCTCTGACCAGTCTTTCTCAAAACTGTCAAGATTATTAAAAAAAAAAAAAACAAAACAAAACAAAAAACAAAAAACCAGAAAAAATATCTGTTCCATTGGGTAAAAACTATGGAAATCTGAATAAACTATGGGTTTTAGTTAAGAGTAGTAATGTATCGATATTGGTTTATTAGTTGTGACGAATGTACTGTACTAGTGTAAGGTGTTAACAATAGGGAACACTGGGTGTAGGGTATATGGGATTTCTCTGTACTATCTTTGCAACATTTATGTAGATCTGAAACTATTCCAAAATAAAAACAATTTATTTAACTTTTGTAAAAGGAAAAAACCCCACTTCTCTCTTGTTGTTACCTACAGGAATATTATTGATGTTGGAAAAACCTTCACATTCTGGCCCCATTTACCACTTCAGACTAATTTTCTGCCACTTCCTACATATCTAATGCTCTACTCTCAATGAGCTTTTCTCTGTTCTCCAAAGGTACCAGGTTTTGGCATATTTTGTTGAGTCAATGATTAGGTCTGCTCACAAAGTCTTATTTAACCCAATATACATGATGTATTGATCATACTCATTCTAAAAGACATTGGGTACACTAAGCTTCTTGAAAGGACAAAGTAAACTGCCTTCTTTGGTACCTTGCCAATCACCGAGACAACCTCCCATACAATGTCCTGCCTCTACCAATATAGGACACTGGTCTTTCAAAGAATTCCAATAAGATTATGGCAAAATATTAATAAAGAAAAAACAGTTTTGATCTCAGTTTTATAAGTTTTACAGTATAATCTCAATTTTGTAAAAATATACAAAACAAAAAGGATATTTAAGTCCAAGAAAAGAGAAAAAGAACAAGAAGGAAATCCAGTAAAATGTAAACTGTGTGTATTCCCAAATGGTGGCTGATTGACAATATTTCTCTTTTTTATGCTTTCCCATATTTATTTTTTAAAAATTATGAAATATAACTCACATACAAAAATGTATGTCCAACACATGTACTTTTTATTTTAAAGCTAAAAACAAAAACAAATACAGTGTGCCCCCCATGTCAATAAAATAGAACCTTACAGAAGTGTTCCACATGCAGCTTCCTTTACCATGACCTTCAACCTCCTCCCCAGAGATAAATCCTCCAGATAATCCTCCAGATAATCAAGTCTTTTTTGTTGTTTTTGTTTTACCCCTCGATATGCATCCTAGATTTAAATATTATCTGAATGAAACTATGCCGTTTGGGTTTTCTTTCTCTCTCTTTTTCATTCTTGTTCTTTCTTCTTTTACTTAATGTTATATTTCTGAGATTTCATCCACATCACAGTGTGTAGCTGTGTATTACCATTGCTATAGAGTATTAATTCCATTGAATGAATATGCCACAATATATATTTCCATTTTACTAATAAAGATGGACTTGGAGTTGTCATTTTGGAGTCTATTACAAATCATGCTGCCATGAACATTCTTAAATGTTTGTCTTGTTTACAGTGTGCATGCACAAGTTTTTCCAAGGCATATACATAGAAGTAGAACTGTTGGTCTGTAGGCTATGTTTATCTTCAACTTTATTACATAATGTCAAGCTGTTTTCTAAAGCATTTACACCAATTTATATTCCCATCAACAGTGTATAAGTCCCTACGCTCTACATTATTATCAAAACC
This sequence comes from Eidolon dupreanum, assembly GCA_028627145.1. NCBI lineage: Eukaryota > Metazoa > Chordata > Mammalia > Chiroptera > Pteropodidae > Eidolon > Eidolon dupreanum. The sequence continues at coordinate 7,267,576 of CM053505.1, read as the reverse complement.
TGATATTGTCAGTATTTTTAACATCTTTTAATTGATGTATAATTAGCATTCTTTTAAAAGACTGCAAATTTAATTTTTGCCAATCTGCTGAGTTTGTAGTGGTACCCCACTGTGGCTTTAATTTGCATTTCTCTGATTGCTAATGAGGTTAATGACTGTTTAATATATTTACATTTTAAAACAAAACCAGAAAGTGGAATTTAAGTAAATATGTCATTTACAACACCAACAAAAATAGGTCATACTTTTCCTTTTTCCTGAAAGTGCATAGACCTTAGGACACTTTAACTCTGCTTATTCACCTCCCAGTTTATATTCAGAGTGATTATATATACCACAGTTTCTGCAGCAAAGTCTAGTTTATGCCTTTTGTCCCCATGTGACCATTAATATTTCCCCCTTTCACTCTCAAACTGTCCAGGATTATATATGCAATAATATGGGCATTGTTTTATATATTTTTATTCTTTATGTCTCTGTCTGTCTGTCTCTCTATTTACATATATAGTGTATGTTGAATGTTTTGTGTCCTCCCAAAATTCACCTATGGAAGCCCTAACTCCCAATGTGATGGTATTAGGAGATGGGACCTTTGGGAGGTGATTAGGTTTAGATGAGGTTATAAGGGTGGAGCCCCATGATATGTGATTAGTACCCTTTTAAGAAGAGGAAGAGACACCAGAGATTCCTTTCTTTACCATGTGAGCACACAGCAAGAAGGCAGCTGTCTACAAGCCAGGAAGAGAGCCCTAACTAGAACTCGAACATGTTGGCACCCTGACCTCAGACTTTCAGCCTCTAGAACTATGAGAAATAAATGTCTGTAGTTTAAGCCACCCAGCCTATGCTATTTTATTATGGCAGCCCAAGGTGACTGAGATGGTTATATATCTCCTACAAGACATTATTATATTATTTCATGCGGTCAATATTCATTTAGATTTATCCACCTATTTACCATCTGTTAGCCTTCAATCCTTTCTGGTCTTCCCTCTGTGATCATTTATCTTGTCTGAAAAACTAATTTTTATTTTATTTTATTTTTTTTTACTTTTTTTAGTTTTTTTTTTTTAATTAACTTTATTGGGGGTGACATTGGTTAATACAGTTATATAGGTTTCAAGTGTAAAGTTCTATACTACATCATCTGTATATTATTGTATTGTGTGTTCACCATCCAAAGTCAAATCTCCTTCCATCACTATATATTTGATCTCCTTTTCTACTCCCCCCCCTCCCACCTTTCCCTCTGGTAACCACTAAGCTGTTGTCTGTGTCTATGAGTTTTTGTCTTGTTCATTTGTTGCTTTCAGTTTTATATTCCATATGAGTGAAATCATATGGCTCTCAACTTTTTCCATCTGACTTATTTCACTTAGCACGTTAATCTCAAGATCCATCTATGTTGTCACAAATGCCAGTATTTCCTCTTTTCTTATGGCTGAATAATACTCCATTGTATAATGTGTACCACATCTTCTTTATCCAATCATCAATTGAAGGACATCTATTGGTTATTTCCATGTCTTGGCCACTGTAAATAATGCTGCTATGAACATTGGGGTGCAAACATCTTTACTGATAAACGTTTTTGAGATTTTTGGGTAGATACCTAGAAAAGGGATTGCTGCGTAGTGCAGGTCTTCAGGAAACTCATTCTTTCAGTTTTTGTTCATCTTTGACCTTAAGGAATATTTTCAGTGGCTGTAGAACTTTAGGTTGGTAGTTATTTTATTTCAGCACATTGAAACTCTCTGCTTCCCAGGTTTTTGTTTGTTTCTTTGTTGAAAAATCATCTGTCAATCTAGCCATTACTCCTTTGAAATGATCTACTTTTCTTTGGCTGCTTTTCAGATTTCTTCTTTGTCTTTGTTTTGTTTGTTTGTTTGTTTGTTTTCTTATAATGTGACTACTTTGAAATTTTTTAAAAAATTTTTCCTGCTTATGAGTCACAGAGCTTTTAGAATCTGTAGGTTATTATCTTTTACCAGGTGTGGAAGATTTTCAGCCATTATCTCTTTAAAAAGTACCTTTACTCCATTCTCTCTCCTCTCCTTCTAGAGCTATAATTAAATGTACATTAAACCTTCTCACTCTATCCTCCACCTTTCTTAGACTTTCTTCTATATTTTCCATCTTTTTGTCTCTCTGTACTAAATTACAGATAAATTCTTCTGATGTTTATTCTAGTCCGGACATTGACAAAGGTTTTCTGAAAAGGGTCAAATAGTAAATATTTTAGGCTTTACAGGCCATGCAGTGTCTGTCACAACTTCTCAACTCTACCATTTTAGCACAAAAGTAGCCATAGACTATAAGTAAAGAATGAACATGGTTTTGTTACAATAAAACTTTATTTACGAAAACAGACAGGATGGCCAAATTTTGCCCACAGGCCATAGTTTGCCAACCATTGTTCCACCCAATAAGTCTTTCTTTTACTGTGTCCAATTACTGTATAATTTGAACTTTTAATTTCAGTTATTATATTTTATATTCTTAGAGGCTGATTTTTTTATCTGCTATGTCATTCTTTAAATAATTTCCTTTTTTTTTTCTGGAGGTAATTTCAAATTTATCTGTTATTTAATGAAAGTGAGTATATATATATACACCAGATGACCACAACATCTGAAGTCTGTTTCTGCTGTTTTTTGTTCATGGTTCCCTATTTCCTTGTGTGCTTGGTTACTTTAGACTGGTCCCTTGGTTGGTGCCCCTGAACTTTTATTTGTGAGGATTCCCTGATGGTCTAAGATGAAAGCGACTTCCTCCAAAGAGGATTTGCTTTTATTTTGCCTGGGGCTGAAGGGAACTAGGAGTCTAGTATCTGATAGCACTACTATATTCATGACTTGAGGTCTTTGCGGACAGCCCAGTGATGTGAGTTTGGGCTACAATTCCCCGCAATTCCCCGCACGGGTCGCCTGTGGATGAAACTTCTTTATCAAGTTTTCTATTCCTTTTCCCTCCTGTTCTTTCTGATTCAAGGCAAACATTCCTGCAGATTCCTGAAGGTAAAAGCAGTGGCAGATTTACCTCTGGTTCACTCTTTTTCCAGTTTAATGTGGCAAGGGTCTCCCATTAGACTCCTCACCTTTGGCTTTCAAAACAAAAGCCCAATTTTGTAACTTAGTTTAGTGATTTTCAGAATGCTTTTGGGGTAAAAGCACCAAAAAGCACCCTTCTTACCTCCCTGGCTTCTTGATTTCTGTTATATTTTCACCTGATTCTCTTGCAATCTTGTCAGCTTTTTGATGCTTTTATGAAGTTTTAAAAGCAATATTTAATCTAAAATTTGTAGTTGCTTTCGTAAGAATTGCTCCAAATAGTATGGCCTATAACAGCAGAAACTACAGGTTCTCTTTTCTTTATTTTCCAAATTTACTCAAGGGAGGTCAAAATTATCTTCCAAATTTAGAAACGACTGTTATTTTTTTAAAAAAAAATTTAAATTGAGATATAACATATTGTATACATACCATAAAGTGCACAAATCTTAAGCGCATAGCTTGACTAATTTTTACCAATGTCTACACCTGTGTTACTATGATTCAGATCAATATTTAGGATGTTTTCAGCACTTCAGAAGTCCCTCTCATGTCCCCAGCCGGTATTCCAAGGGTAACTACTGTTCTGACTGCTGGAAGGATAGTTTTGCCTAATAAAACTAAAAATAAAAAACCCAGATGTCTCTGATAACCTCCTAGTTACCTGAATATAGTGGAGTTTTCTCGGGCTTTGATTGATGGCCAACACCTCCTACTTGCAATCCTAAGCATATCCTGTTTCCTGTTTAGCTTCCTCTTTTCCCATTTTCTAAGTCTGGATGAATACCAATGCCCCAGTTATTAATTTATTGACTCTTGGCTTTAAATCCACCCTTCTTCTCCCTGCATTGTAATTCTGGAGAGGGTCTCTGCAAACCACATTTTCTCCTTTGGCAGCTGGGTCGATGTTAGGCTTTGCCCATAGGGGGCACCAGAGGACTTTTCTGCTTTCTGGTTGCTTATTTGTTTCTTCTCATTGCCGATATTGGCTTGATTGGTTTGGTAGGCAGCTGGTTCCTGCGGCTTTCTCCGTGCAAAGGGCTGCTAGGACAGTTCTGCCGTGCCGCTTCCAGTTTCCTCTTCACTCTGGCGATGGCTGATGTGTTTGTGCAGCAGTCGCGCAATCTCTACAGAGGTCTGAATCTCAGTTCTGCAGAGTTGGGAGGGAGGGGGCTTCCTCGAATTTTCTAAGTTCCTGCTTTATTCACTTTTCTTATAGCCCTATAAGTGGCAGTCTCTTTCCCCAATACTTATTTCTGCCATATCTTTGAGTTCTCTACATTTCAGTAGTTAACCATCCTTTGCCTAGTTAACAATTATTTTAATTCTTTATATTCAATTTCCCTGTTCCAATCACTGGTGTGTTTTCTGACTGGACTCTGATTCTATTTTGATCCTCCTCCTTTTTTCTGTATATCCCTCTCTTATAAATCTCCCCCAAATCCTTGACTTTCAAATTTATATCTTCATCTGTACCTTTCTCTAAGGTTACAGTTTAGAATGATCAATTGTAAGCTGGTTCTCTTTTCTTCCACCACCTCCTTTTCCTGCTTTGATACTGTGATTTATAACAACAACAACAAAAATACACATTTGGTCTTCCACTCATTCCTGGCAGAGCTCCTAAAACCTTTGAAATACCCCGTGGTAACAGCCATAAAGGTGTCACTAACTCTGTGCCCTGAGGGTTGGAACTTTCATTACACATTCCCCAAACCTCCAGAGAGGAGAGAGAGGCTGGAGGTTGAATCAATCACCAATGACCGGTGATTTAATCAATCGTGCTTGTGCAATGAAGCTTCTATAAAAACCCCCAAAGGACGGAGCTTGGAGAGCTTCCCAGTGGTGACGTGGGGATGCAGAGAGAGTGGTGCCTGGAGAAGGCATGGAAGCTCTGTGCCCTTTCCTCACACCTGACCCTATAGATCTCTTCCATCTCGCTGTTCCTGAGTTATATATTTTTATAATAAACCAGTAATCTAGTAAGTAAAATGTTTCTTTGAGTTCTGTGAGCTGCTCTAGCGTATTAATTGAACCCAAGACGGGGAGTCCTGGGAACCTCCAAGCTATAGCCAGTCAGTCAGAAAGACAGGTGACAACCTGGACTTGGAATTGGCATCCAGGTGAACTCATAACCTGTGGAATCGACGCTATTTTTAGGAAAGTAGTATCAGAATCAAGTGAAATTGTAGGATACCCAGCTGCTGTTTGTTGGTTTGTGGTGAGGAACTTCTCCACACATGTTGAAATTGGTGACCAGAACCCCAATTACCTGCATTCTTTATTTCTGTTAAATACAATCCTCCTGGTTTTCAAACCACAAAGCTGTCATCTTTGAATACTGAAGCCAGAGAAGAAGGAAACATCAGTTATGGCATCCTATCTTTTAATCCTATTCTAACAAAATACTAATTTATTCTTTTCTATAACAATCTTGTAATTGTCTCTCCTTTCCCCTTCCCATTGGGACTGCCTTAAATCAGGTATTCATTACTGGTCTCTAGTATATAGACTCTACATATACTCCAGACACATGGCTTTGTACCTGGAGAAGTGGAGCTCTAATCTTATCAGTCTCCTCAGAAACCTATAGTGGCTCCCCGTTTTCTAGTGAATAATGTCCAAACTGCTTTGCTTGACCTTCAAGGCCCTCCTCAAAATGGAATCAGCCCTCTTTTACCAAATCACTCTGCTCTATGCTCTTTGCTCCAACCCATCTAAATGACTTGCTGTTCCTTATGCATCTCTCAAATTTCTTCACCCTTTGTGCTTTTGCTTGAAAAAACCCTTGGGAGCTTCCCCACGAGGTTGTTCCCAGTGCATCCTTTTGTCTAGAAAGAAATCCATCTCCTCCTTTGCTTTACTCTATAAACACTTGATCTACACCTGTTCCAGCATCTACAATCATAGCCAAGTATTCAGTGGGGGGAGGAAGTTATACCTGGCTGGCTGGGAGGCAGGACCTGGAACTGGCCCTTTCTTAGTTTGGGACAACAGCTTGGGGGAGCTGGAAAGACCATGAGCATGGACATATGAAGGACCTTGGGGTCTAAGAGCAAATTATCGTTGAGTCACAGACAGAAATAGGATAGGGAACCCAAGATGAAGTAGCTAGTATTCTCAATAAGTCACAGTAATCCCAGGAAGGTGAAGTTTGAAAATGCAATATGTGGCATCAGAGAGTATCATCGAGAAGAATGAACAAGACACCACTCTATATAGCTGCAGTTCGGAGGCAGTTCTCCAGTTCACACAAGGACCCCAGGCCAAAAAATAATAATTAATAATAATAGTAATGATGATGATGATGATGATAATGAATAATAATAATAATAATAAAAAAACTATGAAAGTTACTGGAACCAAAATCAATGGGGCAGAGGCCAATGTATAATCCAATGATAAGATCTGGAGCTCCCGGCAGGGGACCGAGATGTAAGCAAGTTTTCAAAACAGGAACTTAGGTGCAACGGCAAAGTCAGAATTCTAGATATAAGAATTAAGGCCTCATGTCAGAACAAAATGAGAAGGGCAGCTGGGTGCTTACATCCAGCCTTCCAGGGGCTGAAGTGTATTAAATGCTTCCTGCCTTATGTCAGACGCATCCTGGGATCTAGATCAGTGTTAATTTTATAGAAGTAGGCAAGACCTGACACATTCCTTTCTCCTTATAATTATTTCTGCTATATATATGTAACTTCCTCCACTGGTCTGCACGTTCCTGAGGCCAGGGCTCCTTCTGATTCACCTTATTGTATCTTCCATTGTACCTAATTCAGTGCATTGAATATAGTGAAAGTGGCTGATAAATATTTGTTGAGTGAATAAGAGGAATAGGCCCGGCTCTCTGGAGTGAAGAAATAGGGAATGAGAGTGTTGAGAACAAAGAAGAAGCTGTGGATTCAGGGAGCATAGTTCTAGCCCCAAAGACCTGCATAGGCAATGAGATGAGATGAGAAGCCAGGAGCAGGGAAGTGTGAGAGATGCCAGGATAGAGCAGGGTAAGATGAGTTGAGGGGATGGAAACCCTACTCTGGTGAAGTTGGGAGAGAAGGGGAGTTGTGTGGGGGGGTCTTCCTAGCTATTTGTATGAAGATTTTATATGTAGAGGTTATACATATATAATATATAACATTATATATGTAGAGTTTTGTATATTATCTATAATATTTATCTATATTTAATATTTATATATAATATAATACATAATAGATGTAATATTTATTAAACTGTTATATATTATTAAATAAAATGTTATATATAATATATACCATTGTATATTTAGTATATATAATATAATATATAATAGAGAGAATGAGAGAGAAAATGGGAGAGAATGAGAGAGAGAGAGAGTTCATGGAGTGGCTAAAAGTGGAAACTTACTAAATACATAAATTAAGAGATGATTATATGCACGATACAATGGTTATTTATCTTACAGAAAAAAAATTGTTATAGAGTTTCTTTTAAAAACAAAAATAACAATAAAAGACAAGGCCTAGTAGAATGTTCAAAATTTGATTTCATTCCACTGACAAAGCAAAATTCGTATACAGTTTTTCAGAAATACATCCACAAGTTCAAGTGAGTGTGTATTTTTTTCATTTTCTTTAATTATTAAATATTTGATATGAAACATGTTTTTAATGGATTTAGGAGCACAGATTTGGATTAATTATAATCCTTCGTTCAGGACTTCTCTCATCATTGGTTCATTCATGACCCTTTCTAACTACTATGTCTATCTATCTATCTATCTATCATCTATCCTTCCATTTATCTAATTAAATTTACAAATAAACAAACACCAGTGAACTACCACCTAACATGAAAGCTGGGACTTGTGGAACAATGTACAGCCAACTGTGTGACCTTCAGCCATTTTCATCACTCTGCTTCTCCTGAGCTGAGATGACCATCTGATGCCTGTGTTAGTCTCTTAGAGCTTTCCTTGATCTCATCTATATTCAGACCTAAGTGTCCATTTTTAATTTTAGTTTTTAACTTTTAAAAAAGGATATCGAGTTGTATGGAATATTTGTAGACTTACTCTTTTCGTTTAATATTATATTGCTAAGATTCATTCTTGTTGATATGTGTTGCTGCAGTTTATTCATTTTGACTGGGTATAATATTCTATTGTATGAATATACTGTAGTTGATCAATCTACTCTTCTGTCAATGGGTATTTGGGATATTTTCAGATTTTTGCTGCTGTGAACAATGTTACTATGACCATATATGTACACATCTCCTAGGATACATGTGGAAGAATTTCTTTACCATAAATTTAGAAATAGAATTACTAGATCATAGAGCTTGTGACTGTTCAACTTCATAATATAAGGTCAAACTATTTTCTAAAATGATTATATCAATATACACTCCTAATAGCAATATGTAAAAGATTCTCTTGGCCTATATCCTTTTCAACATTTGGTATTGTTCAACATTAAATTTTTTTGCCAATTGATAGGTATAAAATAACCTCTCTTTGTGGTCTTGATTTGAATTTCCCTGATCATCAATGTTGTTTAACATCTTTTCACGTGTTCATTGATCATGTGTGGGTTTTTTTTTTTTTTTGCTTTTTTTTTTATTAGTTTCAGGTATACAGTACATTGGTTGGACATTTATATAATTTATGAAGTGATCCCCCGATTACTCTACACCCATCTGGCTCTCTACACACAGCCATTACAATACTATTGACTATATTCCCTATGCTGTACTCTACGATCATACATGCTTTTTTGTGAAATGCCTGTTCATGCCTGTCTCAGTCTGTTCAGGCTGCTATAACTGAATACCATAGACTGGATGGCTTATAAACAATGAAAATTTATTTATCATAGTTCTGGAGGCTGAGAGGTCCAAGATCAAGGCACTGGCAGATTTGGTGTCTGGTGAGAGCCTGCTTCTTGGTTCATAAATGACTATCTTCTCACTGTGTGCTCACATGGTGAAAAGCTCTCTGGGGTCTCTCTTATAAAGGCACTAATCTCATTCATAAAGGCTCCACCCTCATGACCTAATCACCTCCCAAAGACTCCACTTCCTAATACCATCACACTGGGGATTAAGATTTTAACATGTGAATTTTGGGGAACATAAACATCCAGTCCATAACAATGCCTTTTGCCCATTTCTCTATTTGGTTGCTTGTTCTTTTCTTATTTATTTGTAGGAGTTCTTTATATATTCTAGTTATGTGTATTGCAAATGTCTTCTCCCAGTTTGTAATCTGGGAGGAGGACTATATCTGGGTTTGCTAGTCTATTCTAGTACCATATAATTGTCTTAATGACTATAGCTTCATAATTAGTGCTGAGATCTTAGAGACCAAGTCTCTTCTGGCTATTTTTGGTCCCTTCCCTCTAAAGCTATCAAGCTGTCGTTCTCATATGGGAGCAACTGTCGTTTTCATATGTCCCCTTGGACATTGGTAATGTCTGTAGTTATTTTTGGTTGTCACAACTTGGGGGTAGGGGGATAGGTTACTACTGGCATACAATAGGTAGAGGCCAGGGTCACTGCAAGACATCCTACAATGTGTACAGAACAACTCCTTAGGACAAAAAAAAAAAAACTTAGCCCCGGATATCAACACTGTCAAGGGTGAGGACCTCTGATATTAAGTTTAGAATCAGCTTATCCAGATTTTTAGGGAAAAAAAAACCCACTGGAATTTTTATTGGAATTGCACTGAACCTACAGATTAATCTGGGGGGAAATTGCATATGTGAATCATTTTTAAGTGTTTTTTTTCAAGAACCAACTTTAAGCTTTTCTAGTCTCTATTCTACCCTCGTTTTTCATTTCATTGACATTCCCACTTGTTTTTATTTTCTTACCTTCTACTTTCCTTGGGTTTATTCTATTTTTTTAAAATTCTTAAGTTGGACAATTAACTAATTTTAAGCCTTTCCTATTTTCTACTCTAGGCATCTAAGGCTATAAAGGTAAGTTACAAAGCATAGTAATAAAATTAATATCTGGAAACCAACCACTTACTTTTTGTTTTCTGATTTGGAATAGTTCTTTTTCATATTTTCCTTAATTAATAGCATATCTTGCCACTTTTCTTTTTGTTACCCATTCCTTATCTCTATAGGACTGTTATTTCTTCATAGGTAGATGGTCTTTTGTCTGGGGGTTTCTTACCCACTGCCCTTGCTGTTAAAATACTGTGATTTTGTTTTATCTGGTTCTCATTGTCAATTAGTTTGACTCAACAAATATATATTTTACGGAGTTGTAGGGCCCAAAAAATTAGAAAACCTCATTTTCATCCTCAAGAAGCTAATCATTTTATTCAGAAAGCCAAGACATAAAAAAGTAGATTAAATGTAACAAAATAAAAAAAAAAAATACCGTACAGAATTTTGTCTAATTATGTAACATTGAAATTGGCAAAATAGCCAAAACCTTACATTGATACTTCTTATTTTAGTTCATGGAATACAGAATAAGATCTTAAGCTGTGTTTCTAAACTTCATAGACTGTTGGATTTACTTTCAGTGCCATTTCATGTTACCTCTGTTTAAAATCGAATACTCAATTTTGTGACCAGAAGTGGTTTTGAGATCAAATCATTTATAGCAATGGTTCATAACCTTGGCTGCCCATCAGAATCCTGTGGAGTTTTACAAATATGTCAGTGCCCACCCAGCTCCAGAGTAATAAGAATCACCTTGAGTACTTGGTAAACATACATATTCCCAAGCACCTGCTCTGAAGAGTTAGACTTAGTAGGTGTGGAACAAGGTCCTGGGCTCTGAATGATTAATGAGTGCTCTAGGTGATTCTTATGATCAAGCCAGCCTAGGAAGCACTGATTTAGACCAGTGCTTCTCAAACTTAACATGCACTCAAATCAGCTAGGCATCTTGTTAAAATGAAAATTCTTATTTAGCGGGTTTGGTGTGGGGCATGAGATTCTGTCTTTTTAACACGTTCTCAGACACTACAGCAGTTGCTGGTCCACTCTTTGAATAGTAAGGATTTAGAACAATTCTGTTCAATAGAACTTTCTTTGATATGGAAATGTTCTGCACTGTCTAATGTGATAGTCACTAGCCACTCATAGTTATACAGCATGTGAAATGAGGCTAATGTGACTGAGAGTCTGAATTTTTTATTTTATTTCATTTCAATTGATTTAAATTCAAATAACTACATGTGGCTAGTGGCTACCACATTGGAAGCCAGATTTAGAACACACGTCCTTCAGGATAACTTGCTGAAAGAACTCTAGACTCATTTCAGATTAGTAGGTTATGCTGGATTCTCAAACCTTTGATTTAGAAATCATCATTCTCATATAGTAAAAACTGTGGGTGTATGTTTTTCCTGGAAGCCTCAATAGAGTCATGTTGTCTTTGTAGTATGCTTTCTAAGAAATTTTTATTTACCTCATCTTCTGCAATTTTGCCACTAAAGTTTGTTTCTCATTTATGACGTTTTCCAAAGTCATCAACATTTAAGAAAGCAAATTAGGATAATTCATTTATTGAAATTGTTTTTGAAAAAAACTCCCCCCTAATGTAATCCTTAATGTCCAATTCAGAAATAGTAAAACATATTTGGGACTGTTGGCAACTCTATTTACCAAGGATTTAAAATACTTAAGGCTGTTCACACCAAAAAACTTTGCAGTCATTTCCTTAGAGAGACAGCCAAGAAAGCTGGCTCATCTTGCACTGCCAAAACATTTTATGAAAATTTAGAGCTTGCCTGCTATTTGTGGAAACTGTGCTAGAAAATGGGTGGATGACAAGGACCTGATTGTTCATGACACCTTTAATATGTTGTGTCGTGCTTTGGAAGTTTGCAGACTTAGGCTTGGTGTATTTTTTCCCCTGTCTTAGCCGATGCTATATAATAAAAAAAGGTTTGCACACTGTAGATTTACACAAAGCATCCCACAAAACCACAACTTCCCATCTTCTTTTCTCAGGCAACTGGGTTGAGGTCCCCACTGCTAGAGGGGAGAAGAAAGGCCATTGAGAGTACTGTGCTAGCCAAGGCCTGCTGGACCCCAGGCTTTAGACCATGTGGCTGACTGACTCCCTCCCTCTAGATGCCTAGAGACAAAGTTTGGAATGACAACTTGCTGGAATGTGAAAGAGTTTGGTGGAAATTCCCAAAAGCCAGGAAGTAAAGAACTTCTTTAAGAAAAGGAGGAAAATATTCTTTGAGTTTCATGTTAGCTTGTCTAATTTCACTGTGTCCTATATTCAAAGTTTATAGGATTTCACATGAAGGGTTATTTTTATTCATTCACATAAACATGAAAGAGTCCATTTGCTCAACAGGTGAATACCTATTGGTTCCTATAAACAATGTGTTCATTTCATTAATAGTCCTTACCATTAAGATCGCTTGTTTATTTGCCTGCAGACTGTATGCATCTAACAGGACCTAGCATGTGGGAGGCTCAGTAAATACTTCCTGCCTAAATGAGGAATGAATGCGTACAGGGCTTCATGCAGGTGCATCACAGTGCTAGATGCTGCCTTTAGACAGGTTGTCTGGACCAGCTCAAGAGGAGTTTATGGCTGGTTGATGTGGTTGTTTTACACTCACTTTAGAGTCCAGGGCACTTTAACTCAGTCCCAGAAAGGAGCAGAGCCAAATTTACCCAGGTCCCCCAACTTCCCATGCTTTCTCTATCGCTTTCATGATAGACCCTATTCAGAAACCATGCACGGTGGAAATAGAGATACTGCTACAAAACCTGTACAGAATGAATTGTGGTTATATCTTTCTGGATTCAAGCCTTTGAATGCCGAAATGCCCAAAGCATTGCCTTTAACTCTGCATCCACTTGCTCATTAACTTAACATTGCCGTTATTGTTCTCCATTTTTTAAAATACTTCCTAAATCTTGATGAGAGATTGTAAGGATTCTAAAGCATTCTTAACTTACTCTGTTCTTTTAAAGAATTTAAAATATTTAAAAAGGGTAAGCCTTTGTGTTTAAGTTTCTCTAATGTGTGTTTTGCTCTGTCTCTCTCATCCACCCGCCCCTGCCTTTGACAACCACCAATCCGTTCTATGTATCTCTGACACTGGTTTTTCTAATGTGTGTTTTTCAATGAACCACTGTTGATTCCATATTTACACCTTTTTAGTTCCTCACTTAAAAATGTTTGCTCCTCTAGCTGCGTCTTTTAAGCATAGTCTTACTTTGTTTTGGAGGTTTTTCTTGCTTTATTTTGACTAAATCCTTTTAAGTTAATGTCAATCTTGAAATATTAGCAATGGGCAACCCTTGATGAACTAACCGGAGAGCTTCTCAAACTTTAACCTGCATCACAATTCCCTAGAGTAGGGGTCCCCAACCCACGTCTGCAGCCTGTTAGGAACGGGGCAGCACAGCAGGTGAGCGGCAAATCTTCATCTGTATTTGCAGCCGCTCCCCAGCGCTAGCATCACTGCCTCAGCTCAACCTCAGATCATCAGGCATTAGATTCTCATAGGAGCTGCAGTTCCTGGTGCCAAAAAGGTTGGGGACTGCTGCTTCAGAGGACTTGTTAAAACAGATTGGTGGACCCCACCTCAGTGTTTTCAATTCAGTGGGTCTTGGTTGAGGCCCATGACTTTGCATTTCTGACAAGTTCTCAGGTAAGGCCAATGCTGCTGGTCCAGGGATCATACTTTGAGAACCGCTGACTTAACGGATCTAGGCATTGCCCATCAACAGCTACTGACATCATAAAATGAGACACAACCAGGCATTATGTGCCTCCTGATGAAAGAACACATTACCTACTACCCAGGAAGCAGTCTTGCAGAAAAAAAACTTAAATCTTACCAAGCCCTAAATTACCAATTTATAGGAAATATAGGGGACAGATCAACATATTAAACCATAGGGATGCAATTAGCAAAATCCAGATCATGGGAAACCAGGATTTTTTAACTAAAAAAAATCGAGAGAGAGAGAGAGATAGAGAGAGAGAGAGAGAGAGAGAGAGAGAGAGAGAGAGAGAGAGAGAAACCTATAGATTTTCAATTAAAAGAGACTTCAAAGGCACATCATTCAATTACAATGTGTGGACCTTTATCCATTTTTTTTTCTAAAGCTGCAATTGGAAATTTGAATATTTTGGATTTTGATGATATTAAGAAATTGTTTCTAATTATTTAGGTTATAATATGGTTATGTTATTGTGGTAGACAGGATAATGCCTTTCTCCAAAGATATCACATCCTAATCCTTGGAACCTATGAATATGTGGCAAAAAACTTTGCAGTTGTGATTAAGGGGAAATTATTTTGGATTATCTGGGTGTGCCCAAGGTAATCACAGGGTCCTTATGAAGAAAAGAGGAGAGCAGGAGAGTCAGAGTCAGAGGAGATGTGACAATGGAAGCTAAGGAGAGAGAGAGAGAGAGAGAGAGAGAGAGAGAGAGAGAGAGAGAGAGAGAGAGATTGAGATTAATTTGAAGATGCTATACAGCTGGCTTTGAAAATGGAGGAAGCGGTCACAAACCAAAGAATGTAGATGGTATCTAGAAGCCAGAAAAAGGAAGAAAACGGATTCTCCTCTAGAGCCTCCAAAAAGAATGCAGCCCTGTGTATGCATTTTGAACCTCTGATCTCTGGAACTGTAAGATAATAAACTCTATTGTTTTAAGTCACTAAATTTGTGATAATTTGTTATAGCAGCAATAGAACACTAATACAATACGTTATAAAAAGTCATTTTTTAGAGATATATAATGAAATATTTACAAAATAAATGATATGATGCCTAGAATTTGTTTCACAATAACAAGGTACAGGGAAGATTGGAGAGGGGCTGAGTGGTGGGTGCATAGAGTTCATTATACTATTCTACTTTTGTGTATTTTAAAAATTAAACACATATACACACACAAGAAGAAAATAGTTAAGTCTAAGTGTTATGATCTAGGAGACTTCCAAAGACTTAGGTTGGTGAAATTCAAGCTGGACTCATGTAGGGGTGGTAACATTGCCAGAGTGAAAGTATTAGCAAGACCAGAAGTGAGAGGGACTATTTATTAAGCTGACACTGGGACATGAGAAGATGTAAGGAGGCCAGCTCTGAAAAGACAGAGGCTAGAAAGGAAACGAATAGATGAGGCCCCAGGAAAATGAAGAGGTAAACCAGCAAATATATGGATATGCATAAGTGAATCAGAAGATAGTAATGGAACAAAAAACATTCCATGCTTCAGAGGGCAAAAAATTGCTATGTGCTACCTCTTAGACTCCAAGTCACCTAGGCCTTCAAGGGTAGGCATGTGACCACTTCTATTCACCATTTCCCCGGTTCTCTTGACCCTACACTCCCCTAATTATAGTCTTCCTTTTGTCAGGTACTGTTGCCTGCCATTTCTATTATTGCCTATTTTAATTTGTCTTTCTACTTTTCCAATCATTTTATCTTGGTTGTTTGCTTTATTTTTCACTTGTTTGTTTTTGACAAAGCAGAGGCAGGTAACAAACAAAACCAAACAGCCCAAATCTATGGAATACATGGAATGCAAAGGGCCTCTGAGTATTCATTTTCCAACCACTGTGTTAGTTTATAAATCTATATTTAAACAGAGGATCTAAAATGGAAGAATGGTCAATAGTTTACCTACACAGTACCCTACAGAAGTATGAAGTGGAAACTCCCCTTGTCTGAATAAACAAAGCTTTCATTATCAAGATAACTGAGGTTTAATATAATTGAAGTCCAAACCACCGTCTTAATTAAAGAGAATTCATCATGAGGAGAAAATAATCAGAAGACAAATTACAATAACTTTAATAAAAAAAAAACAGCTCGTGGGAAAAGAGGGGGAGAGCATAGTCGTCTGCAACACTTGTTAAGAATGATGGTGATGCTTCAACAACAAGGATACATCTTGGGGACACTATGTTAAGTGAAAGAAGCTAGACACAAAAGAGGACATACTGTACATATCTATTGATAAAATACCCAAGAAGAGACAAAACTAATTCACAGCGATAGAAGTTAGAATAATAGTTACTTGGAGGAGGGGGCTGGTGTTCTTGACTGGGAAGAATTATAAGATTTTCTGGGGTGCTGGAAATATCTATACCTTGATGTCGATGTGAGTACATAGGTACATGCATATGTGAAAATAAATTAAGCTGTACATTTATGATTTGTGTACTTTATTGCATGTAGGTTAAAGCTAAATTGGAAAAAAAACCCCTACAACAATGAGACCATGTTTGTTGCAATGGCCTTGTGATGTTGCTAGTCCATCTGGCCCACTGCCTGCTCTGGTCCTCACTCCCTCCCTGTGGCCATCAAACCCTAACTGTTCTGATTGTTCCCAGACTCTGCCCACTCCAGCCCACAGTGTCCAGGGCTGCTCCTGGACACCAGTGGCCTGCCAGCATTTGCCCCATCTCAGGCTGCTCTCCCAAAGGTCAGGCTTCCATTAGGAGAGGTGAGCAAAGCCCTCTGAGCTGTAGCAGCAGCTAAAGGGCTTGTAGGGATCTGCAACTCTTTCTACAACTTTTTGCTTAATAACCTTCAGTAACTCCTCATCACCCACTGAATAGGTTTAAACACCTTAGCATGGCACTCAAAGTCCTTTCTAAATTGACCCCTTCTCATGTTGTTTAGCACAATGAACCTTCCACTGTGCAGTGACTTTTCATCACTTTGAGCACATGTTGTTTCCTGTGAGCTTCCACATTTGTCAAACTCTGCATTTTTCCCCTCTCAGTTCAAATGTCACCTCTTTTACCCTCTTAAGAAACAGGCACACAGGGAACTAATAATTGTGGAGTGTTTATTACCAATAAAAAAGCATTTAGGTGCTTTTCACACATTATCTTCTTTAACCTTCACTCTAAGACAATATCTCCAAGTTGATTTTATCCACTGTTAGCTCACAGCCTTATAGTGAGTTGTTTACACGTCGGCTGTGCAACCCTTAGGTGCTATAAACACAGTGCCTCAGGTCTGTAACTTCTCAAAGGGCTTGCAGAAATATTTGCAACTCACACCCCATCCTCTCAGTTGGTTGGCTTAGAATACTAAAAGAAAACCATTAATGGTCTCAGCAGGAACAGAAGATACAGTCATGTGTGATTTTGAAGAGAATTGAGTGAATTATTTCCAGAGGTGTGGATAGGTTTAAGGAAACTAATGAGGGATGCCGAGGTTGCCCAGGGATTAGGAAAAAACTGGAAGTTGGAAGCTAGAAGCTGTACCTGCTCTTCTCACTTCCTGAAGATTCTGTGAGAACCAACCCCTGAAAGGACAGCCTCTGCCAGGAACTGTCATTGTGAAGTCACTGCCACTGCTAGGCTGAGGTCTAGGCAGGCAGGTAGTAAGGAAGAAATTTATAGTTTTCTTTCTCTTTCTCCCCCCCTCGTCCCCCCACCCCCCTCCCCAACTTGACTTCAATCTCTCTTGATGGTACCTGCCTTTGGCCAAACCAGCTGACAAAAGAGCCAGAGTGATGTACTTCTGAAGATAAGTCCCCCAGGGCACGGAGTAAGGGAAAGAAGTGTGAAAATGCTTGGGATTGGTGTAAATGGAGAATAACCAGCACAAAAAGTATAAAACCAAAATTAACACATGTTTTCTATAAATGTCCATAGAAAATTATGTTGTCTGGTACACTGCAATTCCATTCATCTAGTTAAACAATGTTATATGGGCACATCTAAAAATGTTTGATATGATGAAGCATATGATAAGAGATCCTAGTTCTTTTGAAGATATTACCCCTCCCACCCCACTTTGGACTGGTGTAAACTGGAGTATTCAATTTGTCTTATTCATCTTTGTTTCCCTACCTCTGGTAGAACTACATACAACAGCATTCAATAAATATTTGGTGTTTGAAGGATTGAGTGAATGTAATAATGGCCAAATGTGGTGTATGATGTTCATTGAGGTTATGCCAGTTTTCACAGTGTATAAAATACTTGATGTGGCCAAAGTTAGCTTAAATCTCTTACTTTTTGTTGGTAAAAGACTCTTTTATGTTTTTTAAAAAAGTGTGGGGATCCATTAAGCAAAGACCATTTGGTTTTCAGATAGATTCGAGTAGCACTTTCTCATCTGTGAAGTAAGTGCAGCAGATATCCCCATTTTTAAAATAAAAAAAGCTGAGGTGTGGAAAAATTCTAAAGAAATGTAGTCAGTGGGTGACAGACTCGAGATTTAAGACAAGAGCTCAGACCTCCTGATGCAGCCGTGACCTTTGACAAGACATAGTTTTCTGTTAGACTAACATCTCTCTCTTCATACCACAGACTTTACTCCTTGATATTTTTCCAAGAACCATTTTGAAGTTAGGAAAAGAGGTGTATTGTAACCAGCAATAACGATACTAAAAACAATTTATGTCTTATTGATAACTTGTTCTTGGTTTAATGGGGAAAAAGGAGCAATTTGTTAGAAATAGGATTTGAAAATGTTTGTAAGCTCAGTTATTATTTTAATTCATTTATCAGTCATGTCATACCTGTTATATGGACTTTTTCATTAAGATGAAAATATGAATGGTGAGTTTACCAGGAAGACCTTGGAACTCTAGTCTCTTGTTAGGCTTAGTTAAGCATCTGTGTTTTTCGGAGAAAGGAGTACATGAAGTGGGAAAACTAGACAGAGTCCTTACTAATCATCCTTAAACGTTAACTTTACCTGTGCAAATAATATTGCTTTAATATAAATATGTGTGTTGATGAAAATCTAGATTTCTTTATCTAGAAAAGAAAATCATTTTTTCATTCTGATGGACTAATGAAATTCTAAAGAAAGGTACAAAAAGAAGTAATCAAACACTTGAGATATAGGAGTATTTTCATTGGATTTGGGCTGGGTGGGGATGACAGATCTTTAAGTTGTCACAGGTTTGGGGCTGAGTCAGGAGAACTGTAGGGGTAAATTGACAGAAGCAAATCTGAGGCTTGAAAAATAATCATGAAAACTTTGATTTTATCTGAATTGGTTCTTATTCTTTCAGTTCAAATAGTCTTATTTTCAGATTTTCTAGGCAAAATTAATTAAACGTCATAATAGGAGGATTCATTCATCCATTCATCCATTCAACAACTATTTACCAAATTTCTAATATGTGCAAGGCACTTCCATATAACTTAAAGGAAACAGTGATGTCTCAACCTATGTGAATATTGTCGAGAAGCAGTCTTAGTTTATTTTGGCAAAGGGGAAAAAGGGAAAGCAGGATGTAAGTAAATAAAAGAATTGTTATTGAATGTTTATATACATATTCTATGATGAAAGCCTATGATCGATGACAAGGTAGAGGGATAATTAGGAAACGTTTGAGTATATGTTCAGAAACTGATTCTGCCACTTATTTGTTATACAATATTAAATTTCCTCATCTGTAAAATGGGAATAAGGGTACCTACCTCCTATGAACTTCGTGAAAGAACACTATAAGTATTGAAAATTATGTATCTAAAGAGGCTAGCATGATTCTCAGCATAGTGTAGGTGCTCAATAGATAGTAGCTGTTATCATTATCAATAACTCGTTTAATATAACAAAAAGTCACACTTCTATAAATGCTTTGGTGAACATAATCATTAAGATGGTCTAATATAGATAATGCATATTACATTTTTTAGAGTAAGGGCTTCAATAATTTCATGTCAAAAACAAATATGGGAAGTAGATGAGGCATCTGTGAGACACAATTTCACAGAATATTATTTCTACAACTTAATAAAGGGTCCATACACATAAAAGAGGCATAAATGATAACCCAAATCTTTCATATATAGAATGTAGAGATAAATTTCAAATATTTCCATTGCATCAGGATTAGAAAGCCAATGGTCAATAATTAAAAATTTAAGTCCCCCTTCCCCTTAGCCCTGCTGTAGCCCATACTAAGATTTACTTAGCTTGAACCTGTTCAATTCCTTTCTGTTAAAGATAGCTTTCTGGTTTTTGAAAACATTTTTGAACCTTCATCTTAGACCATTTCAACATTCCCTCCTATGTGATATATATTATACAACTGTTATGACCATATCTCTTTAATATTTGCATATCATGGCCTAGTTTTTGTACTTTCACCTTAAAGTTTTCTTGAATTTTGCGTGAACATTTATTAATTTTTAAAGAATTCAAAAACAATCAGAGCAATCTGATTTTGTGCCATTTGCCAATGTTTAGATACAATAAAAAAACATTTTAATTTAGCTCTTGCTTAATATTGCAAAAGTTGCGTCTAAAAATAATTTTATTATGCATTGTATTAAATGGGTATATTCCGCGGTTTTAAGTGATAGCCTCTGATTTCCGCATTATGATTAAAAAATACATCATGCTCTATATATTAAGTTAAGGCGATCACGGATGCGAAACCTACATCGAGCTTTTGAAAGAGATGGAGAGAGAGAAGGACTGCCAATGGTTTACTTTCGGCTAATACAGCACGTTGTACTATTTTTCAAACAAAAAGTTTAAAATCTACTGACAGCCTCACAACGAGAAATGGATGATTTTCTCTGGTTTTTCGTTCGCTACATTTATGAGGAGAGATTCGTGGGCCATCTTACGGTTATTTTTACAACTGTCCGCTTCTCGGTGCGACCTTCACCTGCGCGACAGTTCCCACCCGGACCGGGGACGGGATCGAGCACAGGAGACCACAAAACGCACTTTCGAGGATGCTCCCCAGCACCTTCTAGCCAGGGAGAACATTATTTTCCTCTCAGTTTAATCTCGTTTCCGTTAGCTCAAGACTGAGTTTAGGGGAACAACTAAAATCAGAATGTGGAGCTGAAGGGGAACGTGAGGCAAAAACCCTCTGGGGGTGGGGAGGCTGTCTTAAGGTATATACTGCCACCCGCGGAGGAGTGGCTTTGCTCGAGCGGCTCTAACGAGCGGTTTTTTCCTTGTTCATCGAACTTGTTTGAGTTCCTAGGGAAGCGCCTGCCTTTTCGGTGCGTGGCCAGGGCGGGTGGTGGCCGAGAGTCGAAGGCGACGGCCAAGGGGAGCGAGTTCCTGGGATGGAACTTGACGCGCACTTTGGGGGCCCATAACTGTCTTGGGTACGGGGGCTGCGACTGGCTTTTTTTTTTTGGCGGGAGGGCGGATGGTGGGAGGAGGGTAAGAGAAAACTGTCAGTGGCTTTCCCGGGATCGCAGAGTCTCATTGCCCAGCACGGCGCGCGCGGGCTTTTAGCTGGGCCCCCGGCTCCGGCGCTGCACGCGGCCGCGGTCAAAGGGCGTGCTCGCGGCAACCGCAGGGCACGAGGACCGTTGGGGACGGGGGCGGGGCTCAAGTGGCGGTTGCGGGGCATGCGCGGCTCAGCGCGCGGCTTCTCAAATATGGCGGCGGCGGTGTGAAGACCGGTGCCGGTTCGCGGGACCTGTGTGGCGAGTGTGACGAGAGTGATCGAATTTAGCTCTTTTTGCTGACGAGACTCAAGGTGTGTGGCGATTCCGGGCCCCGGGAGGATCAGAGAGGCGGATCCGTGGCTTTCGGGCTCTGGCGGTTGTCCGCGGGCGGCGGGCGGGTGGGTGGCCGGGATCCCTTCGCGGCGCGTCCCGCTCGAGGAACGCCCACTCACTGCCCGGCGAGGTCCGGCCTTAGTTGGGCCCTGCAACTCCGTCGCCCACCCTTAGCGGTTTCGTCCCCGAGGCCAGGGTTCCCCTGCCCCACGTAGTCTCCTCAGCCTCTGTCGTGCCGCCCCTCACACTCCCCCGGGGTTCCGTCGCCGGGCCGCCCCCTGGCCCGAAGCGCGGACAGCACCCTCGAGAGCATCCTCCTTCGGTGGGTGGGGTCGGGCCGCGGTCCCGGGGTGGTGAGGGTGGGTGACGGGGCTGACTGTGTACGGTCTGGGCTGAAACCCACCCGGTTGTCCTCCGGGGACTTGTGAACTAACTTTTGGAGTTTGGGAGGGAAATGTCAGCTCGGAAGGATGCGCCAGTGAGGGAGCGCGGGTTTGGGTACTGGTGTCAAACGCGCGTCCGACTCGTGGCCCGGGGCTTGTGGTGGGGGTTGGGGGGGGTGTCGCCGGTGACTTGTTCTCGGGGGTGAAGCGAGGCGGGGGGTGGGGCGCGGCCCGCTCTGGGACCGGAGGCGGGTAGCGCGGAGAGCGGCGCTTCTCTCCCGAGTAGCGGAGAGCCGGCCGCGTGCTCTCTCGGCGTGACGGACTAGGGATCGCTTGGTGCTGCCTTCGTTTAGGGACAGCGTTCTCGCTTTTTCCGCTTGGATAGTGGTTTTGCTGCATCTTAGTGTGAATCTAAGTAGCTTTGAGGGCTGAACTGTAAGTGGGCTCCTCCTCCCCCCAAATGTTAGGGCAGCACAGGTATTTAGTTACCAGATCCATTTAAAACTATTGATATTTTAAAGAAGGTTGTTGTAAACCGTTTGTCATTCATTGCAAAGTGTGATTACAGTTTGAAATTGGTCTCTTTTGAAGAATTAGATTAGCGTTTATGGCTTACTTGTAGGTTGACTTTGGGACGTCTCTAGAAAGTGAATGGATCGGTTAGTAGGGAGAAACTGAGGCATGAGTATTTCATTATGATCGTAAGATTTACAAAATGGTTGGAGATAGTTTTCCAAAACAATTGCAGATACGGCTGCATTTTTAATGATTCCAGAGCTATTTACATATCTGTTTTGAGGAAAGGGTATTATAAGATATATAACATTCATGGAGTACAGCTTCCTGTGATAAGCAATTGTATAACAATAGTTCATTGACGCTTATTTAATTTTTATCAATAACTGCTTGAGAATGTTCTTCAATAATGACGATTTTTGCCTTTAATATTTTTTTCTTACTCATTAAATAATGTATTTCCTAGGATGAATGTTCTTTCGGTCTGTGGTTTTGTATATTCAGTGGGAGGAATGTGAAAGTAAGCTTTTGGAAATGAGTCCAATTGGGATTTTGAGAAGTGAGTGAGTTTATGAGCATGCACCTGATGTCTTGTATTTGTTTGGCTGTAGCTTTCTCCATAGTTTTCAAAACAATCTGACAGAATTTTTTTAAAAAACTTAAACATCATTTAAACTGGCTTTGAAATTTTTGAATAAATTTCATATATATCATGCAACCACACAAACTTCTTAAAGTTTCCTCTAGAAAATCAGATTTGTTTTGAAATGGATAGTTTGGAAAAATGGATTAATGTAACTGAACTGTATTATGTGTGAGGATGCTTTAAAGCTAATGACATCATAATATGTAGAAAAACATTGGAGTCAGTTGTAAAGTGGTGGTTGATGTCAGTTTTTCTCATGAAGCAGTTGGTTAGTCCTTTTGATTTATGCTTCAATCAACATATCTTTATTAAGTGTCTGGTACTGTCTATAGTATGGATTTCAGTTCCGTGTACATTTATTCAGAAGCTGCTGTGTGTTGATTTCTGGATGTTTAAGTCTTCCTATCAGTAGTTTATTCCTGAAAAGTTCAAGGTTATAGCTAAGAAAATCAATGAGTGTAGAACAAGTCTTTTAATTTTAAGGGCAAATTCTGGAATTTTGGTCCTAATTCTCTAAACAAAATTCTGGGTGTAACTGAATTTTCTGACTTGTATGATGATAACTTTCTGTTGCTTTTGTTATGGTTATGTAAAGCTATATATTTTTATGAGAGATTATTTTCTGGGTCAAACAGATAACGTACTGGTTAGGCTTGAGGGGGAAAATGAATGGTATAAATTGAAATCAAAATGTGCTCTTGAGATTGGGTATTTTTAATGCTAAAAAACTACTTCTATGACCAAGTATTTAGACAGGAACTAGATATTACCTGATAGTTTAGAGCACCTTCTTTTTTCAAAATGTTTCAGAAATCTCTCTGAGCTCAAAAATAACAAATAAGGGCAGTGATAGTCAACTATAAGTCAGATGTGACTCTCATTTTCTTTTGGGTTTGTTCCTTTTTAGCTGCCTGCGTGTTCCTCCCAGATGCTTCCTATCGCTCCTCTTCCTGCCCCCCGTTCCCTTTGCTGTTGGTGTCTGTTTCCGCATCATTGAGATGGTCAGGATAATCCTGGACTGCCTCACTGAGAAATAATTGATGATAGTAAAGTGGATTGAAAAGGCTGAGTAAATACCAAGTCTTTTGAATGAAAACGATGTAGCCCCTTGTTCCATTTAAGGACAATCCAAATCTCAACTTTAGTTTGAGCTCTTAGGGAATGGGGAGAGAGAGAGGAGGAGGAAAATTTCACTTGAAAATTTTACTGCCCCTCTCTTTAGGTTAATAGAAATGACTTCTAACTTTAGGAACTAGTCAACTAGTCCTTTTTTTTTGTTTTGCCAGGTACTCTGTCTGTAACTTCTTCCCCTTTATGCCAGCTCTATTCTCATTCCAGTTGTGAATGGAAATTGGAAATCTGAGGTCTCTATTAGCTTCTCTCTCCAGGAGTCTTATTGTCTTCTCATAGTCATATTTCTGGTTTTTAGGATATACAAGATATGAACACAGTAAGCTCTGCCAGCCATCAACATTAGAGCCATGAGGCTATGGTGTGAATATTGGTCTGATATTGCCAGGAGATGTTTTGTAGTTTGGAGCAAGCAAGTCAGGCACCTCTACAAATTTTAGGGACATTATTAATGTCTGAAAATTACTACATAATTTCTTGGAATTTGAAGTGATTGTTGGTTTTAGGAACCCAAAACTTGGAAATTTGAAAAATGGCAAATGTTGGTGATTTTGAAAGAAAAATTTTATCCTTCCTTGGCCTGGGGTCTTAACTGTTTGTGATCCTTTTGTCTTAGGGAAATAGATGAAAGAAACCACTGCTGTATATCAGATTAAAATGGGTTGGTATAATTTAGTGGTAGGTTTTCTAGGCTCTAACTAGTTTGGGCTTTGGTTACTCTAAGCATAGAAATGCCTTTATTGTAGTGGTAAAATCTCATTTTAAAAAAGATAGCAGAGATGGTGGTTCTTAAAGCTGCATAACTTGAGAAAATTTCAGAAATCATCTAGGATTTGAAATGTGCCTATGTTTTTTGGTTTTCATGAGTAAGGCATTTTTGCTTATTTTGTCTTTATGTTGTCTAATATAAGTAAACCTTGGCTACCTTAGAAATCATAATAATAGTGATTTTTCTGCTGAGATGTCTATTAAACATATGTCCCTAAACCTTTCTCTTGCATTTTTTTAGACATGTCATGGAAAGGTTTTAAAGTAAGAAATAAGGATATCTTATTGTGTTAAAAGTGAAAGATTTGAGGCTCCTGTCAAACAGTTTACATAATGATGCTGTTCAACTTAATTTCATACTTATATGATCTACGTTAGGTGAATTCCTTATTTAACCAAGGAGTTAAAGAGTAGGCTTTGTATGAGTAAAGAGATGGGAAACATTTGAAAATAGGGAGCATTTGACTATCTACTACTTGTGACTTGTGTTTATGGCTGTGGCTCTGCCCCTTCCTAAGTTTATAGGAGCAAATTGTAGTAAGAGCGGAAAGAGAGTGCCCACCTTTTGTGGTAACATGCCATCGTAAACTTCAGAAGGGACAGATATATTGCAATTCTAGGGCATACCTTGAGGATGCGTTCTTTTCTCAGGCAAAAGTTGGTGGGACTCTCTTTGCTTCTTGTCTTTAGAATACTTGATTTTTCTCAACCTCTGTTTCTCATAAGGATTTACTGGTGCTGAATTCCAGGGATAAACAGCTTCATTTACTTGGTATGTACCCTGTAACCTTGACATAGTCTTTTAAGCACACATATTGACAAAGTTCTTATTTTTTTTTTAACATTTGGTTCTTTTTCCCACCTTTCATCATTTTTAGCTGGTTTAAGATTTTAATTATATATTTAGTTTTAAATTAAGCAGAAGTGAATCAAATGTGTTTCTTCTCCAATTCTCTTGCCTCTGAATACTGTTGTAAACATGTGCTCTTTGCTGTGAAACTGTTGTGTCTTTTTTTTCTTCCGATAAATATTGGATTATTTTTAAATATACTTTAAAGTTATTTGAAAAGTAATAGTCAGTAATATTTTTTCTTAACTTGGTAGAGTTTCATAAATCTGTTCAAATGAAACACTTTGATGGTTATTAAAAGAAAATATAGTACTCAATAATAGTAAATACATTTATATATTGCTTGGTTTTAGATTAAAAACTCTGATTTGAGATTTTTTTGTGTTGAGGTTTTGAGAAGTTGTAGAAATATTTAAATGGGTAATTTACTGACACCTGCCTCATGTTTGAAGCGTTGTCAGGAATGTTTAGTTTTCTGGTCACTTCAGATTGTGGTTTATTGCATGCTTTTCTGTTGTCTGTTGTCTAGCAGGGATTGTTGTTGTCATCATTTCCATTATTTCTTGTAGGGCTGGTGTTAGAAACCATAAATCTAGACTGCTGTGATAATAGGAACAGGCTGTAACCTGACCCAGTTCTTTTGTCAAAATGTCGCATGGAGAGCTGCCTGTAGTAAATTGACATGCCCTGCTATTAACTCCAGTCCCCCGCAAATGTCGGTGGGCAGCAGGTCTTTGGGCAATTAGCCTGTGGCTGCGCTTTAAAACCTTAGGAATTTACAACTACAAACTGGGATTTTGGCAGCCCTTGACTTGCCTTTCATTTATCTATTTTCTGACATAACATACTTAACTAAATGTATAGTTTTCTTATAAATTATTTTAAACTAGCAAGTGATTAGTTATTTTGACTTGTAGGCTATAATTTTTTAGATAACTTAAATTAAAAATTCTTGAAAATAGATTTTTTTCCTTGGTCTTGTTTTGACATAGAAAAAGATGAATTTCTGATTTGTTGGGGGTAGACTTTCCTAAAGCATAATTAAAGTTGCTCCTCTAGAAACCTTAATTTCCTTCAGAAGCCTTGATTTGATAAATCATCACTGCCAAAAATGTTCATTCTTATTGATTATTCACAAGTCATAGATGGAATTTTATTTTTAAAGGCAATCACAACATTAAAATTTAGTTTTTTCTGATTACTTTTATAGATATATCAGAAAGTGGGAAATTTAATTATTTACTTGAGTGTATTGAGTAGATACTTGTGAAATCTTAAAAGTTATGAATTGTCCAATTTAACAAGTTATGTATGGCTGTATATAATCAATAGATATATATACATGTTCTATCCTATATTCAGATAATCACCATTACCAGGAGCAAAGTTTTAGTTAAAAGAGCCAGTTTCTCTTTGTCAAAGGAAAATATATAGTTATAATATATTTAAATTAAATTAATATGTTTTTCCATTTAGGTATAAGTGTAAATTATTCTTGAAACCAAACTAATAAACTATTTTTCAGTCAAAGTGAAAAACTTAAAGGTATTGTTTTATGCAGTTAACTCAGACTTCTTTGTCATCCTTTTGCACATTGACTGGGCAATAAAGAGCTTTTTCTTGTTATTCAAGTTTGAAAACAGTGTCTATAGCAAGATAGAAAAAAGTTCTACTTGTGCTATTTCATTTATAGTCTTTGGTGAGATGTGTGTGTACTGTAACTTCCATCACTTATTCCATCATTTTTAAAAAAACTATCAGCAAACATTCATGAAGCTCTCTTAGCCTTGAAACTTCTTAAACTATTGATATACTCAAGAGGATAGAAATATTTTTGCAGTTTTTTATTTTTTGTATAGGGACTGTGTCTTTTCCCTTTTTTTGGTGAATTGTAGTTTAAGCATATGTTTTGGTTCCAGTTGTTATGTCATTGGAATGAATATACTGAACTCTTGTACAGCATGTATTTCTAGTTATTCCACTCTCTGAAAAAAAATACCTTGTAATAGTAATCCACTTATGCTGGCGCTTATTTTAAAATTAGAATTATTGGGGTGACATTGGTGAATAAAATCAAATAGGTTTCAAGTATACAGTTCAACAGTATGTCAAATGTATATTGCATTGTGTTTACCACCCAAAGTTAAATTTCCCTCCGTCACCAATTATTTGACCCCCTTAACCCCTACTTACCTTCCATCTCCTCCCTTCCCTGTGGTAATCGGTAATCCACTTTCTGAGTCCATGAGTCTCTGTTTGTTTGTCATGTTTGTTTTCTTGCTCTCAGTTTTATTTCTAACATATGAGTGAAATCATGTGATTCTCAACTTTTTCTGACTTATTTCGCTTAGCATGATAATCTCAAGATCCATCCATGTTGTCGCAAATGGCAGTATTTCTCTTTTCTTATGGCTGAGTATATATATCACATCTTATTTATTGAGTCATCTAATGTAGGACACTTCGGTTGCTTCCATATCCTAGCCACCGTGAATAATGCTAATATGAACATCGAGGTGCATATATCTTTGCATATAAATGTTTTCAAGTTTTTTGGGTAATACTCAGAAGAGGGATTTGCTGGGTCATATGGTAATTCTATTTTTAGTTTTTTTGAGGAACCTCCATACTGCTTTCTGTAGTGCCTGTACCAATTTATATTCCCACCAGCGGTGTCTGAGGGTTCCTTTTTCCCCACAACCTCTCCAGCACTTGTTATTACTTGCCCTGTTGATGATAACCTTTCAGACAGGTGTGAGATGGTCTCTTATTGTGGCTTTGATTTGCATTTCCCTAATAGCTAGTGAATTTGAGCATCTTTACATATGTCTGTGGTCATTTGTATGTCTTTTTGGGAGAAGTGTCTGTTCAGAGGTGCCCATTTTTAAATTGGATTTTGTTGTTGTTGTTGTTGTTATTGAGTTGTATGAGTTCTTTCTATATTTTGGATATTAGGCCTTTATCGGAGGTGTTGCTTGCAAATATATTTTCCCATTCAAAAGGTTGCCTCTTTGCCTTATTGATGGTTTCTTTTGCTGTGCAGAAGCTTTTTAGTTTGATATAGCCCCATTTAATTTTGCTTTTACTTCCCTTGCCTTTGAGGTCAAATTCATAAAATCCTCTAAATCCCAAATCCATGAGTTTAGTACCTGTGTTTTCTTCTTTGCAATTTATTGTTTCAGGTCTTATATTCATTTTGAGTTAATTTTGGTGTATGGTGATAGCAGTCTAGTTTCATTTTTATAATGTGGCTTTCCAGTTTTCTCAGCAATATTTATTGAAGAGGCTCTCCTTTCTCCATTGTATGATTTTGGCTCCTTTGTCAAAAATTATTTGTCCATGTATGTTGGGGTTTATTTCTGGACTCTCAATTCGGTTTCATTGGTCTGTGTGTCTCTTTTTCTGCCAATACCATGTTGTCGCTTTGTAGTATAATTTGAAGTTGGGCAGAGTGATACCTCCAGCCTTGTTCTTTTTTGTCAGGATTGGTTTGGCTATTCGACGTCTTTTGTGCTTCCATACAAATCTGATGATTTTTTTTTGTTCTATTTCTTTAAGAAATGCCCTTGGAATTTTGATGGGGATTGCATTAAATCTGTATAATGCTTTAGGTAATAAGGTTGTTTTAACTATGTTGATTCTTCCAATCCATGATCACAGAATATCTTTCCATTTCTTTGCATCTTTAATTTTTAATTTTTATTTTTTTGAGAACAACTAATATTTATTGAAAGTATATTTTAGAAGGAGACGGCCTGCTAAGGAAAGCTGCAGCCCTGTGGAACTTAGGAGGTGAAGAGGTAAGATAATACACCCCAAAGGCAGGGGCGGGTTTCCAGCCAGGAGCGCTGTAACCTTCAAGTTTTTAAAATAATGTCTTATAGTTTTCAGTGTATAGGTCCTTCACATGCTTTGTTAGGTTTATTTCTAGGTATGGAGCCTGTCTTTTTGAGACCTGAAACATCCTAGAAGTTTATCAAATTTAGGGTAAAAACATAAAGGTCTAGCAGATGTTGGGAAGGAGAAAGATATGAGGGGACTGTCTTAGATCTTACAGTATATTCTCTTTGTCCTATCGACCTGGACTTGTGTGTAAATTAAGACAACAGATTAGACATTGGAGAAAGGAACAGAGAAGACAACAAGGCCAGCCAAAAGATAAATCTCACCAAACTATTTTTAAAACCGCAGTGTTCTGGGACTATGTGGTTTAGGTATGAGTAGCCTGTAGCACGGCAGATTTTAGTTACTTATTTAGCAAACATTTTGGGGGCCCTAATATGTGATGGACATTGTGGATAGACACTGAAGAATACAAAGATGAACCAGACATGGTATAGTCCCCAAAAGCTCATAGTCCAGCAGAGGAGATAAGGCATGTATACAAACACAACAGAAGCAATTTTAGCATCATGGTTAAGCATTCATGGACTTAGATTCAAATCTAGATTGGTGATCTTGTGCAAGTCTTTGAGCCTCAGTATCCTTAATTTTCAGATGGACATTAATAATAGTGTCAAACCCTACAGGCTTGTAGTAGGCTTTAGATAAGAAAAATATATAAAAAGGCCCTAGTAGGGTACCAGATATTTAACAAGAGCTCAGTGACAGCTCTTAGTATTTCTTATTACTACTGCCAACACCACCATCATTAGATCCCAGGGGCCAAATCTTTATTTTCTCCTTTCCTCACGGATCCATTTTGTGTAGGGTACATGGTGTGTCTCTTTACTTTTCCTTTTCAAAGTATGTACAATGTATTGGATCCCAGTCTTCTGGTGTCTGACAAACCTAGGTTTGAATCATTTTTCTTTCACTACCAGCTTTCTGATATTCAAGAATAAACAGAACTTTGTAACTGATAAGATATTGGACAAAGTGGGACTAATTCAGAAAGATTGGGACTTCATAATGCCTATTAAAATAGGAAACAAAGGAAGAGGAGCACATTTTGAGGGCAAAAGAGTTTGATTTTTAAAATATATAGTGTTTTACATAGTCATGAGGCATTCAAACTGATGTTCCATTGGCTAGACTAGAAATTTTGGAGAGAGATTGGGATTGGAGATGCTGATATAGGAGTCATCCACATAGGGCTGTTGCATCAGTGATAGAATTCTAGACTCTAAAATTCTGGAATTTAGAGGAACAGACTGACTGACTAGAGAAGATCAATGGCTAGGACAGAAGCAGGAAGTAGACACAGAGGGATAATAGAGGTAGGACAACCAGGAAATAACACATGCCTGACGCTCAAAGAGGAAAGGTGTCTGGAATGAGGGGTGACCTATCACAGAGGGTTTCTGAAGTGTCGAAGATAATGACTGAAACATTGAAGTGGGGTTTGATGTTCAGGAGGTAATTGGGGCCTTGGAAAGCAGTTACAGGAGAAGAGGGAAGGTAAAGGAAAGTGAGGTATTCCAGCAACTCTTTGTATTATGGGTGTTATCATTACACTTATTACCAAAACTCTGGTCATCAGGAGATTAGTCAGTCTATATTGTATACATATATAACATAGTTGAGACTCTTTTCTATACCAATAAAATATGATGTCTCTATTAAAGGTTACTTTACCTTTCAAAAAATTTGATTTTTAGTATCTGCCAAGTGGGAGGTTCAGTGAACAAGTCTAATAATGAATGCTTAAGTTGGGACATTATTACCACCTATGGGACATCTGTCTGAGAAATATGGAAGCAAACCTTGCTGTTGGTATGGGAAAAAATTTATTTTTTTCAACTTAGCATCTATATTTTATTTTTATACTCTCAGGTTGAGATGCTATAATTTCATCCATTTTATAACATCTGAAATACAGAGGGCCCTGGGAGATATTGTTCTTATCAGACTTGTTTAGTTCCTGTCCTTGTCACCCTTATTGACTCTTTGGCTAGTAGTCTCTAATTAGAAACTCAAGGTATATTACTTTATCTTCAAAGCAAAACAAAAAAAGGAAGGGCAAAACAAAAATAAAACCACCAAACAAATGAATAAGGGGAAGGATTCTGCAATCTTGATATTATAGACTTATTAACTTGATAAATAGTCCTTTAAAATTGTCTTTCTGAAAAAAAAAAAAAAGTAGAATTTACTCCACAATCAGATAAGAGCAATGGGAGTTTTAGGTTTAATAATTCCACTTTTAATTACTATTTACATTGTTTAATCATATTGAGAAAATGGTTTAAAACAATGCAAGACTTTTCAAAGCATTTTTTTTGATCTCTTATCAGCTCTTAATTCTATGACAAGGTACAATCAACAAAACAAATGGTTTTGTAAAATATCCCAGACTATCTATCTATGCTTGGTCAAAGCCTGCTAGATACAACTGCTAAATTTATTAGTGTAACCATGGTCTTTTGGTAAAGAAAATTTAAATGTCAGACACTACAAAATAGTGCTAACTGAATCCCCTTTTTGGGGGGCTTATTTATATTTGGATTTTTTTTTACGCAGTGGAGTTACCCCTTATATGCATTTAATGAAGCAGTTTTATGCTGATAAAAACAAAACAAAGCTTAAAATTTTTTTTCTCAACAAAATTATCTCTCCCATGTAACATGGAGCACTAACTTTGGGGATCTTATTTGAGTCTTTCTTAAAGGGCTGAAGCAGTTCAAAGTATATTGAGAGCAGAGTTAAGCTTTTTCTGCAGTTTTCTCTGGGGCTTAACTTTGCACAAACTTTTAAAAGGTATTTATTATTGTCCACTTTTCATTTTAGCTAAAAATGTTGGCTTTATGAATTTATAATATAGGCAGAATTTTACTTGAAAATCGTGGAATTTGGAAGATGTATGTTTAGGAGTGGTTCAAATGTGTATTACATATGGATTTACATATGTGATTTTTAAAAATTGAGAGGATATACACCAGATGGTTAATAACAAGTATTATTGTTTGATGATGGGATTATAAGTGATTTTTTTCTCCCTTTTATTTACCTGTAATATAATTTTTTTGTGCATGGGGAGAGGTGAAGAATGTGTAAAAAAGAAGGAAAAAAATCGTCTAGTTTCTGGGCGTCCACAAAGGCTATTTTGATTCACAAAGGGCCAAAAGCTATTTTCTTTTTTTAATTTTTATTTTTCAATTAGAGTTGATATTCAGTATTTTATATTAGTTTCCGGTGTACAACACAGTGATTAGACATACACCTAATGAATTGATTCCTCCCAATTAGTCTAGTACCCACCTGGCACTATACATAGTTATTACAATATTATTATTTAAAAAACTTTTATTTGATTAGTTTCAGATATATAGTACATTGGTTAGACATTTATATTGTTTATGAAGTAATCCCTATAATTACTATAGCACCCATAAAAGCTGTTTTAAATACTCACTGTCCCTGAAGGAAATATATTCATGAGTAATTATACCACAAACACAGGGAGATATCAAGTTTCTTTTGGCTTTAGCTAGAATATGTAAGTTTTCTGATAATACTTGTTAGTAGATGGCAGCTGCTTTCTTTGGTAATTATATATCTGGGCATTACAAACATATATGTATATATGTATGGGTATCTTTATTACTGCATAATTTGAGAATAACTTAAACTTAGCATTTCTGTTTCTTTTTTTAATTTTAATTTTTATTAAATTTATTGGGGTAACTTTGGTTAATAACAATATATAAATTTCAAGTGTGCAACATTATAGTATGACATCTGTATACTCAATTGTGTGCTCACAACCTGAAGTCTAGTTTCCAACTATTACCATATATTTGAAGTATTTCTGTTTCTTTAAACACCTTTTTGGTCTATACTTTGAAAGACTAATTAAATAATGCTCATAAATCAAAGTAAGAACATAGTTTTATTTTACAACTTAACATTAAGTGTTAATGGTAAAACTCACTCATCTCATGGAATTTTAATTAGGGCAGATGAGGTGGGATAGAAAACAGTCTTGGAGCTTCACTTATTCATGAGGCTATGCTAGGTGCTCTACCTATACTATCTTATTTTAATTTTCATGACTAGACTATGAAGTGTAGATGGTATTAGCTTTAATTTACACATGGGAAAACCAAGACTCAAAGATGAAATAATTTGTCATGGCTTTAAGGACTTGAAATAATATTTATACATAATTGATATAGCTACCAGTAATCATTACAGTATAAATTTTTTTCTTGAAGAATACTGTAATTTGTTTAACTTATATCATAGACTGACACTACATATATAGAGCTTCTTAATAATATAACAATATTTAGGGATCATTAAAAAAACTATCAGGGCATTCTCCACCCCCCACGAAAATAACTTTCTGATTATTTAATACATACCATTGTAAAGAATTCAAATAATATGAAAATATAAGGAAGAAAATAAAAGTCACCTAAAATCTCATCACCCTGTGAAGCAAAAAAGGAGGATCACCGAAATTTTTTTGCGTTACTTTAGTTTTATAGAAATAGGATTATATTACATAGGGGGTATAGTTATAAAATACCTCCCCCCTGCAACCAGCACATACTATCACCTTTACCCTCCCAGGTAAGCCTTATTCACAGCTAGTATGTGCCCTGTGTTTCTCCCCATACTTAAATAATCTTTCTTTCCCATACTTAAATAATCATATAATTCTATACAGACCTGTATATAGACTTAGAGTGAATTTTAGTCACTATTAGTCACTGTCAGTGAACATTTGAGTACTTTTTACTGCAGGCCTTTGTGCTAGCTGTGGGAGAGCTCAAGGAAAAGTAATGTGTGGTCTGTATTCTCAGTCACTTTACAATCTGTGAGGAGAGGTGAGCAGATAAACAACTTGTATTATACAAGATTTGCTTTGATATTTGCTGTTGAGTGGAAATATTGGGTGGAAATACAACCTGGGACCCCTGTAGGGGGGGCTCCCAGAGGCCTTGCCTTTTTGATTTTTATGGGCATAAACCCTTGACACATGTGATTATACCCAATGTCTGTAAATAAATGTCTGTAAACAAAATCCTGTGTTCAAGTGAAACAAAAAAGATTATTCTGTCTACTGGCATAAATGGATTAGCTCTTATAGTTTGAGAGCCCAGTAGTGATAATTTCTAATACAGAAATCTTTATGCTCATAAGTAAGCTTAAACATTCACTTTGATCTTAAATCTAGTGCCTAGATTGAATGATAATTTACACATCTGCGTATACCAGATGTAAAACTTGGATAGCAAGAATATTGTTGAGAGAAAACAAATCTCCAACAAAATGCACAAATTTCAGAATATTTGAAAAAAATATTGTTTTAAGGTTGATGAATATTCACTCAGGTGTTTAGTTTGAATTTACCTTGTGCTTAGTACTGTTCTAGATGCTGTGGGATATATATATTATATATTATATATATAATATATAATTATTATATATATATATATAATGGAAATAAGACAAGGCCAAGATCATATTCTCTTAAAGGGAAAACTATTTCATTTAACATTGAAGTGATTGATGTGGTGAAACATGGAACCTACATGGCTCAAGAGGGAAAACAGTGAAGGCTGTCTACTTTAAGAGTCAAAGAAAAGTGTTTAGGGCAAATGCTTTTGATTTTATCATTATCCTGAAAGAATCCTTAAATTACCACAGTGGACACAAACTCACTTTTGATTGTCTTCAGACAACTCACTGCTTTGTGTTTAACTCTAAGAAAGTTGTTTTTATAGAAATACTCGGTTTTTATCACTACCAACAATATATGAGAGGTCCTATTCCACATCCTCACCAACATCGTCAGTCTCTTTAATTTTAGCCATTTGTGCAGTGGTTTCTCGTTGTGGTTTTAATTTGTGCTTCCCTGAATACTAATGATGTTGAGCATATTTTCACATGCTTGTTGTCCATTCATGTCTTCTTTAGCAAAGTGATTGTTCAAATCATTTGCCAATTATGTTTTATTGGGCTATTGGCCTTTTTAAAATTGAGTTGTAAGAGTTCTTTATATATTCTGGATATAGATTTTTAAAAATCAGATATGTGTTTTTATCCCTTTATTTTCTAATAGTGTCATTTGAAGAGTAGTGTTAGTTTTGATGAAGTCCAGTTTATCGGTTTTCTCTTTTGTGTGTTGTACTTTTTTGTGCCATATCTAAGAAATCATTGCCTAATTCAAAATCACAAGGTCTGTGTTCTCTAGAAATTTTATAATTTTAGGCTTTACATTTAGATTTATGATCTATTTAAATATAATTTTTGTGTATCTTGTGAGATAAGTATTGTTTTGCATTTTTTGATATATGGATATGGTCCAGCACCATATGTTGGAAAGAGAAAAACTGTCCTTTCTCCATTGAAATTACCTTTGCACTTTTGTTGAAAACCTACTGATCATATATATGTGTATCTTTCAGGACTCTTATTCTGTTCCATCAGTCTGTAAGTCTGTCCTTATACCAATACCACTTCATCTTGATTAAATAGTGCCTTTGGAGAAACAAAATTGAATTATGGTTGAATTCAGTTTATCAGTATGGTTAGTGCATTTTTATACCTATCCAAGAAGTCTTTCAATTTGTGAACATGGTACATGGATTTAGTTTTTTAGATCCTCAAAGATTTACTTTTAGTTATCTCTATAAATATATCTTCACATTCTAGGATTACAGTATCACTTACTCAACTAATGGGAGCAATCGATACTATTTGAGATTAAGAATTAACTTACGAATTATAGATTTGAGAAAAGAACATAGGAACTTGGGTATACCTTCTATATGTGACCATTCTCAATTTTTTTGGACCATACCCTTTTGCATAGTAATGGGACTTATTTTAATATAACTCACAAATTCATTGGTTGATTGTAACACAACTTTTATGCTCTCTGATTAGAGTAAGTGCCTTCACTCCCTCCATGGACTCTCCCTTTACTAATCTGCTTGGATTCAGCACCCTCTCTATATTTCACTTTGTCTTTTTCTTTAGCCACTAGATTATAGTCCTTAATTGACAGCATGCTAGCAGTTGTATTGAATATCCAATCAATTTAAATATTCCAAATCTGCCTTTCAGAAGAGAGATCTGGGAAGGGGAGGTAATGCTTTGTGAGTGGTCTGTATGGGTGGCTCATAAAGCCATGGTCCCTGAGGGACTGTGGAGGTAGGTGAGAGCCCAGAAGGAACCTGAGCAACTCCAGCATTCCATAATGAAATAGAGGAGGCAGGAGCTTCTGTAGTTTCTGCTCATTTTATGTCTTCAGCCTGAAATTCCTTTCTGTCTTCTCTGCTCATTGAAATGCTCATCTTTAAAGGACCAATTCAAGTGCTACTTCTTTTGAGAAGCTTTCTTTTACATTCCAAATTAACTGTACCTTCTATCTTCCCACAGAGCACCACTTTTACCTCTTTTAATAAAGCCTGTATTTTATTCTGTTTTCAGAATTATTTGTTAAAAGTACCCCCCACACACACACACACTAGATTTCAAGCTCTTTTGTAGTAGATAGTGTATCTTTTGTCCACACAGCACCAAGCACATAACAAGAATTCTGGATTTGTTAAATAAATGACTAGCTCACACCTGGAGACAGATGGCAGTAATGTAGAGAAGAATGAGAAAGGCTTCAAGAAGGAGGTTGCATTTGTGTTAGGCCTTAAAGGTTGTACAGGATTTCAAGAAGCAGAAGTGGAGGAAAAGGTATCTCATGCAGATAGGACACGGGATAGTGATAGGTGGTAGATGTCAGCTGGCTTTGAAATTGTGAGGGGCCGGCCTTAAGTGTGCCCCACAGAAGATGTTTTAAGTCAACAGTCAATGAAGTTATTGAAACAGGAAGGTGATTTGGACAGAAAACAACTCAGACCATATCTGACATTATGTAGGTCCAGGTAGGGAGAGACCCTTGTGATGAGACAAGGTAGGTGCCTATGGTATTAGATCAGGTGGGAGCTAATCAGGGTGTAAACTAGTGGCAAGGGAAAGGGAAATGAGACAGTGCATGTTGGCCACTGATTGAATGTGTGAGTGAAAGAAGAGAACCTCATGCATTCAATCATACCTACAATTTTAAGGCCAAGTACCTGGAAAACTAGTGATGGTAGTAAGAGAAGCAAAAATATCAGAAGGAGCAAGTTTGGGGAAAGTGATGCTTGTGTGTAAGTCTTTTGAATCAGAGGTGCGGAAGATGTGAAAGTGTTTTGGGTGGCTTGATGAATGTATTCTCCGTAGGCTTCTTTTACATAACAAATTATCTTCTGTTATACACATCATCATGTTCTGACTACAGGCACACAGAGTAATAGGAGGTAGATAATCCTTATACTATATTAAGCATTCCTGTTTACATACCTCTTTTATAGCACTCACATTGTGTTTTGTTAATATGCCTATTTCCAACTAGACAGAGCTGTTGGAAGGCAAGGACGGTGTATTATTTATCTTTGTTGTAGAGTACCTGTCTTACTGAGGACATGCAGGAAAAGTTTGAATTAATGAATGAATTAGTGCCTCAAAATACACAGGCTTTCTAACAAGTCACTGTCTTGTTAGACTTGACTCTTGCAGTTCTATAAGTTTCACCAACACATTAATGATTCTTCCACTCCTCGGTAAGATGGGCTTAAGTGGGCTTTTGGAATAGCCCTCAGTTTGAATCCCAACTCTACCAACTTACCATTTGCTCTTTTTTATTCATTTAACCACAAAATTTACCTTTTTAAAGTACACAATTCAGTGATTTTTTAGTGTGTTTTCAAGATTGTGCATCAATCACCACTACCTAATACCAGAACATTTTCATCGCCTCAAAAAAGAAACCCCTTACTCATGCCCATACCCATTAGCAAGTCACTCCCCAGTCCTCTCCCCAGCCCTTATCAACTACTAAAACATATTGTTTTTATTCAAGGGAAAGAGATTAAAATGATCTAACTCTACAACTGATTTCTAGTAATACCATCCTTTAGAAATGTGGTGTGCTAAAAGGAGGCATTGATTGATTTTTCTCCTTGTAGGACATAACACCAGAAAGGGATAGAATGGGGCGAACAGTGAATGAAGGTAAGATTTACTTGCCTAAAGATGATAATATTTTTAGTTTTTCATTTGGAATGAGTATCTTTTGGTAGACTAAACTTTTGAAAAAGCCTTTTTAATAGATGTTAGGTTCTTAGAATCAGAATTTTAGAAATGAATAGCTATTAAAGACTATTTTGTCTTCCTTGTTTTGTAAATGAGAAAACTGACGCTCAGGGAGGTTAAGTGAACAGGTCATACAACAGTCTGTGACAACACCAAAATCAGAATACAAATCTTCTAACTCTAATATGAGTGATTAAAATGCTTCATTTGGTTTTGTTCTAGTGAGAAGGCTTCTCACTGTCCTTCTCACTGTTCTCACTCATTTGCACTATTTTGAATTGAATTTTCTCTCCCATAATACATACATCATACCTTTGCTATCCTAAATCCTGTTCTTCCTTTAAGACCCTTTCAAGTCCCATGTCTTCTCATGACTTTCTCTGGTTGAATGCTGAATATTGTCCTCTGCTGTTCCCAATTTGTCAAGTGTATTAGTTTAGTGTAGTCTCTGTAACAAGATTCTTTACTCTAGCTTTACAGTTTTATTTTCTTACCTATTAAAATCTTACTGTAGTACTGTTTTGTAAATATAAGTATGTACTTTCTTTGTACTAGCCAAGTCATTTAAATAGAAAGCAGCCCATATATCCTCTTCAAGTGTTCACATATCTTGAAGAGTCACTCAGTCATAACCAGAAAGTAGATCTGTTATCTTAAATGGTATACCTGGAACAACTCATAGATCCTTCTTTAAGAAGCTTGTTGCTTGACAATTTGAGCATCAGTAGGGTAAAACAGCAATAGATGGAAACATATCCGATATGATTAAATTCATGAGTTTGTAATGATAACGAAAAAGAAAACTTACTGGTAATTTTTGGAGAATGCATCTTCTCTATGTGACCTGCACCTCAGGGTAACAATGGTTGAAGAGGGGAGGTTTCGCTCTATAGAACTAAATACTAGGAGCCTCCTATGAGAAGTGTCTAACATGACCTATGAAGTCATCTATCCTGTCCTCCCCCCAAAAAAGCCAAACCTGAATCTAATTGAACTCTTGATCAAAATATCAATACCAATTTAGAGAAAATATAAGGACCAGAAGAACCCATGAGGAGATAGTCAGCAAAATCTAGTTTGGCAAACTCTAAACTGGTATCATCAGCAAAAAATTGCTAGGGGAAGAGGGGAAAAGAAAAGAAGAGGTGGAGCCTGTAGATCAAAAGATTTATGAGATATCAACCATTACTATGTATGGACTTTATTTGGGTCCTGATTCAAACACACACTTAATTAGGACAATTGGGGAAATGTGAACACTGACTGCTTATTTGATGATATTAAGGAATTTTGATTATTTTTCTTCAGCAAAACAGTATTATGATTAATATTTTTAAAAATGAGTACTTTAAGAGGTACATACTATAATATATGTGGGCAAAATAATGTAATAGATTTGGTGAAGTCACAGGTTTAGCATTGTTTGAGCTCCTCACATTGGCACAGAGAAAAAATTCTGCCTAGTCCGTTGAATTACATTATATTCTAGCTTCTTTGTTATGTTTTAAACTCTCAAAAGCATCCACTCTATTTCTAGGGCATGTTAATTTGAATATTGTAAGGATCAACTCAGCTTGTTCGGTGTATTTATTTATTCATCTAACAAATGCTTGAGGGTGATATTGCATGCCAGTTCTAGGCACTGAAGATGTTGCAGTGAACAAAACAGACTAAATAAAGTAAATAAATCACTGCCCTTTTGGAGATAACATTTAAGTGGAGTGAGGCATACAATACACAAAATAAATGATCAAATTATAAGGTACATAGTATGTTAAAAAAAGAAGTCCTATGTAGAAAATTAGAATATTGATTATAAAATTAAAACTGGCTCTTATCAGAAAATAGTTTTAGTTTATAGTTTTTCTAAGTGCTCTTTCAGACTATTGCTATGATCTTCCAGTATTGCTCATGATTTTTTTTTTTTAAGGTTCAATGGATGTCAAGAAGGAGAATCAAGGGAAAGCTCCTCACTCAGGTACATCTTCTGTACAAAATGGTAGGTTTTAAAGCAGTTCAATACAACATATTTTTCTTCAGTCAGTGTTAATATAAACTCATTGCTTTTGATATACTCTGTGTACAGTAAAGGTCTGTAAATATAAAATGTAAGCAATAAGGAAGGTCAAAAAGTAGTATTTTAGTTTGAAAAATTTACTTTGGTTTTACTTAGGGATAAATTGGTATGACATTAAGTAAAAAGAGAGCCATGTATTTTAATGCAAATTTTCCCAAATTTAAAGATATCTAATTATTACCATGTTTCCAGTTTAAAATGATTATTAGTAAAAACCTTTTTTCTGACATTAGAGTCAATGTGAAAGTTCTTTTTTGATGATCAAAAAACAGTTCAGTAGATAAAGGGTTAGGCATTGGGAGATCTGACAGACCTGTTATAGAATCCTGGCTTCATTCTTTATTGCCCTGTGACCTTGGCCAAAATACTCAACATTCTTAGTCTCTTTTTTCTTCTCTGTAGCACAGGGATAATACTACTTACCTTATGGGATTATTGGAATTTAAATAAAGAAAATGAATATAAAGCACCTAATATAATGCCTAGGTACATCATAAATGTTCAGTAAATGTTAATTTTATTTATTCATACTGTTATTAATTCATGTTTTAAGTTCCTTAAACTTAAAACATGAACAGTGCATGTATAATACTGCATCAGAAACTCAGGAGATAGAATCTGACCTGTTGTACCTATTTTTAAGGAAAATGAGAAAATAAGTCATATACACACAAAAGGCTGAACAAAAAGTACTATAGCGAACTTATTGCGTACCAGAGATTTCAGGCAGACTTCTTGCCCCTTGTCTTTCTGTTGTACCTGCCCTGCCAGTCCCACCCTTGGAGCAGTTCACGCATGACTTTCTGTTCCTACAGGAACATTGCCTATAGAGTTAATCCCCATGGAACCATTCTCTCTGATCGATGGGCCCTCAGTGCTTCCTTATTTTTCCCATTGGCCTTATTTGTTCCTTAGTTCTTTCCTCCAACCTCTAAATCCCTCCAAGGAAATGGAAGCCATTAGGTTAGAATCATCCCTACAGATTCCTCCCCATCTGTTTTTTTTAACATAATGGTTTTGTTGAGAGATAATTCACACACCATAATACAATCCACCTATTTAAAGTATACAATTCAGTGGTTCTCAGTATATACACATAATTGTGCAACCACCACCACAATTGGTTTTAGAACATTTTCATCACCCTAAAAAATCCTGTACCCAGTTAGCAGTCACTTCTTATTTGTTTTCCCCCAGTGCCTCTCTCCTTCCCCAGCTCTAGTGAACCACTTACCTTCTTTTTATCTCCATAGATCTGCCTATTCCAACAATTTCATAAAAGTAAATTTGAAAAAAATATATTCTTAAAGGTTGAAACTAGTAACTTTTCAAAATTCTCAAACTTTTGATTTAAAAAGTGAGATTACTTAATTAAATTGACAGACATCTGCAGGTATTTCTTAGGGCCCTGACCTTAGAAATCAGTGAGTGACTGCTAGAAGGTAAGCTCCAAGAGTGCCAGGTTTTTTGTGTATTAATTGCTGCATCTCCAGTACCTAGTACAGTGCCTGTCACATACTGGTGACTTTCTATGGGAATCTAGTGATGAATAAGACAAACATGATTCCTGCCCTCTTTGAGTTTAGGAGACAAGATAGACATTAAATAAATGCTCAGTTACAGTTGTTAAAAATGCTGTGAAGTAATGGGTGCTGTGATCATTCAGCTGGGAAGCTTCCAGCTCTAGATATTTTGCCTATCTTCTTTTGATAGACTCTGAACCCAAGCCTCACACTGGTGGAAGATATCATTTTGATTTACTCTGGAGAACACCAGGGGGCTTATATAGATTATGTTCAATTTGCCAAAAGGTGTTTGGACAAATAATGGATTAGAATAGAGTACAAGTCAAACAAGAAGGGACCATGAACATGTATGTGCAAATAATCAGATCACATGGTTATGTGTGTACATTTGCCTCATGAACAAACCTATCAGTTCCCAGCCTTCTTTTCTGATAGAGAATTACACTCCCCACCCCATCCGTCAATGAGGATAAGATGCAGGTGCAGACTGGGACCTCAGGCTTGGCTGAGATTTTCTATTTTGGCTCCTGGTCAGGAATTCCAGCTGTGGTGTTATTGTAGATGTGTTCAAATCTAAATTAGTAAAGCCTGTTGCTATGTTATTGGTAGGGTCTCAGCACATGGACAGCCAAGCTGAACAGTGTTGCAGACTAAAAATTTTGCCTTTTGAATAAAAAAAAATTAAGGCTGCAATGGTTAAATCCTACGTATTAGCTTGCAACGTAATAGAAAATAATCATATAAAAGCACACCAGTAATAAAGGATTTTCTAGCTCAAATTAGATCCCATTCAGACACAAGTAATGATAGAATATTTTAAAAATTATGTTACAGAGATGTATTAAGTCTTTTCCAATGTCACTGAAAAAATTTTAAAGATGTATTTAGTTTGGGGAAGAATTTTAGTTCTTCGAGGTATAATTGTGAAATGGTTTTAGTTTCCCAGTCATTATTTCTAACTTATACTTTCTTCTTCCTGGGATGTCAGCTCCTTAATGACATCTTAGCCAGATTTTTTTCCCATTCATGTTTTGTTTCGTTCTTTTCATTTTTAATGCTCTCCAAGACCATATGGCAGTAGAGCTTCAGTTAGAATTTCAGGTCTTCTGATTGTCAGGTTAGTGCTTAGGAGGTCACTGAAATATCTTGGTCAGTTTAATTTTGGAGCTATCAGTCTCAGTTTTCCCATTTGAGAAAGCTATCCTGTATTTATAAATTCAAGCACAACTATGACATTTAGTTTTATAACACACACACCATTTATTGAGTGACTTACATGTATGCTACTTCACTTAATTCTCAAAATACCTTGTACCATATTTATTACATTCTCATTTTATAGAAGAACGAACTGAAACTGAG
This sequence comes from Eidolon dupreanum, assembly GCA_028627145.1. Lineage (NCBI taxonomy): Eukaryota > Metazoa > Chordata > Mammalia > Chiroptera > Pteropodidae > Eidolon > Eidolon dupreanum. Next base: position 7,223,733 of record CM053505.1, on the reverse strand, counting down.
CAGGTGAAATGACTTGCTCAGGGTCACATAGCTAGTAAGAGGCAGAACCAGATAGGAAGAAGGCAGGTTCAACTCCAGAGCCTATATTCTTGACATTCTGCTGTATGTCTTTTAGCATCTGGTAGTACTTGCTTCACATCATCTGGAAGTGGACTTAAACACAATATTTTTTAAAATGAGACAATCTCTTAAGATTTATTGTTAAGTTAAAAAAAGCAGGGTGTACAATGTTATATATGACATGCTTAATACCATATATAATATGTGTACAAACATATGTGTACATACACACATATTGGTGATATCATGAAGCTGGTTCACACCAGCTTGGGAGAGCCGATTGTGCACATCTCTTTCCAACTTTATGGTTGGTGACTTCACCTTGGCACCTTGCAATCAGTTATGGTGGTAGTGTTTACATCATAGAAATCTGCAAACACTATGAGTGAGGCTTTTTTATTGTTTTCTGAAAAGCTGGTTTAATATTATCAGCACTTCACATGCATGTGTGCGTGTGCGTGCGTGTGTGTGTGTGTGTGTATGAAGTGTGTTATAGCCTTTAAAGGATATCTAATAGGCCAGTAACAGAGATTCCCCCAGGAAGGGGAACTGTCAAAATCAATATTTTTATCATGAAGAAATTAAATGAAAGTTTAGAAAAACCTCATGGTTGATGAGGATTAAACTTTATGTGAATTAATTGTACCTTTAATACAGCTATCAAGTCTTTCTCTCAGTGTCTTTGGCATCTGACTGACATAGTGAATTGAAGTGTTCAAGCCAGGCAGAGTACACTGCTTTCTGACCTTCTCCACTAGCATTATAAAGTATTATTAAGACTAAGAGAGAAAGGATAGCAAGAGTTTGTAGAGGATGTAGTTTATTAAAATAATTCATATTATAGTGACTGTACTAATGACTGGTTTACGTTTTGTTCTGCCACCATATTCTTGACATCTGGATGGAGACCTAGTGAATTGAGAAACGACTCTGGTTCTCTGATTTTCTTCTTTCCATAAAGCATTGCAGGGGTAAAATTTTGTTAGACCACACACCTAAACACCTTTAGCTCCCCATGAAAAACAAAGCAGCTTCACATTAATGGGACAAAATGGTAAAAACATGTCTTGAGTAAATTTATATTAGAGACAAATGAGTAGAATTTGCTATTACTCTATAAAAGTCCTTTAGATGTTTCTAGAGTCCACATTTTTAGAATCACTGTGCTGTAGTCCTTATTATACAGAGAAGATCTAGCTTGTAATTTATATCAGAGCCATTATTATCAGGCAGTTGTCTTATTTTTTTATTTCATGTTGGTAATCAAATGTAGATCAAGAAGTTTGAATCTGCTCTTTAGAATATATTTTTAAAGAGATATAGAACTAAAACCCATTTTATTCCTGAAAGTTAGTATACATATTGTAAATACTAAACAATACAAAAAAAAATCAACCTATTTTGTATATTTTTTCCAGATGATTTCCAGTGGGACACTTACTTGAAAGAGACCGGATCTTTAAGTGCTCCTCCCGAGTGTTTCAGACAGGTTTGCCACAATTCTGTAGATACTGGGTATATTAATGTAAACTATTAACTTGTTGAAAGATGTCTTTGTGATTGTTAGGTTCAAGTAGTGAGAGGAGATAGTGGGATTATGGTAGTGCCATTTAAGAGCCAGATAATCTCCTTGCATTCATTCATTAAGAATTTACTCAGTGTCAAGTATATTAAGTCCCTATGACTGCCTGTCTGAAGGAAAAGACAGACATGTAAATAATTGATAAGTGTGATAACTATAAGGGGAGCTCACAGAAGAGGTGGTATTGAGATGGTTGGAATGAGAGGAAGGATACTCCAGGTAGAGAGAACATCCAAAACAAAGGCACATGGGTGTATAAGAACCTGAGTGTTGAGGGATGGCATGGGATGGCTGGAGCACAAAGTGGGTAGAGGCAGTAGTGTGGGAATGAGGTTAAAGATGTGGGGGCTTTTAAACTGTACCGAGCTATTGTACTTTATATCTTAGGCAGTGGTGAGCTGCCAGTTGATTTATTTCAATGAGAGTGGCCTAATCAGATTCTTATTAGAATGCCACTCAGGGTGCATTTTAGAGACTGTATTTGGGTTGCCTGAAAGTGGGCAGATGAGTAAGACCAGCAGTGGACAGTGTTTTTATGCCGCATGTCAAGCCAAGGAGAGGGTTTGGAGATCTTTTTATTGACCCTTGTAATTCTTACTTTGGTTACCATCTGCTGTGACTGTTAACTTAAAATTCTCCTCAAGTATTTTGGTATCATAACTGACCATTTGTTTAAAGTTGATGCATTTTAATAAAATTGTAGTGTGTGTATGTACACACATATACATAATGTGTGTATATTTATATAGTCCGAGATTCCACCGACTAATGACTTTAAAGTTGGTATGAAATTGGAAGCCCGTGACCCTCGCAATATGACTTCAATATGCATTGCCACTGTCGTTGGAATGACTGGTGCCAGGCTGCGTTTACGCCTGGATGGTAGTGATAACACCAACGATTTCTGGAGGCTTGTTGATTCTACAGACATACAGCCTGTTGGGACATGTGAAAAGCAAGGGGACTTACTTCAGCCTCCACTGGGTAAGGATAAACAGTTTTAAAATAACATATTCTTACTAATGTAATATTCAGTAGAAATAGTTTTAGATGGGCTTTCAAGAATCTCTTCTCCTAGGTATTCTTGCAAATAGGTGGTCAGGTGGTTACTATGGAACATGTATGAGAGAAGAATTCATCAGTACCATATGTTATAGATTTTCACTTAAGTACCCATTTGGCATTCGTGTGCTGATGGTTCAACACTGCAGGGCAAGATTCATGGTGTCTTCAGACTTGGTGTCAAAAGCCAGCTCTACTAGATTACACATGCGATTCAGAAACCCTTCTGGGAGAGAAGTTTATAGTATTTGGTACAAGTCACTGCCTCTCTCATTATTGTCCACAGAACCATTCCACATTTTCTGTGTTGGAATGAGCACAGAAGAAGGGTAATTCCACATCCAGACTCCAGTTTCAAACTTGGGAATTTTGTTTCTTCTGTAGTGGAAAGGAAACACTGAGAGGTGTAGGAGTCAGTACCTTTAGGTCTTTGAAAAGGAAGAAATGTATGAAACTTACCAGCAAATGTTTTTATGTACAAATATCTCAATTTTGACCCTTTTTTAAAAGGTAAAAAGTGCATGACTCTAACTCAAGGCAAAATTTTTCTCTTTCAAGACTTAGGCATACTGTGATATTCTATAGAAAATAGGTGATTTAGTTTATCACTTTTACATTCTGAGTGAATGGTGAGTTTTGGTTTTTGTTTCTTCTTTACAGTGCTGAAAATGAAAATTCTCTATTGTAAGGCACAATGAGAGAAAAGATTTTTTTGTTTCCTACTAGTGAAAAATTCCCCGAGAACCAAAATTTAATATATTAATAACTATTCTTAGCAATATCTTTTTATACTGTCTTTCTTCTAATTGTTAATTATTTCTCATTTGGTTTAAAATATTTTTAAAAACTAACCAGAGATGTTATTCCAAGAAGATGGTTTAGGGTATGTGTGTGTTTTTGTTTTTTGCCTTCTTTTCTTTTTTCATATCATTTATATTTTTTGTTGTTTATTTTTAAAACATTTCTTAAATCATTCAGAATCCTGTAAGAGATATGTATAAACCTGAGGCTTAGTGCTTCCCTGTTTGGATTTTATCTCTCTGTTTACGATACGGTAATATGTTTTTATATTTTGTTTAAAGGAAAACATAGCTATTGTGATTGGCAGCATTTGAAACACATAGCTAGATTTAGGATCATTCTTTTTAAAATTACTTTTAGAGTTTATTTTAATTAAAAATATGAAATACATAGCAGTACATACTGATTAGCATATATTTTGACAGTACATATAAAAATACACAATTTTCGTCAAGTTGCTCACTAGGTACTTTGAATAGTTTCCATTTTAGTATAACACAACTTATTTCATTTTCCTTTTTAAAAGGTTTATTTAAACCTTAAAGGTTGTTATTTAAAAGATTTTTAAAAGCATTATATACAAAAATAAAAGTGTACAGATCATAAGTTTACATCTTATAAATGAATAAACTTGGATAACCACCACTCAAATCAAGAAATAGAACATTATCAGCACCCCAGAAGCCCCACTCCTGTTGATCTCCAGTCATAGTCTCCCCCTTTCCAAAGGTAACCACTCCCCAGACTTCCTAACATCATAGATTAGTTTTATCTATGTTTGAATTTTTTATATGCACTTTCATCTATTTTTTAGCCTTTTAATCTGTTTGACTTTAGGGATTTATAGAATTAAGAAAATGTTAAATTAAGAAAAATCATGGTACACAATGTAATAGGGTAAGCTGAGGGTTAAGAGAAAGGCGTAAGGACCAGAGAGTGATTCTCATGCAATATTTTAATCACAGTATGGGAAATCCATGCTGTGGATAACTATGTATTAGATACCACTAATAATACAGATTTATTATAAAGGATTATGTAACAAATCTCCCCCCCTTTTTCCTAGCAATAATTAGATGAGGGGATTTTGGTACAGGGTTATTATAGGGTGACTTTCTGGCTCAACTTTTTTGCATGTTTTATCATATTGATGGACCTGTTGCAAGTGATCCATGTGCCTTCCTATCTTAACGCATGTATCCATCAGGGATGCATGCCAAGTTCTCTCAAGCAGGGAAGTGTTGTTTGAAAGAGATTGCCTCCAGAAATCAGAGAAACTAGCAGACCTTTGCTCCCTGCTACACATGCCAGATGCTGTGATATTCACTATTAATTGATTAGATCTCTAGAAAAGATGTCTGTTGAGTCTATTTTGATAGCATCTGATAAAAATTCTGAGAGGAGATCATGTTTAGTGTGTGTAAAGATTGCTAAAGTGAGAGCTGTCTTTTTCTTTTAACATATTGTATGAAAAATTTCAATCATACACAAAAAGTGAAAGAAATTTACAGCGAACACTCACATACCCACTACGTAGGTTCTGCCATTATGGTTTTACTATACTTAGTTTATCACTTGTCTGTCCATCTGCCTTTCTAGCAATTCATCAATCTATCTTATTTTTAAAAGCATTTCAGAATAAGTAATTGGCATCAGTACATTTTCTCTAAATACTTTAGCATGCATATCATTAACTAGAGTTTAGTGTTAATTTTCTTTTTCTTTTGAGGTAAAATTTACTTACAATGAAATGTATCATCATAAGTGTATATTTGCTGAGTTTGACAGGAAAGTGTCTTTCTCTGAAAGGAAATAAAGCAGGGGCTCTGAGGAAGAAGAGGGACTGGAAGTCTTTTGCAGCCTTTTCCCTGTTTATGTGGCTGTTGGTGAGAAATAGAAGCTGTCCTGGGTTCTGGCTTGGATCACCCTGAGTATTCTGGCCCGTTCCCAACATATATGTGTGTATTGGTGAACTCTAGCTAGTGGCTTCTCTAAAGTGAGAGTTTCTACTTCCACTGTAGTATTGTTGTCAAGGAGTACAGTGGGCACTACCAATAGTACTGATTGGAGGGTGCAGCTGCTCCTTTTGCCCACTTCTTGAGTTCCTCGATAAGAAAGTTATTCTCTGGAGAAGAATGGCAAATGAAAGCTACTTTAAATACCCACTTGTTATAATACCATAGACTTTTTTATGACATCTAATTTATTTTCTACAATAGGGTACAAGATGAATGTATCATCTTGGCCAATGTTCCTGTTACGTACACTGAATGGATCTGAAATGGCACCTGCTACAATCTTTAAGAAGGTAAGAAAGGTCATAAAAAGCTTCCATCAATTGGGCTGTTAGTTTTATTTTTTTCATGGGGGTGCTTAAATACTTCATCTTCTCTGACATGGAAAAACAAAAATGCTTTTTAAATTACTGGATTGGATAGGGGTAGAGGGAGTCAAATATATGGTGACAGAAAGAAATTTAACTTTGGGTGGTGAACACACAGTGCAATACACATATGACGTATTATTGAATTTTACACTTGAAACCTATATGATTTCATTAACCAATGTCACCCAAATAAATTTAATTAAAAAAAATAAATTACTGGATGGGCAAATGTATTAATCTGCTAGGACTGCCATATAACAAAGTACCCAGACTAGGTGGCTTAAGCAAAAGAAATTTATTTTTTCTCAGTTCTGAGGGCTAGAAATGTAAGGTTAAAGTGCCATCAGGGTTGGTTTCTGGTGAGGCTTCTCTCCTCTGTACAGGTACTGTCCACGCATAGAAGGAGAGGAATCTCTGGTTTCTCTTCCTCTTATACGAACAATAGTCCAATTGGATCAGGGCCCCGCTTTTATGACCTCACTTAACCTTTAATACCTTCTTAAAGGCCCTATCTCTAAATATAGAGTCACATTGGGGGTTAGGGCTTCAATTTATGAATTTTGAGAAGACAATCTGTCCACAACAATGACTTAACAAATTTATTTTTTCAGAGCTCTGGAGGCTAGAAGTTTGAGATCAAGGTGTTGGCAGGCTTGGTTTCTTTTGAGACCTCCCTCTTTGGCTTGTAGGTAGCTGTCTTCCCTTGGATTTGGATGCCTGTGTCCTGATTTCCCCCTTTTATGAGGACACTGGTCATATTGGATTAGGGCTCATTCTAATGACCTCATTTTAACTTAATTACCTCTTTAAAGACCCTATCTCCAAATACAATCACTATTCTGAGGTACTGAGGTTTAGGACTTAAACACGGATTTTGGTAGGAGGACACAATTCAGCCCACGACAGCAAGTCATAAAGAAAGCTCAATTATAATCATTCACTAGTCAAAATGAATTAATACCATGTTTCTTGACCTTAGATATGAAAGGGGTGTTCTACTGGAAGCAAATGTTCCTTGCTATTTTATTTATCTTCAGAAGCTTCCCCTCACTTTGCTATGTTAGTTATCTCTTTGATATTGGAGAAAATGATGATGGGCCAAAAAATCTACTTGAAAGTTACTTGGAGAGATTTGGTTTCAGAAGTAAAAGAATGTTAAAAAGGAAATAGTTGTTATATAACAAAGGGAAAATTCCAAAGATAGTTTATGCTCTTGAGAAAATGTTGAAAGAGTACACTGTTTTAAGAAATAATGAATAAAAGCCAACTTTTAGTTAAATTATGAGTCAAAATATTTCTTTCTCACACTTTGTTCTAATTGTTTTCTCAGTCACTTAAATTTTACTGCAACTGTTCATATCAGGAATGGTAAACATTTTTTAAAACTTATGAAGAAGGTTAAAGATAAGGATTTGATGCAGCAATTAATATGACTCCTGCATTGCAAAGAAAAATTATTTGATTGCAGCTTTGAGCAGCATGAATGCTGAAAGTGGACTTGCCCTACCAGCAAGGAATACAGGCAAATGCAAGCCCTTTGGGCAATGTGTAAAGCATATGTGAGAATAGCTAATAATGAGAGATATTTAGCAGTAGTCTTATTAAGCTTGGACTGTGGCTTTTAAAAAGCCATTGAATCTCTTTTACTTATCAGAGTGCTTTATCAGCTAGTCACATGCCACATGTCATACACATTATGTTTTTCATTATTAAAATTATAAAAGTAGTTCACGTTTGTGTGGTGGGAAAAAAATCATACTATAAACTTAGAGTGAAAAATGAGTATCCCTTTATCCTGTCTATTCCTGTAGTCCACTCTTCTCTCCACATTGAAGTTTTTATTTGTATTCTTCCAGACCTTTTTCTGTGCATTCACCAACATATGGGCTTTTATTTTTTTTAACATAACTTGGGATATATTATATGTGTTGTTCTGTGCTTTGATTTTTCCCTTAAAATATGTATATTTTGGAAATCTTTCCATTTCATTTCATACATATTTCAGGTTGTATTTTATTCTGTGATATGGATTACCATAATTGATTTAATTTCTTCCTAAGGATGAATGTTTAGGTTCTCTTCACATTCTTTTTTAAATCACCTACAGTGAGCATTCTTGTATGTGTGGGAATAGCTGCATTCTTCGAAGCAGAATTGCTGCTTAAAAGGGAATGTATGCTTTAAGTGTTGATATATATACTGTTAAATTATATCCCAAAAGGGTGTTCCAAGCTGTGCTCTACTACTAGTGGAGGTATGTTTGTGTTTCTACACCTTCACTAACACTGAATATTATCAGTCTTTTAAAATTTTGTGAATTTTTTTTGGAAGTGGGGATAAGGAAGGTATCCCTTTGTTGTAATTTTCATTAAACTTATTACCACTGAAATTGAGCTTTTTAAATGTGCTTAATGGCCTTTTATTTTTCTGTGAATTGCTTGATTCTTGTCTTTGTCTGTTTTTCTATTGGAATTCTTTTCTTACTCTTATTGATTTGTAGGTGCTCTTTTTAGCCAAGTTTGAAACTTGGCCAGGAACCATTTTAAATCCTCACTCCTCCTTAACCCTGGCCTCTGGATAGCCAATTAATTATAAAGGCCCACCCACTTAGCTTCCTAATTATTTCTTTGTTATGTCTCTTTTTTCTAACCTTACTACCATCAGTGCCTCTCATACAAAGCTTTCCTCTTGCCTGGACTGTTTAGCCTTAAAACTATCTCTAATCTTTACCTTTCTACATAACTGCTAGAAATATCTGATGTAGAAGCCTTACCACGTCATTCCCTTGCTTGAAACTCTTTTGAAGTTACCAGTTGCACTCAAGATGAATTATAAGTTTGTTAATATGGCCTTTAAGGGGATGTATGATCTGATTTATGGCTGCCACTCCTTACTTTGGATTTTATGTTCTAAATTGCTTATAATAGCCCATTCATACCACTTTTCTTTTTAGAGCTGATTATCTCTGGTTAACTTCTGTTTTCTTTTAAATTCAAGTCAGGTATTAAATCTTCCAAGATACCTTTCCTAATTCCCCCTCTCCATTCTTATTATTCTGTACACCTTGTGCATATCTCAACCTTTGTAGGTATTGGATTATGCTATTAGTTTCACTCTCTTGCTTTCTAGACTGTGAGTTCCTTTTGAGTGCTTAACATGTCTTTATATTCTCAGTACCTATCATAGGTCCTGGTACAGACTTGTTGAATGAAGAAAAATTGAGGAGTACAGGAAGATGAATACATTTAGAGAGAGAAGATGGGTTTTATTTTAGACATGTTAGGGTGCTTGTGGGAAATTTGAGGAGGGATGACTACCACCAGACTGTTGGAAGTAAAGTGTTTAGAACTTAGAAACAAGGTTTTGCTTGGGTACGAGGATTTGGGTTTTGAGTTTCCAGCTTAAATGGTAGTGGTGGAAGCCTTGAGCATGAATGAGCTAGTTCAGAGAGAATATATAGAAGAATGGAGTGTCATGGTTAGAACCTTGAGAAATACCCACTCACTTTTATAATGTATAAGTGCTCATAGCTGGTACTTAAGGTCAGTTAGGAGGAAAGCTGATTCTTTTATTTTATTTTATTTTATTTTAATTACAGAGGATTAAAAAACATTTATTTAAATAAATCACTTTACAATATCTAACAATTTGCAAAAAATCTGTATTATTCTGCATGTATTAAATATTCATTTTTCAATTTAGAGCTCAAAGGACTCAGCCCAAGGGGGAAGAGGTACATTATTTTGTAGACAGTTTATTATTTTAGCAGAGTAGAAAGCTGATTCTTTACAATTTGGTAGATAGGAAGTTCATCAATTACATTAGTGAGAACTAAAGACCAAGTAAACAATGTCCTCACTGAGTAAAGTTTGTAGTTGTTGGGGCAGAATATTGATAGAGTTCGCTTCTGATGGCCTCAATTTACTACTCTGAAATAGGAAACTGACCAAGGTTGGAGGGAAGGATTCATGCATAGACTGAATGTCTGCTGTGTTCTAATGAGGCAGAAAGTTTATTTTCTGGGTGGAGAAAAAGTCAGTTAACAAAGAAAATAATAAATAATGAGGATATGTTATTAGTCTTAAGGTGAGTGGTAAAGTTTGACATAGCGACTGTATGAGATGGGAGAGGGAATGGCCTAGGGACACACGGCAATATTTTGGAGGGCTCAGCTAAAGACAAAGACTAAATATGTGTGGCACTGAAGGTAGTACTCATGTGGGACTTTTCTTCAGCAGTACTCAGCAACTAAGTGTAAATAGTTAAAGTGGATTGTGATATTGAACTTTATAACAAGCACAAAGGGTTAAGTTAGTTTTGGGTGCTGAGAAGACAGTGGTGACATGATGCTCTGTAACCTAGATGTGAAGGGGTGTGATAGAATGTTAGAGTGCTTGGTCCTATTCTTTATCAGTGGTTCTCAACTGGGAAGGGGAGCTATTTGTCCCCAAGGGGCATTTGGCAATGTCTGGGGATGATTTTGGTTGTCATAACTTATGTATGTGTGGGGAGGTGCTACCTAAATCTAGTGGGTAAGAGACCAGGGATGCTGCTGAACTACAGTGCACAGAACAGCCCACACAACAGAATGTTCTGGCCCCAATTGGCCATAGTGCCAAGGTTGAAAAACTGATCAGTATTAATCCCTTGGTAATATCTTCTAATTCCTGGCTTTAAATACAATTTAATATGCAGATGACTTTCAAATTTCTATTTCCAATCCAGACCTTTTGCTCCCAACTCAGACTTGTATATCCAGCCTACCTACTCAGCATCCCCACTTGGTTGTCTAATACATCTCAAACTGCTCCTCCTGCAGCGGTTCCCATGTCAGGGAGTGGCAACTATCCTTCTAGTTCCTCAGGCCAAAAACCTTGGTGATTATTTATTTCACACACTATATCCAGTCCATAAGGAAATCCTGTTGGCTCTAGCCTCAAAATATATTCAAAATCCAAATACTTCCTGCTATCTCCATTGCTATCCTACTGGTACAAACTACCTTTATCTCTCACCTGGATTGCTGCAGTAGCCTCCTCATTGGTCTCTTTATAACCTTACAATCTGTAGTCAACCAGAGTATTCCTTTTAAAATATAAGTGAGATTATATTAGTCCTCTGTTCAAAACTCTCCAGGGGCTTCCCATTTTACCCTGAGTAAAAGCCAGACTCCTTACTTACAGTAGCTTCACGGCACTATATGATATGGCCCTTCATATTCTCTCTGACCTCGTTTCCTACTGCCCTTGCACTTGCATACTACATTTTAGCCACTGTCGCTTCCTTGTTGTTTTTCAAACATTTCAGACACATCTCCTTTAGGCCTTGGCTGTTCTCCCTGCCTAGAACACTCTTCTTCTAGATGACTGTATGGTTAATAATCACCTCCTTCAGATTTCTGCTCAGTCTCACCTTCCATAGGAGGGCTGTCCTGATTACCCTATTTTAAATTGCATGACTCCTCCCACACAGTGCTCTTTGGATCTCTCTTACTCGGATCTACTCTTTTTTTTTTTGGATGACACGTAGCTTTTCTAACATATATATTTTACTTATAAAATAAAGTAATAGATTTTACTTATAAAATAAGTAATATACTTTATTTTACTTATTTTTACTTATTTTTTATATTTTACTTATTTTATCATGTTTCTCATGTTCTTTACTAGCACATGAGCACCACAGGGGTGGGATTTTTGTTTGTTTTTCTAATTAACATATCAAGAATGTTCAGTAGTGTCTGACTTGTAGTACTCAGTAAATATTTGTAAATGAATAAAGGTTAAAGAACTAGAATTCTTGATGAGGTCAAAGAAGTAGTTGATTAAAAGTAGGGAAGTAGAAGTTAAGGACAGGAGTTTGTGGTCAGAGGTAGACTGGGAATACAGCTGTAAACAAAACAGTAAAAAAAAACCCTCCTGCTCTTAGGAAGCTTACTTTCTAGCTGTAGAAATGTAAAATAAACCATGGTTGATAAAGTATGTATATATTATGTTTGATAGTTGTATATACTAAGGAGAAGGGAGTGTGACGTTTTAGATAGGTTGGCCAGGAAGTTCTTGCTGAGATGGTGCCATTTGAGTGAAGATCTGAAGAAAGAAAATGAATCATGAGGCTACACGGTTAAGAATATTCCATGCAGAGGGGTAATGCAGATAATGCTGAGATTGGCTTCAGAGTTGGTAGGATTTGGGAAAAAATATTCTTTAAGAACTGTATTGTAGGTAAGCAAGGAGGGAGGTTCAAAAAGCATTCTTTACTAGTCACCTTCTAGAACAGCATCATTTTTTTCTCACAATAAAAGAGCAATCTCTTGTTTATTTTAGCTATTGCTTTTGAAAATTTTATCTTTGTGTTAAGGAAATCATTCAAGAGCTGATATTGAGAAACCATACCATATACTTTAAAAACATATTTAAAAGCCACTAAAGTTACTTTGATAATAAATGATATATGTATTGATATGACATAAATATCATTACCTTTTGTGGACAGCAGAGGGAACCATTTTGCCAATTATCTAAATCTGGAGGTAGCTTGTTTTGAGATAGCCTTTTCATTTACTGTTATGCAAAAAGAGCAGTTCCTTTAATTTTTTTTTAAAAAATAGAGACTTGTTTTCCTCCAGAGAGCTCTGTTAATATTTGTTTATATGGCTATACTGATGTAAGTAAATTTGATAGGCTATTCATGAAATTTAGAAGAATTAATAAACAGTATGAAAATCTTCAGAGAATAAATTGCATTTTGTCCGCGATCGTTTTCTGTTTTTTTTTGTTGTTGTTGTTATTTATCAGCTAATAGTGGTGTTGATAACGTACTGTGTCACACTGGGTTATCTTTTTGGTTATACATTTGAATCTTAAACTTCTTTTTCTCTGCTATTCCTATCTAATTCTGTTTTGTAGCAGAAAAATGTATACGCCATTTGAACTTTTGCTTTGCTACGGAAAGTCTTACTCTGTTATATGGCAGTGTAAGGTCCTGGGATCCTTACATGTACCTTGAATGTTTTCTGCATTCTGTGAATGTCCGGTACAAACTTATCAACTACCAAGGTTATCCTTTGTTAAATATGCCCCCCCCCATATGTAGTAACAGACAATTGATCTTTGGCCACTTCATGAAGTGGCAGTATGTAACTCTGCTTCTTACTATTTAGTTATTAAATACTTCGCTGACTTTGAAGGTGGTTTTAAAGAATCAAATTAATATGTAATTAAAAGGCCTTTGAAGGCTAATAATTAAGAACTTTCAAATCACAAGGGTGTAAAAGATAATAGTGGAAACGTATGGGACAATGAGATGGGTTTAAAGGGGGCATTAAAAGAAGGACCCAACCTACGAGCTATGTTTTTTTTAAACATTTTTATTTTTTAAAAATTTGTTTAAATTAGTTTCAAGTATAGAGTACATTGGTTTGACATCTATATAGTTCATAAAACAATCCCCTCAATTGCTCCCTCCCTCCCCTGGAAATTTATAGTTTGGTGAAAGAATGAGTTGAGAGCTTATTTAATGTTCTTCAAGTGATTCCTTGGTTCATTCCGTTTTTTTAAAATGCTTGCTGTTGGGCACTATGCTGGAAATAACAATATGAATAAGATGTAGTGCTTGCTTTTGAAAATCTCTTAGTCTCATAGAGGAGTGAACATATTCCAACAGTAGTTTTCAGGCAAGAGTGCCTCTGTTTGAGGTGGGTGGGAGTGAGTACAGGTTGGTCGGAGAAACCTTAAAGAGGCCTGGAGAGCTGGGTGTTGAAGTGGCTGAGTTGAAGCTGGCCAGGCAGATGATGGGTTAGGGTGTTCCAAGGAGTTGGCTGTCTAGGTTTAAAATCTAGCTCTGATAGGGAATGCAGTTAGCATTAATACGATGGCTAGGTAGATGGCCAGGGAAGGGAGGAACAATTGGAGGGGTCGTTTTATGAACTATATAGATGTCTAATCAATATACTGTATACTTGAAACTAATTTTAAAAAAAATAAAATAAAATCTAGCTCTGATAGTATGGTGTATTCTTAGGCAATTGTATATCAGTTTTTTCATCTGTAAAATGGGGATAATAATTTACACTGACTTCATAGGGTATTGTGAGAATTAAGTGAATATATGGAAAATGTAAAATAGTGCCTGGCATATACTAACCAATTGAAGGTTAGCTTTTAATGTTATTACTGTAGAGATATAGGGGGTAAACTTGGTAGGTCGTGATCTTTGAATGTGTAAAGGGAAAAGGATGCCTCTAGAGCAGTGGTTCTCAGCCTTGGATGCATATTAGAATCACCTGGGGAGTTAAAAGGTGCTGATGCACGGGCCCCTCCCCAGACCAGTTTAATATTTTCTCTGATGGTGTGGCCCTAAGTGATTCTAATGTTCAGTTGGGCTAAGAACCACTGGTCTAGGACTATTTCCAGGCTTCTGGTTTGGGTAAATGGGTTGTCGATGGTACCATTTATTAGCATAAAAAACAAATTGAAAGAAAAGATGTAGTTTTTAACATAGCACTTGGGGTTTCTAAGAATACTTTTAGCATTTACATGCTTTAACTTTTTAACTAGGGAATACTTGTTTAATATTGGTGTCTGGATTGGATAGCATAAGTGACCTCAAACTATATGACTTTTATGTTCTTATGTCTGCATTTTATACTTTGAGTTTCTTTTTGGATATTTTCTGCTACTGTTCCTTCTCTTTGGACTTATTACCTTTCAGCATACCCTATAATTTACATATTTATTGGTTTGTTTGATTCTTGCTTTTAAAATTTTTTGTTGATTTCTTCTCCCCCTTTTCCCCACCCAACCCCCAACCACTATTACTACCACCACTAGAATGTAAGCTCCACCAGAGCAGGAATCTTTGATATTTTTGTTCACCAATGAATCCTAAATTTCTAGTACATAGGATATAATATATATTTCTTGAATGAATGAATGAATTACTGTCAAGCTGGTTTTGTTTTGTTCCAGATTCTTGGCTCTGCTTCATAGTAAGTGAGATGTTATGCAGAGTTTCAGAGAAGTCTGTGAGAATGGTTTTCTTCTTGTATTTAATTGATAAACATGGAGCTTAATTTTTGATTGCTATAAGTTATGAGAATACTTGAGCAAATGTTTCTTAATACATCTAAACAATGAAAACTTTTTTTTAATGTTTTGGTAGGAACCACCAAAGCCACCTCTAAACAATTTTCAAGTGGGAATGAAATTGGAAGCTGTAGATAAAAAGAATCCGTATTTGATCTGTCCCGCAACAGTCGGAGGTGTTAGAGGAGATGAAGTGTATATTACCTTCGATGGCTGGAGTGGAGCTTTTGATTATTGGTGCAAGTACTATTGTCGAGATATTTTCCCAATTGGGTGGTGTCGTCTGACAGGAGATATATTACAACCACCAGGAGCTCATGGTAAGATAATAAGTAACTACATGTTCTTTTATTTTATTGAAGTTATATCTAACGGCTGTTGGCATAGTGGTTAGGACTTCATGCCCAACTAGAGCAGCAGGCAGAACAGTAAGGGCACTGTCCAGGCTAGAGAACTGGAGGTAATGAAGGCTATGGTTAGAATTCTTGAGAGCCAACCCAGCATCATAGTCTGAATTGACAGTCCACATTGGAGAATGTGGGAAAAGCTATAGGCCACACTTGGACCATTGAAGCCTTGCTGCTAGAAGCATTTTGGGGTTCAGCTTCCTTTATAGTTGATAATAAATTTAATATCACTCATGATATTCCATTATTTATATCTAGAAAATAGTTTTTAAAAGATTGGGCATAACAACTGTTACATGTTTTACATGATTTTGGTCATTTTTTTTCAAGTTAAATGGATACTTTGATAGTCTTAAGTAAAATCTACACATCTGAAAATTTTGACTCTCTGGAAACTGTTGTAGATTCATATGTTATTTTAGTAATGTCTTTATCAGTTGTAATGCTGTACTTCGTAAATTGAATACTATGGTTGTCTAGATATTTTCTTTCAGAGAAAAGTCATCAAAACATTGAAGCTCCTTGATGACTTTTCCAAGGACTCAGACATGCCTAACCTGGTCTTCTGTAGTGGAACTGCTGACATTTAAGAGGGGTCTAAGCACAGAATCCAATCATTGGCCTAACTTAAATATAAACCTATTAGTGTAATCAAATGTAAACATACTTAAAATTTACCTCACTAAATTGTTTATACCAGGAAAAAAAGAAAGATGGGTATAGAAAATGAGTAGGTAAGGTGTGTGGAGGGCAGTGGCTAGGTAAGAGCATATAGCCGTATTATAGTATTGCCCCCTTATCTGCAGGGGATATGTTCCAAGACCCTGAGAGTGGATGCCTGAAACCGTAGATAGTGCCGAACCCTGTATATACAATGTTTTTTTCCTATATGTATATATACTTTATGGCTTCTCTTTAGCTATTTGAATTGTCAGCTTCACTATTCTTGTACTTAGAGGCCATTATTAAGTAAAATAAGGGTTACTTGAATACAAGCACCATGACACTATGATACTTTGACAGTTGATCTGATAACCAAGATGGCTACTAAGAGATTAACAGGTGGGTAGTATATACATCGTGGAGGCACTGGGCACAGGGATGATCTGTTCCAGGCGGGATACAGTGTGACAGCATGAGATTTCATCATGCTACACAGAATGGCACATGGTTTAAAACTTACGAGTTGTTTATTTCTCTCATTTTATGTTTAATATTTTTGGAGTATAGTTGATCATAGGTAACTGAAGCCATGGAAAGTGAAACCACAGATAAGAGGGGACTACTGTATTCTTGTAACTGCTGTTAGAATCTTTTGTAATTTGAGACTTTAACACATCCCATTATACTACAATACTACATACCATGATATTCTTTTTATTAAGTACTTCTTTTACCACATCTCTACTGCCATAATTTTAGGAAGCAGGTATTAATGATTGATTTTCATAGAATTTAGTATGATACAAATCTATGTGCATGTGATGCTAGGATAAATGAGGCATAGTCTCTGCCTTTAGGAAGTGTACCTTCCAGCGCTGAATGGAGGGATAGACTTTAAAAAGATACAATACAGAATTATGCAAAAATAGAGATGTGTGCTGGATATGAAGGTGGTCCAAAGACATCCAATCGGTGTAGGCTGGAAGGAAAAGTCGTTGGGTAAAGGAAAGCCTCCCAAAAAGACACATGACATGAGTATTAAGAGAGGTAAGAGAGGAGAAGTTTGCCAGGCAGAATGGAGGTAATGGTAGGATAGGCACATCACAAAGGTTAAAATTCCAATTTATCCTGAAAACTAATAAGTTCATTGTGGGGTAGGCTGACTTTAGAATGTATGTCCAAGAATGCTGTTGTCCTCCAGTGTCTGGTCTCCCTTTTTTTTCTTGGTAACACAATTTGGCTGCCTAACATAAAGGCTACATTTCCGGCCTCTCTAGCAGTTAGATATGGCCATGAGACTAAGTCTTGGTCAGTGGAATGAAAGTAGTGTGTTCTACTTCCAGCAAGTATATTACAAAGAGATGAATGTACCATTCTCTTTTCTTCCTGCTTCTATCCTGATGCTAGGAATGCGGTTGTTTTGGGTGGAGCACCATCTCAGACCTTGAAATGGGGACCATATTCTAGGCATAGTGGAGTGGAAAGTAGAAAGTCTCTGAGAACTTTGTGGAGCAGAATTTCCATACTAGCCTGTTACAGACTGTTATTTGAAAGAAATAAACTTCTATGTTATATAAACCACTTTTCCTTTAGGTTTTTCTGTTACTGTTAGCTGAACTTAATCCTAACTGATTCAGGGTAACTTTAGGACATCCAGGTGGACATGTCCATTGGCTAGCTGCACCTACAGGTGTAGAGCCTAAAGGAGATAGACCTTGGTTGACAGAGGAAGTTTGGGAGTTGTCATGTTCATTTAAACAAATATTCTTTGCATCAGGTGGGATTATAGGTGCTGGCAGGGGGTGGGTAGTCAGCTTACATGTCCTGTTGATAGTAGTAAGTGGTGCAAGTTTGGGCTGTGGTTTTAATTGTACATGTGTAACAGATGGAGGTAGAAGAGGAGCAGTGACAGAACCTTATGGGTCAACATTTAAAATAATAACCCTCACACTTGAATCATCTGGGGGAGCTTATTACAAGGCCAATGCCCTAGAACTCACATCTATGCTGAATCAGTAGGTTTGGAGTGGGGCTCAGGTGTTTCCATTGCACATGGTTTGGGGCCCAAACTTTGAAAAACAAAAATGAGGGATGGGTAGAGGCTAGAAGTCAATTTAGGACACTGACAGAAAGTTTACATAAATATAAGAGAGTCACTAGGTTTGTTTTCCCAACAGGAGAGAAAAGATTTTAAGGATAAGTGTTCAGCTCTATCAAATGTAGCATAAAAGTCAAGAGGAGAGCTCATTAGTGGTCTTAAGTAAGAGTGTGGTTACTAGACTTCTTTGAAAAGCCAGATTTTAGAGAGATGCAAAGTGTTTTAAAAAATGTGGCTTCATCCATACTTTCTGAGATTCGCCTCCTCTGTCCTTTTGATTTTTTGGCCCATCAGCCAGTCTTTTAACTGGAGCTATTAATCTATTTATTATAACTACAGCTATCTTTGCTTTTCCATATCTCACCTTATTTTGTGCTTTTTATTTGCTCTGCCTTTTCTGTTTTGTTTTCCTTTCCCCCTCCCATTTTTGTATTATTTTTTCTCATTTCATCCCCCCCATCTTCTTGTTTGGAAGTTGTACACTGTATTTTCTATCCTTTTAATATGCTAGAGATTTTAACATGCTTTCTTAATGGAAGTCTGAAATTAATCAATGCCTTTGTTCTGTACTAAGACAATAAAAGGAACTTAGAATATCCTGTCCATTTATCTTCTTCCAATTCATGTTGCTACTGTTATGTATTTTAATTAATTATATCTTTTGGGAGTCCTATAAGCCGTTATTACTGTTGTTTATATAGTCAGTATTTGTTGAAATTTACCAACATATTCAACATATTCTTTGTTCTTTATTCCATTTTAGCATTTCAAACCTTTCATCTAGATTATTTTCTTCTGCCTGAGATGGCTCCTTCAGAATTTTCTTTAGTGAAGGTCTGCTGGTGGCACACTCTTTCATCTGAATATGTCATTATTTTAACTCCTTCTTTGAAAGCCATTTTCTCTGGCTGTTGAATTCTAGGTTCTATTTTCTTTCAGCACATTGAACATACTCTTTTGCCTTTTGGTTTCCATTACTGCTAAGAAATCTGCTGTCAGTCTATTTTTTTCTGACTAATCTGTCATTTTTTTTCCTCTAGCCACTCTTGATTTTTTTTTCCTCTCTTTAATTCCACCCCCGCCCCCACTTCCACCCCTGACCTATGGATCTTGCTGTCTCCCCTCAAGAACTGGATCTCTGAAGGCAGGGCGTATCCTCCCATGCACTCGCAGCATGCACCCAAGGCCTGGCGTACCCGGGGCCTGGCACCCCTGGTGCACTCAGGGGGCCTGGCGCATCTGGGGTGTGGTCCGTGGCTCCACTTGGGGCATGAACCCAGGACCTTCTACGTGTAAAGCAGATGTGCTGTCCACTTCACTATGGAGCCATCCCCTAGCCACTCTAATTTTTTACATCATCTTTGCTGTTTTGCAGTTTCACTCTGATAATTCTCAGGTGTGGGTTTCTTTGAATCTTGGTATCTAAGTAAAACCACACGTATACAAATACATTGTGTACTTTGAATGTAGACATATTTAAATGTTTGATATTATATTTTACTGTTTTATCATTATTGAGGATTTCAAATGGCTCAAGTAATTTGACATTGTAAAGTGCTTTTCACAACTACTTTTTGAATAAAAATCATCCAAACCATGTTAAAGTGGAATTTGGAAGCGGAGGAATAGAAACTAAGATGTGCCCACTGGAACCATATTCTGTTTTGTAAAGATTCGCAAAAGTCTCCAGAAGAACCTTAGGATTTGAGGGAAAGTATGGTTAAAAATTGTCAGTTGATAACTCATCTAAAGACATTGCATATAAGATTTATTTTGTTTTTTTCAAGCATTGCTTATTAATTACAGATAGATTGATAGTGTTAATACTGTAGTTAAACAAGGTGAAATACTCTGAGCAGAGAAAACATTTACTTTAGCCAATAGATCATTCATTAAATGACAACTGTCATATAAAAGTATCATTTCTTAGATATAATGTGATATATTATTGAAATTAAAATATTGTAAATTATTTTTATTGTATTTAATATAAAAATTTTCTCTAATAGAAAAAGTAATGAATGCTTAGAATGAAAACTTGAGAAAAGCATGCAGAGATACTATGGCAAACAGTTTGATCTATGTTTGGCTTCATGCTGCTTTTTTTTTCTTTTTGTATTATACATATACCTTTAGAACATATATACATGGCCAAATCAATATAGAGATGTTGAAATAAGTTATATTATGGTTATTCTTTAGAATAATAAGGAATAATTTAGAAGAATAAAAGCGTTCCTGTTTACTAATTAAGAAAGCTTTCTAAGATGTATGTGAAAAGAGCAGTCTCCCAAAATACAGAGTATAATACCATTAAGTCAAAACAAAACAAACAGATACGAAAGGCCATATATCAAATCTGCAATAGTGATTATTTCTGGAAAGGGGTGTAGAGTGATAAAGGAAGTGGTAATGGGAACTTTTGCTTTTTATCTGTGGCTTTTCTTAAAAAACAAGAATGTATTTGTATATTATGTTTGTACTTTAAATTAATTAACAATTTTAATTTGAAAAGGGATTATCCTGCATAATCTATTTTCTTGCCTACTTTTTCATAATATATTGTGATTGTATTCCCATGTAAAATATATCCCTATATTCAATTTTATTTCTATGTGTATTTTATGATATGGCTATACCATAATTTATTTAACCAAACTTCTATTTTGTTTGACATTTGGAATGTTTCTAGATTCATATTATTAAACTAGCTGATGTGATAAATATATATTTGTATACTCACTCTAATTATTTCAATAGGATAAATTTGTTGAATCAGTGGGTATGTTTCTGAGGCTGACAACCTGTCTTTCAGAAAAGTATATATATCCATTTCTACTCCGCACAGGGGTGGGTGGAAGTGTTTTTTTCCTTCTCTAGTTAACTTTGGGCATTATCTTGTTATTTTTGCTAATTTAAAATGTTATTTTAAACATTTCATTTTTTAGATAACTAGTAAGGTTGAATCTTTTTCTTTCCATATATTTTGGCCATTAATATTCCTTTATAGTTTTCTTGCTACCTACCTTTCCCACTTTTTTTCTTACAATGTTCCTTTCCTTACTGATTTGAGTGCTTTCTTTATTGCAAATACCAACCCTTTGTTAGAAAAGTAGAAAAATTTCTCTCAGTCATTTGCTTTTTAGTGTTATTTAGGATCATTAAAAAACTGAAATATTAAATTTATCAACTTGATATTAAGTAATTTAAGGGCCTTAGAGTTAGATAATTTCAAAAGGCACAAATATATTAAATTGAACTTCATAAATTAAAAAAATCAATTGTTTTCATTAATTTTGAATATTTCTTATACATTTGGAAATATTTGTTTTTTCAACCTTTATATAATTGTTTTCAACATTTGGGTGGGGGGGTATATCACCTAAAACTGTTTCAAATAATTAATGACTAATGACAATTCACTTATAATTTCTTTAAGAAAAGTAGTGAGGCATCCGTGAATTTGACTGTACATTAAAAAACCACTTATTTAAGCTTTAGTGGTTTTCTGTTCAAGAATAGTAATAAGTTTAATTTACTTTAATACTTTTTCTAACAAAAAATTTTTCCCTGTGTTAACACTTCTATAATCAGAAACAGCTAAGTTTTTATCAGGCTTATTGGTAGAAAACCCCACTGGGAAACATACCTTGAATAGAAAATTCAACAAGCTGTGTGGCTTTTTTTCTCTTGTTTATTTAGGTTTTCCTTTCTTGGTTTTTGTTATGACTCAACAATCTTTCAAAGCACTTTGCTTTTGGTTGGTGCTGTCACAGCTCATCAGATATATTTTGGAGACCTGTACAGGGTGTCTGGTGAGAAAGAGGAAAGAAGTATGTGCTGCTGTGTCCTTGGTAACTTAAACAAGATCAAGTCAAGTAAAGTGAAACCAGGTCCATTGCAGATTTTCTTCCTGAAGAATTTATTTGATCTTGCTGTTTTCTGTTTCAACTTGTTCCCCCTCCCTGCCTTTGTATCTTATATCTTATTTAGTTCTCTCTAAAAAAAATAATAGATATTTAGGAATGCTGTATAAGTTACTGGTTTCCTCTCATTATTGCCCTTCTTTTGTCTCCAGCATATACAGTTACAGGAATTTATAGCCAGTCATCTCATTGAAGTCCAAATATTTCATACATGAAGGATCAAGACTTAGAATCCAGCAACTTAGAATTAGAACTGGGACTACCATTATTTTAAAGGCTATGTGTGATTTTTTAAAAATCTTTTCTTTTCCCTGTCTTTATTTGGGCAAGTTTATAAGCAAATAGGTTAACTATTTTGTTTTTGTCATTTTATTTGTGAACACAATAAATGTAGGGGTTTCTTGTCTTTTGAGCAATTGGAGAGATTCAGAAGTAGAGGATTCTTTTTAAAAGTTTACCCCAGTATTAATTTTTTTCTAGTATTATATAGTATTCAAAAAATTTTTTAATAAATCACTACATTGTAAGCCATTATGCCTGGCTTTAAAGGTACTTAAATACTTTTAAAGTTAACTATATAAATTAAACTTTGAACTTACTGGTTTTATTTAACTTAGCTTCGGATTTATGCATCATTGATTGTAAATTAATCACCCACACTGGTGTGAAGTGTCTGTCATCTTGTAGCCTAATTCTTTAAGCATTTGTGACCGTACAGATCAGGAAGGAGGGGAGCAACTTCCAGATGTTTTGAGTATAAAGTTACAGAATCCCAAGGGTTTAGAGGAATTCTTCTGGTCCAAAAGGAACTGTGGAGGAGGGGAAACCTAGAATCAGGAAGGTGTAGCCAAGCATTCCTGTTTAGTGACACCTTAAGCTGTCAGTGACCATCTTAACTCTTCTTGATAAAATCCTTCATTTTATTGGGTTCCTCAACCCCCCCCCCCACTTCATCTCTCACAGAAACAGCTTTAATTTACAAGTAGAACTCAACGGCATTTTCTTCACAACTTCGTAAAACATTTCTGATAATGAATATTTGATAGAGCTGGCATATTAAATTTTCTTTGTTGCTAATTTAGACATGAATTACATGAATAGGAACTTTCTTAGGATTAAAGTAAAAAGTTTAAGCGGATTTTAAATGTAATTATCTTGGACACTATTGGCTTTGAATACTGGTTTATTTTGTTATGCATGCACATGCACACATGTCTGCTTGTGTGTGTGTGTGTGTGTGGTTTATTTTTTCTTAAAGTTTTAAGGGAGTGGGTTTTAAAATCTAAACTTTTTACCTTTTTTAAAAAATTAACCAGTTTAAATAATAGCCTTATTTTGTAAAACCCTTCCTATATAACATTTTCCTTTTGAAATGTTTCAAAGTAAGTCTTTTGAGAAGTATTTCAAAGCTTCTATTGAGCAAACAAGAAGTAGCTCTACTCCCCATCCCCACCTCATTCTCATTTTTTAAGAAAACAAAACCAGAAATTATGGCTCCTTTTTCTCTTTGTTCAGACACGTGCAGAGGAGTATGTGGTTTCTATAACTTGCTTGTCACTTCTCTCTAAATTTTAAAATTAAGATTTTATAGTTTTAGGACATATCTTTACCAGCTTTTCCCCTTTTTCTGTACAACTGTACATGTTCAGTAAAAACCACATGAAGCAACATTTTTCTCTGTGTTATAGTAGGGCCAAAGTAACAGAGGTACATATAATTAAGGCTGTAAAAAGTTCAAGGTGTCATTCCTATCAGAAAGCTTCTGAATAAACACTCAAGTATTCATTCAGATTTTTGCCCTTAATGTAGCTTATAATAAAATACAGACTACTATACCTAACATATTTAGTACTCTTCTTGTTTGGTATAAATGAAATAGTTAGAAATGCTATCAACCCAAATTATACACTAAGGAGCCATGAAATTTAAAACAGCTGATATTTTCTTACTCCTATGAACAGCATGAAACAAATGTTTTGCTTGTGCAAATGAGACAGCTATTATGATGCAAAGAAGTATCTTAAAAATCAAACAAAAATGTTCTTTCTTTGTTTTAGGTATTTCAGCTAAATACTGGAGTGATAACAAGCAGAGCCTGGAGCCTCTTTCTTGTTTCTGTTCTATGATATATTTTAACAAGTTCTCCTGAGACTATTAAAGTGTCTTGGTTTTAGGACATGTGGTCCAGTGGGGATAACTTTGTCTACATACGCAATGGGTTGGCTGTTAGATTTTGCATGTCTTGTCATTTCTTTCCAGAGTCTCTGACCCAGGGTAACCTTTGGTTCTTCTCTGAAGGCAGGAGTGAAGGAAGTTTGAACAGGTGACTGATGATCACTGTCTATACAGCCCACAGACAATATGCGAATTACTTTAGCAGCCCTCTTAGTCCCCTCCTCCTATCCCCACCCCCTTAAACCAACAAATGCAAATAGCTTCATCCCCATTTGCTAGAAATTCAGGCTTGCTTGGGCAACATGGGCTTTGTTGTTGCGCGCTTTCTTCAGAAAGGCAGTATTATTCCTGGTAAAGGAGAAAGGCTATATCGAGTGGAGCCTAAATCACCTTAATGGTAAATGCAGCAACAACTTGTTTCTCAGGAATATTTTCAAAGGTAGGAATTACCCCACAAGTTTCTTTATATTATAGTTGAAGTATGGTTAAAGAAGTTCATTGTCTGCGTTGTTAGCTTTTGTATACTAAACATCCCAGTCATTTCTGTTATCTCAAAAATCCTGTTTTGTTCTAAATATTACTTACTGAAATTGTTGGCACTATTATTTTATTAGTGACTTCTAAAAATTGTCTTATGATACCAGGGAGAGGTCAGTCTTCGGTTATTTCCACTGTAAAAAATGGTTTAAAATAAAAAAGGAACAATTCTATTGTAAGTTAAACTTGATCATTTCAGTCTCCAGTTTGTAATGAAAAGTGTTGCCAAAGTTTTTTCTATAGCTTTGAGAAATATAACATAATCTTCACTAGTATTACATGAAGCTTATTAAAAGTATTTTTTGATACAGAACTGTGTATAATATTTTACTGAATAAATAGTGTGTCAATACACTTAATATATTTTGTGGAAATTATAGCAGTGACTGCTATGATTTTTAAAACAGCATAATGGAAGTCACTGCACAGAAGTCATTCAATAAGAAAAAATGCTGCGGTTTAAAAATTGAATGGCTTTTAAAAGCTCAGTATCGTTAGATGAATTATGAATTGACCTGAAACAACTGAAGTTGCTTCTTTTCATGTGAATTTTCTTCTGGAAGTATTAAAAATTTTGGAAATGGTCATCTTCTTTAATAATATTGTGACCAAAATCTTAATTCTTTTGAAGTGGGCAGCTGTGAGTAGGGGGGGAAAAAAAAAAGGTCTTCATGGGAAGCACCTCCATGAAACTGAAGAGAATTTTGTACAAAGCATCTGTGATCAGCAAGTAGAAAACAAATATATTTTAAAAACAACACTCTTAAATTAAAGCCCTTCTAAATTCTAATTGTGATTTCTAGCTTGTTTTTGCATTTTTATGATTTCCTTTCTAGGCTGAGTACTTATGAGATATGATTATATAACAGGGAAGGAAAACCATGTCAATTCTACTAAATTAAATTTTCTTATTTTAATTTAGCATGCATGCAAAGAAAAAAGGCACTGTCATTTAGGTACAGCGATAAACAATTTTTACTGGACTTTTGTATTTGGTTTAAATTAGAGAGCTACCCTTTAATTTTACAACTGTGTTTGGGAAATTTTTCCCAGTAACATTTTTACAAGTTTTCAGTAACCTTAAGATAGACATTCTGTGCAAATTAACATGTGTTTTATAAGGTATATGAAGAGTTTCTTCTCTCTTCTTTAATATGTTTATCTTAGATCTCTAAGCCCTGTTTTGAAATGGGGCAGAGGGGAGTGGATCAAAGCTACAGATCCTTTTAGTATATTTGGTTTTGGGTTAGTTGTCCAGACATAATTTTTTAAAGCTGTTGAAAAAGACATAGTACCACTTCCCAAATGGGGATTTTCTGTCAGACCCCATTTACTTTTCTGAGTGAATGATTTATTTTTTTCTGTTTGGGAGTTACCTTTTATTATATGTTTAAGGTATTTTTAATACTGTGAAACTGTGGTTCTTGATATTGAGAGGAAAACCTACGTGGGTCATCAAGGAGACTCAAGAAGGACAGAGGAACTAAGTCAACAGAGCTGGGTTTGTTTATGCTATTGGACCCCAACCATGCCAGCCAAACCATCTCTGCTTGGTAAATGAGCAGGGAACTGGGCAGAGCCCTCAGGTTACTAACAGTGCAAGTTCCCAAAAAGGGGTCAAAATATGCATAAAAACCGAGACAGCTACTACTAAAAATTAGAGATCTTATAGATCTTGTTTTCCTTTGTAAGTTCTCTAGTGTTTACCATCCCTTTTCTTGTAGTGATTAGTTGTAAAACAAATAAACCATTTTAAATGAAAGGGGGATGCTCAAAACGAAATTTTATGCATGTTTTGGGCATAGTAGGAAAGTGAGAGTAAAAAAGCAGCATTGTAGAGAAGTCTTTAAGCAGAGACCTGTGGGAGGCTGGATTAAAGTGTGGGGAGTGTCTGACCAGGACAGACAGTGTCTCTGCTACCGTAGATGGAAGTAAATACCATGTGTCTCTGTTAGTCAACTGCTTGGGCCATAGAGATGTGTTCTGCTGAGTCAGCTTCTCTGAAAGATTTCTGCCCCCCTGTGGTACTGAGAGTATCTACTCTTAAATAATTGTTTTTTTAGAGACATCTAAATATTTAGAATGGCCAGTTCTATTCTTCAGAAAAGTGGCTAGGTAGTTTATCTTTGTTGGGGCACTTATATTTTTAATAACAAATTTGGATTTTTTTGGTAGAACATTTAGAGAACAAGGATAAGTGATAAGAGCAAAATCTAAAAATTGCTTATATTCCACAACAGTGATTATCTGGATATAATCACTGTTAATATTTTGGTATTTAAATCTTAAGGTATTTTAATTAAAAAATCAGAAATATTAATTACCAGTAGTCATTGAGACCAACTGAGGACATCTTCAGAAGCATATGTTGTATTCTGTATACACAGAATTGTATTGGTTTGATCCCATTACTTAAGTATTCTTAATTCTGTTATTCTAGTGATTAATAGGCATAAAAAGTGTTCTGAATGTAAATATTTGAATTAGAGAAAATCCACACAAAAGTTAAGGAGTAAAGAAAGATTATCAGAAGGTACTCCCCAATATTTGATGCATTTTTTTCTCCTTAAGGGTGTATTTGGCCAAGGTCCTATGGTTTGCCTAGGAACTTAGTGCTAGAATTTTACAGAGGTGGTAATTGAGCGGAGTTTCAAATAATGTATAGTAGTTTAGTTAAGTAGTGTTGACAAGGGAGGAAAGGCCTTTCTTGGATCAGCCTCTACAAAGGCAATAAGGGTCAGAATGTTTGGGGACCTGAAGCAGATGATTATGTCTGAATCTATAATGATAGTTGGGCAAGAAAGGAGATAAGGCCATAAAGCTATGCAGAGGGCCTTGGATACCAGGCCAAGGAGTTCAGGTGGGTAATGTGGCATCACTAAAGATTTTTAAGTGGAAAAATGACATACAATTTGTATTTTAGAGAGATCATGCTTTATGGACTATAGAGTATAGATCAGAAAGGGCAGCGAGGAATGCTAATTAAGAGGCTTGTGTTGTAGCTTATGTGAGAAGTCATGAGGTCCCAAACCAAGTCATCGACAGGCATAAAGAAGAGCACAACTGGGAAAGCCTTAGGAAGTAGGCTTACTTAGACATGTGGAGGGAGGAAGAGATGTGACAGAGATAGGCAGGGAACCAGGAGGGAGTGGCTGTGTGAGACCTAAGAAATAATTTTCAAAAGAAGACATCAGAAGTGTAGAATGCTGGCAAATAAGATCAGGACAGGAAGAAGCATCCATCGTCAATGCTGTTAGGAGGTTGTAGGTGACCTTAGTACCCAGAGGTTCCCTAGAAAGAGGTGTCTGGGAGTATAATTGCAGAGTTGAAAAATGAGAAAATGGCAATAATAGTGAACATGGACTAGTCTTTTAAGAAGTTTGGTCACAAAAGGAAGGAGCAGAAAGAGCAAAGGTCTTAGCTAGAAAAAATATAAATAAATAGGAATTACTTCTTTGAGGAAACTTTTTTCATCATTTGTTAAGGATTGGCAACAGGGTTTTCCCAATATCCAGTCCATTGATGGAAGAGGGCAAGAAGCACCTTTGGGGCCTGAGAAGGGAGAGTGAGAATAGAGACAGGGTTCCTGATGGAGGTGATGCTGCTGGTAGTAACAGTTGACATTTATTGAATGTATTTTGTGTGCCACATGCATAATTTAAATAATTTGCCGACAATTTTATAGCTGTTATGTAGAAAATATGGATTTGAACCTAATCTGGAACCAGTGTCCCTTCACTAGATAGTAAGAAGCAGATGTAAAGGGCATTTGATACCAGAGACCCATGTCTATCTCATCTCTACCCTGCCTCTCCAGAGAAAATTCATTCTTCAGCTGGCTTCTGGCTTCCAAATGTCTACTATGATAACTGTCAGAAACATGCTTCCTTGTTCCCCTTTCCACTAGTAACTACCCCTTGGGGTTTCCTTCAGGAGTTTTTCTTAGCTTATTTGAGGTTTTCTAAAAGGATTTTTTTATTGCTGAAAATTAGGAAATAAACATGCATTTAAAAGACTCTCAGTATGCTTATGGAAAGATGAAGTCACTCTTATGTGATAATAACAGTCCTTAGGTATTCAAAAGGCTAATGTCAGAGGAAAAGCAGATTCTGGCTGTTATGAAGGTTTAATTCCTGAAGCAAGATTGGGCTTCTCAGATGGAAGGAAGTAAGGTCAGGCTTCTAATATGGCTCCTCTGAAGGAGGAGAGAGAAGAAATGGGCAGTGTCTGAAGACTCCAGGAAGCTAGTGCTATGGTATGGGATGGCAGCAGGGGTGAATGAAAGAAGCCCAAGGGGTTTACACCTGACTCTACCTACCCCTTTGCTCTTTTTTTCTGGGACCAAAGTTCCAAGTAGAAGCATTGGGCACTGCCACTGAGTTTCTGTGAATACGAGGCCTCAAAGTTGGATAGTTTAGGTGTAGCTATCTCTATTTCCTATGTTTTTAAAAACTAATGTTTATATCGTTTCTTTGGCTTTGCAGTTATCAATATGAAAGATCCTTAGTATAAATGATAATTTCATTGTACATGCAGTTTTAAGAATAAGGAAAATTTCTAAATCTGAAAAGGGTTCCAAAGTCAAATATTTACAATGACAGATTTTTTCTTTATTACTCAGTTTTGGTTTCTACAAACCATTCTTGCTTTTCTGATTTGGGCTTATTCAAGTTTTGATTTTGTTTATTTCTAGCCTCGAATTCAGGGTATCTGTTTCTGTAGTAATTTCTGCACTTGTTGCTTGTTGTCATATGGTTACATATATAGCATTCAATCTATTTGAGGAAATTATATATCTACTTAAGGAGTTAGGAATTACATATATACACAAATACACATCAAATATGAACTATATGTCTGGGATCATATTTATTTATTCTGGATTTCCTAAATTGCTTAGACTGGTAAAAAAAAAAAGGCACTCTAGGTATTATTAAGTAAATGGTAGATGAAAAATATGGAGAACAGTAAGCAACCATTCCTCTATTAACCCTTTTTAAATAAAAAGCAAGATGCATATTAATTTATATCATCCATTTTAGTTCCTATTCAAGTTAGCTATGTGTAAACTAAATGAGCACTTCTGTAACAACTGGAAATAAGGGGCTGCTGTTCATTTCTAAGTGTATTTCCTTTTCTGTGGTAATTGTATGTGCTACTGTCTTCACAGTGCAGAGAAGGTAGGCACTACCTTTCAGTATTAAGCATCTTCATATGTCAGCAGACATGTATATTTAATGATAGTACTATTTAGAAATAAATATTAAATAAGTTTAAGTCCCCAGACATGAAAAGTTTTACTAGCATGTTTTTGTCTGTATGTAATGTTTTCTCCATATAAGTATACCTTCACATCTGTTTAAAAAAACAACAAAAAAACCTCCCTCTGTCTAGTGAAATAATCACGTAGGAGTTCACAAGGTTGTCTCTTGGGCCTTTTTAAAACACACACACACACACACACACACACACACGCACTTTGACTTAGGGGAATGAGTTTAATACCTCACTATTAAATTATATAACTATTTGTTAGAGTACAGGGAGCAAGGTAGCATATTAGAAAAGCATGCACTTAAGAGATAAAACTCTCTTAGCTAAATGGGTGATCTTGGCTAAGTTACCTAGCCTGACAGAGCCTAAGATACACAGTGCCATGTAGAAAGTGGGGAAACAATACCTACCTCATGGGACATTTGGGAGGATTAGATGGTATAATGAATATCGAAGTGCCTGAAATGTAATGGGTGGCCAATAAATATTGGCATCTGTCGCCTTTCTTCAGTTCCCTCTGTTCTTGGTTTCCAGGCCTCATCCTAACTTTATTTCCAACTTTCTGATTGTTTCTCAAGATTTATTAATTTCTTTTGCACTTCTAAAATTCTATAACTTCTCACCTCCTGGTCATTTTTCTTACTTGAACATTGTCTGTTCTATCCGAAGATAAGCTGAAGAACTAGATAAATTTTGTGTTAGGTATTCGCACAAAAACTTTATTAAAGGTGATTAGCATATTCTATATATTTCACATACTTTTTTAAAAAAGGTTCTTATTTACTTAGTAAACCACTATGAAGATATGGTTTTAGTGCTATATATAGTTTAACCTTGTCATTTAAACATCTATTTTTAAAATTTTTTAATTAATTTTTTTAATGGTGACATTGGTTAACAAAATCCAGTAAGTTTCAGGTATACAATTCAACAATAAGGCATATATATATTGCTTTGTGTGTTTACTGCCTATGGTTAGATTTCTTTCTGTCACCACATATTTGACCCTTTTTACCCCATCTACGTTCCCTCCCCTCTGATAACCACTAGTCTATTGTCCATGTCCATGAGTCCTGTTTGTCCTGTTTGTTATATTTAATGGTGAAAAACATCTATTTTTTAATTTGAAATAGCTAAATACTGCATAAAGATTCAGCATGGTGTATAGAATATGATTGCTTTTTGATGGAGATATAATAAATCATATAATGTATATAGTTTAATTTTTATATTTAGTACACTGAATGGTTACTTTTTCCTCTTTAGTTAAATTAGTTTAAAAACTATTTTATTCTAGGTGCCAGGGATATGGCTATAAACAAAACTGAGTCTTTGCCTTTTAAACCTTTGCTTTATAAAGTGGAAAACTTTTTTCATACATAAAATTTTTATAATACATTTTTCTTAACTTTTCTCATACATATATGTATACCATGCATCAAGGAGCTTTTATTGTAATTGAATATATTTTAGGGGAATATTTGAAGCTATAGTTCAAATATTTGTTTTTCAATATTTATTAATTTCAAATGCCAAAAATTTTAGGTTGAATATTGATTTTATTACATTTGCCATGTTCCACAAAGTTAATATTTTGCTACAACTTATTGTATATAGGATATATTCATTTTTAAAATTACTTTTTAATTTAGTTTCAAGTATACAGTACATTGGTTAGACATCTATATAGTCCATAAAATGATCCCCCCAACTGCTCCCTCCCTCCTCTGGTCCTCCACCTAGCCAACGTATTAATGCTAACTGCATTTCCCATGCCATGCTCCCCAATCTTGTGACCATCTATCAGCTCCTAATTTGTACTTCTTTAGCCCTTCAACCCATTCTCTCAGCTTCCCAACCCTGCCTCCCCTCTGTCCAACACCAAATTATCCACTATATTTGTGAGTCTGTTTTTGATTAGTTTGTTCTTTTTGTTCCTTAGATTACTCATATAAGTGAAATCATATAGTGTGTATCTTTGTCTGACTTAAATACCTTTTAGGTTCACCAAAGCAATATCTTTTTCCATCCCCTTCCTTTTCATATGTAGGGGTCTTGTATTTTTATCCTTTCAGCCACTCTATCTTTTTGTTGGAGCACTTAATTCTTTTCTATTTAAAGTACTTATTGATAGGAACATAGTTGTTACCATTCTTTATTCCTGTTTTTGATACATGTTTTTTCTTCTTAAAGGAGTCCCTCCAACATTTCCTATAATACTGGCTTGGTGGTGATGAACTCCTTTAGCTTATTTTTGTCTGGCAAGCTCTTTATCTGTCCTTCAACTCTAAATGATAGCTTTGCTGGATAAATTATTCTTGGTTGTAGATCTTGGGTCTTCATCCTGTTGAATATTTTTTGCCAAGCCCTTCTGTCCTGCATAGTTTCTTTTGAGAAATCAGCTGCTAGTCTTATGGGTTTTCCCTTATAAGTAACTATCTGTTTTTCTCTTGCTGCTTTTAATATTCTTTCTTTGTATTTAACCTTTGGCATTTTAATGATGATGTGTCTTGGTGTGGGCCTCTTTGGATCCTTGATTTTTGGAATTCTCTGAGCTTCCTGGGGTTTTATGTCCATTTCCTTCACCAGGTTAGGGAAGTTTTCCATCATTATTTCTTCAAACAGCTGTTCAACATCTTGATTTTCTTCAGATATGCCGATCAGACGCATATTTGGAAACTTAATAGTGTCCCATATCCTTCTTAAATTATTTTTATAGTCTTGGCATCTTTTTTCTTGCCATTCTGATTGAGTGTTCTGATTGGCTTTCCTGTCCTCAAATAGGGCATTTGACCCTCTTGCTTATCCACTTTGTTTATTCCTTTGTTTATTCCATTTAATATACTTCTCATCTCAGATAATGTGTTATTCATTTCAGACTGGTTCCCTTTTATAATTTTCATTTACATTTTTACGTTTTTTTATCTCTTTGTTGAAGTTCTCCCTGAGTTTATTTACACTTCCCAAAAGTTCGTTGAGCATTCTTATAACTAGTGTTTTGAACTCTGCATCTGTTAGATTACTTGACTCCATTATATCTGGATCTGTGTTCTGTTCTGTCATATGGTTTCTGCTTCTTTGTATTTCCATTTTGGCTGCCTTTCCATTTCTGTTTCTATGTATTAAGCAAAGCTCCTAAGTCTCCCGGGCTTAGTGTGGATTTGTGAAGTATGTATCCAGTGGCACAGTCTTGAGAGGGGTTCAGCTGCAAGCCAAATTTAGCCCAAGCCTCTGCTCCTCTGGGGCCACCTGTTAAGATTCAGTGAGCAATCCACAGATGCTGAGCTTATAGTTGCCTCAAAAGGTCACACCAGAAACTGAGGTCAGCTGTCTCCACCAGTTTGAGTCTCAGCAAGGAGCACCTGACTCGCTGAAGATACACCTGGATGTGGCTTGGGTGGGGCCACGAGTTGGGGGAGGCGGGGTTTCAGGGAATCCTCTGGGCGGAGTGACCTCTGTTATCCAGTTTGATGACGTCAAGGCTATGGCGGCGCTGGTCCCGCGCAGTGCTAGTCGGGGAGGCTTCAACAGGAAACAATGGATACCGCCGGCACTTCTGTACCCAGAAAATCTCTCCTTGGCCCTCACTCCGACAATATCTCCCTGTAAGTCCCTGGTGCACCCTGGGCGCAGTGGAATCGGTACTAGTGCTCAGAGCAAGCAGGTCGGTCACCGCGAAAATTTGCTCATGGTCGCGGCCCCCTTAAGAGGCTTCTTCCGCTGCCGCAGCTCCATCTCGCTCTGCTTCTGGAAACCAGGCAGCCCCGCGTCCTTGCCCCGTCCTACTTTCTGCCGTTGCAGTGTATTTTCTTAGATTTCTCCATAGTTGTATGGTTTGTTCCTCTAGATTCGAGGCGATTTTTCCTTGCTGTGGCTCCTTGTTTCCATCACAACTTTGATTTGGTCACCAGAGAGATGAACAGAGCCTCTGTCATCTACGCCATTTTTTCCCCCTGTACTCATTTTGTATGTATAACATTGACTTACAAGTTGAAATATTTTTCATTAATTTAGTAAATATTTTTTAAAGACCTTCTATACTCCTAGATTCTGTCTTAAATTACCAACCTGGCTAAAGAATTTAAATGCAGGTCCAGAGCCAAGTCTCTTCTTTTCTTCATGCCATGTATTCAGAGGTGGGGACCAGAACTCTAGAGTTAAAGAGCTTGGTCAAGAGAATGAGGATTTATTTGGATTTAGTAACTAGGAAGGGGTCATTAGTGATCTTAGAAATAATTTTTTAAAAATATGTTTTGGAGAAGAAATGGTTATTACAGGGGCTCGGGAAACACAGAATAATAAGGAAATTGAAGTATCAGGTATAGGTGATTCTTGGTATTTTGGTAGTAAATAGAAGGAAGGTTAAAAATATACAGAAACTAGGGGGTATAACTTCAAAATAAGGGATGTGTGAGGGTTATAAGAGAGCAAGGAGTTGGAGATCAAGTGATTATCATGAAGAAAGGAGATAATTGAAACCATAATGTCTCAGAGGAACCATAGAAAATAGTTATTAGGACATAAGTAAAATGGGATTGGACTTAGAAGAGTAGAGCTAAAACTCCTCATTTGATACATGCGTATGAATGAAAATAAAACTATTTTATGGTGGAGAAACGGAATGATGATGGTCACTCCGGAAAGATAGCCTTTAATCTTCTCATACAGTTAGAGAGTTAGGTCATTTGCTAAATGGAATAAGGTGAGAGGGTGATGGAAGCATGCTTGGAAATTGGTTAGCTACAGCAGTGACAATCCAATTGAAGTAAAGTTGGATTTTATAGAGGTCAGTAATATCCTAATGTTTTATAGCAGGAGCTGGCAAACTACATTCCAAGTGCCACATCTAGCCCATGTAGCCTGTGAGTGAAGAATGGTTTTTATATTCATAAAGAGTTTAAAAAGACAGGCAAACAAAGAATATGTGACAGAGACCATATGTGGCTTTTGAAGCCTGAAATATTTACTGTCTGGCCTCTTACATAAGGAGATTGCTGATCCTTGTTCTATATAGCTCAGGACCAGAGAAAAAAAATGTTAGTGTGATTTAGAGGTGGGAGCTGACATGCTGGACATGATCAAAGATCAAGGGGTGATAAAGTAAGACTCATTAGAGGGGTGTTGGTGAAGGTGGACCAGTTGGGTGCAGGTTGATAGTAAAGTAAAGCCAGAAGAAAACTAATAGATTGAATTGAAATGGAGAGGGCTTGTAGCTAGATTTCATAATGAGAATAAAAAGCATGGTCATTTGATATGAAGCAAGGATGACAGGTAAAGAAGTCAGAGGTAGAGAAAGGGGGCACGGTTGATTATCTTGGAGATAGAAGAATTCCAGAAATTGTGCTAAGTATAACCATTTTATTGAGGAGTTGAAATCTCCAATGATGAGGTCAGTATGATGAAGTATCAGAAGTACAGTGGTCAAATTCCTGAAGATGATGACAGGGAGACTGTGTAAGAAGAAATAATGTGCATGAGGTTACTGGAGTTATTGAAGAAAGTGGAAGTGAGCAAGGAGAATAAGAGATGATGGTGAAGAGGTAAGAAGAGACTGATGTGTAAGGAGGGAATTAGTGTCAATAAGAGGGGAAAGTGATGATGGTGTTCCTCCATTTGCCCTGGCAGCTGAAAGAAGGCTGTTCCCTCCTCTTGGCATAGTAGGTGATAGCAGGTAGATAAAAAGGCTACAGGGATGATGTATTCTCTGTCGAAGTTCAGATTTACACAGTCTTGAGAGGAGTATGAGAGGAGCGAAGTGGTAGTTTGGTTTCCAGTTGTAAAATTAAGTCCTCAAAATAAAAGTAGCTGATTTTTGCATAGATGTATAAGTGTATTATTTATACAGCTCTTCCTGTAAAGAATATTTATTTGACATTAGTACTAAAATTTATTTTTTGTAATGAAATTTTAAGGGATAAATACTAAAAATATCGCTGTTTAACTATGAACATAAACTAAAGTAACCTGGCAGATAACCCTCATTTGAAATATTTGAAGTGTCTGGATTGGACTACCAAGTAACTAGTAGATAACAGCCACTTGGGTGTGATAGTGGTCCTTTCATGATAACATTAATGTAGAGTCCATATCGTAGTATATGAAGCTTTGTTATTAGACATACATATAAGAACATAATGTGCCTTAGCCATTAAAAATCAAGTGCAGGAGATTACCCTGGCCTCTGAAAATTGAAGCAGGAGCTATTGGTTGGTTCATGCTTTATATTTTTCTAAATTGATGAACAAAATGATTCCTGTATATGACTTAATTAGATAGTATTTTCTGAAGGAGAAACTCTTTTCTGTTCTAAGTACTAAAAATATGAGAAGCAGACAAAAGGTAAATTGCTAGAAATTTTCACTGCACTGAGTTTGAAGTTACTGGCTCCTCTTATAAAAGCCTCTTTATTTTTTTTTCTAGAGAATTAGATTATTTCCTGATAATCAGAAATCTTAAATAACCTAAAACTTCATTTTAAATGATAGTTTTATTTTAAGTGGTTTTCAATGAATAACTTTTGGAATGTTTTTAAAGAATGAGTTAAATGTATTTTGAGATACATTTTTAATAATTAAGATAACACCTTAATTATGTCATTTACTTCAATTTTATTTCTGTATTTTGTTTTTTTCCCCTCAGTTTCCGTTACAAAGAATACAGCAAAAACACAGTCTTCCTCTTCCAAAGCAAGCCAGCAGTCAATGCAGGCATCACAGAAAACTGCTGTAGTGTTACCAACAAAGAAATCAGGTCGTGCTAAACCACCCAAGAAGGGAGCTTCAGCTAAAACTCCCGCATCAAGGAAAAAAGGCCCAACTGCAGGAAGAAAGGTTAGTGCATCTACTAATTTGTATTATAAGCATATGTGGTGCCTTACAACATAAATTTTAA
This sequence comes from Eidolon dupreanum, assembly GCA_028627145.1. Taxonomy (NCBI): domain Eukaryota; kingdom Metazoa; phylum Chordata; class Mammalia; order Chiroptera; family Pteropodidae; genus Eidolon; species Eidolon dupreanum. The sequence goes on along the minus strand of CM053505.1, from coordinate 7,186,785 downwards.
GATTTGCTAAGAGTATGATGAGGCCCTTTCAGAATGTAATGAGTATATAAGGCTCTTTAAGTCCTACATAGCTCTTAAGGTTGGTATTCTTTTCTTGGGTAAACTTAAAACTTTTGTATAGCGTTCAACCTCTTCAGAACTACATTGAAAGTACTACATGGGTATATTTATGTTCAGGCCAGTTTATTTTAAACTTTAGTATACTTTAGAAATGAGTTTTACTGTACATAAATTATATCTCAATAAACTGGGGGGAGCAAGGGAATCAATGTGATAAATTCAGTGATGCTAGAATTACATCCTTTTTAACTGACTCCCTCAAAGAAAACAACTCTAAATCCTGGAAATAATAGAAAAAGCAGCTACCCGAAGACACTGGAGAGTGAATGGAAGCAGACAGGCTCTGGTGGTGGGGAGTACACATAGGAGGAGGGGTGTTAAACAAAATCCTTTATCTGGCAAAAATAACCTTCAAGAGTGAAGGAAAATTAAAGATATTTTTCAGATAAAAGCAGACTAAGAGAATTCATCTGTAGCAGATAAGTACTATAAGAAATGCCGAAGGAAGTTTATCTCTGGGTAAATGCAAGTGATTTTCTTTTTGGCTTTTTTCTTCTTTAATTTCTTTATAATAATGTGACTATTTAAAGCAATAAGTATAATATAGTCTTGTGGGGTTTTTAACATACACAGATATACATAAAACAATTTTAGTATAAAGTCTTGGATTGGGGAACATGGATTTGTATCATTGCAAGGTTTCAACATTTTACATGAAGTAGTACAGTAATTAATTAACTTCATGCAGATTGTACATTGTAATCCCCAGGGCATATTGTAAAAACACAAATGCAAAGGAATGTAGCTAAAAAGCCAAAAGGAAAATTAAAATGGAATTCTAAGGCTTATTTGAGTAATCGGGGGAAAAAAAGACAGGAAAGAAGGAACAGAGGAACAAAACAGAGGAGGCAAATAGAAAACAGCAGACCCAGACTCAAACGTATTACTAATTACTTTAAAAGTTAGTGGACTAAACTCTCCAGTTAAAAGCTTATCCAAATGAATTTTTAAAAAGAGCAAAATATATTCTGCCTACAAGAGATACACTTGAAATAAAAAGACATAGAGTCTTACTTGATCTATTAAAACTGAATTAAATTTCAGTAGCATTACCTTGAACATTTTTGAGTTCAGCCATTTGATAACAATAGAAATGCATTTCTGTTTTGTTTCAGGTGTTAGCAGTATGGAACAAAATGACAATACCGTTTTTATTTTAAAATACTTATACTGATATTTTAGTTTTAAAAACCATTCCAAATTTATAAACAAAATCAAAAGTCAATAAAACAATATATTCTAAATAAAAATTATAAACATTGAAAAAAACAAATAAGCAAATTATTCTAATGTAAATCATTAGCAGGTGAACTTTTTCAAATTAAAAATAAATTGTGTAAAATTAAGAAAAGTTAAGAAATTTAAAAGGAAATAATATTTAAATGCATTTAAAAAATTAAAATTTATCAAGAGTATCATTGATGCATATGTTAATTGCATATTTTTCAGCTGCTGAAAAAGTATTTGTGATTAGTTGGTATAATGGTGAATATAGAAGATAACTCCAAAAAGTTTCTCTTAGCTCCTTTATTTTCAAATAATTCCAACGTTAATTTGACAGTTTTGAAGAGATCTTTTTGAAAATATTGTTTATATGGTGGTGGGGATGGGCAAGGGACAGATACTGTCATTTTCTGGATACTAAACTATTTTTTGTTTCAAGGGAAGCATTCAATTCACGTTCATCTTCTCCAGCTTCATTATTTCATTATGAAAAGATAAAGATTCTCATGCAGTTACCTGTATCCCTGTTTCAGTATTGCCACATCATAGTTTATAGTTAGATAGTCTTTGAACTAGAGTAAGGGTTGTTTTTGCAATAGACTCTTTCCTTTATCAGCTATTCCCTTCTCCCCTTAAAGGATTCTAGAAGTATAGAAATATGTTTTCCAAATAGATATACCTTTATTTGTCATATTAATGCAAACATACTATTTTGATATATCTTAAGTCAGAGGATTCAGATTTTTTAAATAAAGAATAAGAAGTATCAACACAATAATTATAATTTAATACTTAAAAATTAACATGATTTACTAGAATGCTGTGAACACAAATGACAATTATTAATTGAAACGAAGAAAAATTGAACAACATTGAATGTGAACCTATTTTTACCCTCCTTTGTCCCTGCTTTTTAAATATTCTCTGTTATTACCTTTTCTAGGCACAAGAGCCCCTTCTCTGACATTGGAGTGCTATATTTGAAGGTAGCTCCAAGAAAACACCAAGAGTTGATATAAAATAAAGAAAACACTAGTGATATTTAACAATGGCCAGAAGACATTTGGTTCTCATATACAATAGGCATGATTTTGTATGCAAGCCAGTTGTAATTTTGTCAAAATCATCATGTGTAATATGGAGAAATACAGAGTAGATGATGTAAAAACCAGATGAGTGACTGCTTTCTAAAGACAAACTCTGTCCTCTGCCTCGTTAAGGTCCTTCACCCCCGTTTGATGTATTGCTGGATTAGATTTACAGACATTTCTTTAGCAGTGTGAAAAATTTGTCTTATAGGGCACCTCAAAAAATAAAACAATTTTTACAGAGTGAACTATTTTATTTTGGCTAAGGTATATCAGTTGGAGCAGGGGTAGCACTGGGAATCCCAGCTTCTTGATCTCTTCCTCTCCTACTTCACCAGATCATGGTCCACTCTGAGGTGCACAGTTTGGAAAGTATTGCAGTTTGTGATACACATGCACACACGCACACACAGGGGTTTCCAACCCTGAGGACTTTCGACAACTGATCATATGTGAACCATTGCTCCTGATAATCAGACCTTATTGAGGAATTTTTAAAAGGATATAGTTTATTTTTTTGTTAATTTATTTGCTTGTTTGTTTACAGGAAAAATGTATTCCTGTTATGTGTTCCACTTCTACAGCTTCTATAAAGACGCTGATCAGAGGCCGTGGTGCTGGATATAAGGATCCCTTTTCTGGCACATCTAAAATAGTGATGTCCACAGGTAAATTTGTATTTTAAAAGCATATAAAATTACTAATCTTTTATTCTGTGTTGTTTTTGAAGTCTTTGATGTCTTGGAAATAAAATCAAGAGGAAAAAAGGATGATAATAAACATTTCTTTTGGTATTTTTCATTTTGAAAGTATTTTGAAATTTTGGTTGTTCATTTTGATTTTTAAGGAAAAAAATCTGTTTAAATTCGCGAGTCACTTGAAATTTCAATACTCAAAGTTTTTTACCACCTTAGTAGGATTTATAGAATTTACATCATCAAATCTATTTTTGTTTTACCTTTCTCTCATTTCACAATTTATCTTTTTTGTCTTGTATGTATTTTTAAAGCTACCTCAAACTTTTTTTTAAAATTAAGTTTATTAGAATTGCATTGGTTAATACAATCATATAATTTTCAGGTGTATATTATCATTTGACATCTGTATATTCTGTTGTGTGTTCACCACCCAAGTCCAGTTTCCTTCAGCTACCGTATATTTGATTCCCTTTACCCACTTCACCCTCCCCCTACCTCCCTATATTTGACCCCCTTTACCCCTGCTATTTTCCCCCTCCTCCCTCACCTCACTATTAACCACTAGTCTGTAGTCCATATCCATGACTCTCTGTTTGTCCTGCTCATTTGCTCCTTTTAGGTTTATATCCCACTATAAGTGATATCATGTCATTTTCAACTTTTTCTGTCTGGCTTATTTCGATTAGCATGATTATCTCGAGGTCCATCCATGTTATCGCAAATGGCAGCATTTCATCTCTTCTTATAGAAAAACCTAATAAATAATCTTTTAAAGCACTTCGATTGCTTCCAAATCCTGGCCACTGTGAATAATGCTGCTATGAACATTGGTGTGCAAATATCTTTATAGATAGGAGTTTTCAAGTCTTTGGGGTAAATACCCAGTAGAGAGATTGCTGGATCATATGGTAGATCAATTTTTAGTTTATTGAGGAACCTTATTACTGTTTTCCATAGTGGCTATACCAATTTGCAGTCCCACCAGTAGTGTATTTGAGGGTTCCTTTTTCTCCACATCCTCTCTAACATTTGTTATTGATTGTCCTGTTGATTATAGCCATTCTAACAGGTGTGAGATGGTATCTCATTGTGGTTTTGATTTGCATTTTCCTAATAACTAGTGATGTTGAGCATCTTTTTATATATTTGTTGGCCATTTGTATGTCCTCTAGGGAGAAGTATCTGTTCAGGTCCTCTGTCCATTTTTTGATTGGATCATTTGTTTTTCTGTTACTATTGAGTCATATGAGTTCTTTGTATATTTGGATATTAGTCCCCTATTGGAAGTGTTCCTTACAAATATCTTCCCATTCGAATGGTTGTCTCTTTACCTTGTTGATGGTTTCTTTTGCTGAGCAGAAGCTTTTCAATTTCATGTAGTCCCATTCATTTATTTTTGCTTTTACTTCCCTTGCCTTTGAGGTCAAATTCATAAAATCTTCTTTAAGTCTAAGGTCCTTGAGTTTTGTTCCTATGTTTTCTTCTATGCATTTTATTGTTTCAGGTCTTACATTCAGGTCCTTAATCTATTTCGAGTTAATTTCGGTGTGTGATGATAGACAACAGTCTAGTTTCATTCTTTTGCAGGTGGCTTTCCAGTTTTCCCAGCACCACTTATTGAAGAGTCTTTCCTTTCTCCACTGTACATTTTTGGTGTTTTGTTGAAAATTATTTGACCATATAAATATGGGTTTATTTCTGAACTCTTGATTCTGTTGCATTTGTCCGTGTGTCTGTTTTTCTGCCAATACCATGCCATTTTGATTACTGTTACTTTGTAGTATAATTTGAAGTCGGCAGATTGATGCCTCTAGCCTCGTTTTTTTTTTTCCTCAGGATGGCTTTGGCAATTCGAGGTCTTTTGTGCTTCCATACAAATCTGATGATTTTTGTTCTATTTCTTTAAAAACTGCTGATGAAATTTTGATGAGGATTGCATTAAATCTGTATAATGCTTTAGGTAATATGGTCATTTTAACTATGTTGATTCTTCTAATCCAAGAACACGGAATATCTTTCCATTTCTTTGTATCTTCTTCTATTTCTTTTAATAGGGTTTTGTAGTTTTCATTATAAGTCCGTCACATGTTTCGTTAAATTTATTCCTGGGTATTTTATTCTTTTTGTTGCAATTGCAAAAGGAATTATTTTTTCCACTTCTTTTTCTGATGCTTCATTATTAGAGTATAGGAACGCTGTGGATTTTTGAACGTTGATTTTGTATCCAGAGACTTTACTGTATTTGCTTATTGTTTCTAGTAGTGTTCTTGTGGAGTCTTTTGGGTTTTCTATATAGAGAATTATGCCATCTGCAAACAGTGACAGTTTGACTTCTTCATTTCCTATTTGGATGCCTTTTATATCTTTCTCTTGTCTGATTGCACTCGCTAGGACCTCCAGTGTTATATTGAATAACAATGGTGATAGTGGACAGCCTTGCCTTGTTCCTGATCTTGGAGGGTTTTTAGTTTTTCACCATTAAGTACAATGTTGGCTGAGGGTTTGTTATAGGTGGCCTTTATTATGTTAAGGTACTTTCCTTCTATACCAATTTTGTTAAGTGTTTTGATCATAAATGGATGCTGTATCTTGTCGAAGGCTTTTTCTGCATCTATTGATATGATCATATGGTTCTTATTTTTTAATTTGTTTGCAGTGTATCACATTAATTGATTTGTGTATGTTGAACCATCCCTGTGCCCCTGGGATGAAGCCCATTTGATCGTGGTGTATAATCTTTTTAATATGTTGCGTTTTCGGTTTGCTAGTATCTTATTTAGGATTTTTGCATCTGTGTTCATGAAAGATATTGGTCTGTAATTTTCTTTTTTTTGTGTTTTTACCAGGTTTTAGTATCAGAGTAATATTGGCCTCATAAAATGAATTGGGAAGTATTGCCTCTTCTTTGATTTTTTTGGAAGAGTTTGAGGAGAATAGGTATTAAATCTTGCTTGAACGTTTGGTAGAATTCTCAGGTGAAGCCATCTGGTCCTGGACTTTTACTTTATGGTAGGTTTTTGGTGATCGTTTCAATTTCCGTACTGCTGATCGGTCTATTTAGATTTTCCAGATCTTCTTGATTCAGTCTAGGAAGATTATATTTTTCTAAGTACTGGTCCATTTCTTCTAGGTTATTAAATTTGGTGTTACATACTTTTTCATAGTATTCTTGTATGATCCTTTGTATGTCTGTGGTGTCTGTCATAATTTCTCCTCTTTCATCCCAGATTTGTTTATTTGTTTCCTTTCTCTTTTTTCTTTAGTGAGTCTGGCCAGGGGTTTGTCAATTTTATTAACCTTCACAAAGAACCAGCTTTTTGTTGGATTTATTTTTTTGTTTTCAATTTCATTTATTTCTGCTCTGATTTTGATTATTTCTTTCCTTCTGCTGATTTTAGGCTTCATTTGCTTTTCCTTTTCTAGTTTTTTAAGGTGAAGCGTTAGGTTGTTTATTTGGGCTTGTTCTTATTTTTGGAGGTAGGCATGTAATGATATGAATTTTCCTCTTATGACCGTTTTGCCATGTCCCAAAAGTTTTAATATGTTGTACTATCATTATCATTCATTTCTATGTACCTCTTGATCTCCCTTTTTATTTCTTCTCTGACCCAGTTCTTCAGTAGCATGTTATCTAATCTCCATTTATTTGTGGTTCTTTCCGCTTTCTCTTTACAGTTGATCTCTAGTTTCAAAGCATTATGATCAGAGAATATAGAATGTATAAGCAGCTGTTTTGGGATGGAAAGCTCTGTAAATGTCAATTATGTCCAGTTGGACTAAAGTGCCTTTTAAGGGTGTTGTTTTCTTACTGATTTTCTGTTTGGATGATCTGTCCATATCTGACAGTGGGGTATTTAGGTCCCTTACTACGATGGTGTTTTGGTATGTTTCTCCCTTTAGTTCTGGTAGTATTTACATATTTCGGGGCTCCGTGATTAGGAGCATAGATATTAATAAGTGTTATGTCTTCTTGGTGCATGATTCCTTTTATCATTATGAAGTGTCCCTCAGTATCTTTCTTTACCTTTTTTATTTTAAAGTCTATTTTGTCCGATATTAGTATGGCTACTCCCATTTTTCTCTGAATGCCATTTGCTTGAAACATCGTTTTCCACCCTTTCACTTTGAGTCTATATATGTCTTTGGAGCCGAGATGTGTCTCCCGGAGGCAGCATATAGTTAGTTGGGTTTTGTGTTTTGATCCATTCTGCAACTCGGCCTTTTTGGTGATTTCAGCCCATTTACATTAGGATGATTATTGAAATATGAGGTCTTCTTATAGCCATTTTATCTTTTGCTTTCTGGTAGCTCAGTGTTTCCATTGCTTCCTTGTCCTTGTGTTTCTGTTTTGTTTATTTTGGTTGGCTTTTGTGGGTTTTGCCTCTTGTTCTTATTTCATGTTATATATTTCGGTTCTGAATCTTTGGTGTGTGGTTACCATTAGAAATATGTAAAGGATAGTTATATATATACAGTCTGTTTTCTTCTGCACGTGCCTTATATTCATTCCCCTTTGCGAATTTGGATCTTTGAATTCTCCCCTTTTCAGTCATTGTTGTCTCAATTTGTCCCTATGTATGCTGCATGTTCATTACTATCTTGTTATAACAATTCACTTATTATTTAAACTATAATGCTCTGCCCTTAATAAGGGTTGCACTCCTCTGCTTCTATTTGCCTGATAGTCACTTTACTCCCAATTATGTATTTTTGTCATCGTTGTTATTTTGTTTTAGGTGAGCTGACCCCTTTCAGTATTTCCTGTAGTGCAGGCCTCATAATGGAGAATTCCCTCAATTTTTGTATGTCTGGAAAGGTCTTGATTTCTCCTTCATATCTAAAGGAGAGCTTAGCTGGATACATTATTCTAGGCTGGTAGTTTCTTTCACTTAATAGTTTAATTATTTGATTCCTTTCCTTTCTGGCTTGTAAGGTCTGTGCTGAGAAGTCTGATGATAATCTAATGAGTTTTCCTTTATACGTTACCATTTTCTTCTCCCTGGCTGCCTTGAGAATTTTTTGTCGTTGATTTTTGATAACTTTAATACAATGTGTCTTGGTGAAGGCCTTTTTGGTTTGAGATAATTGGGTGTTCTGTTGATTTCTTGAATTCCAAGCTCCAGCTCATTCCTTAGCTTTGGGAAATTCTCATCTACTGTTTGTCTGAAATTGCATTGTAGTCTCTACTCCTTTTCCTCACCTTTGGTAATGCCCATTATTCTTATATTTACTCTCTGGATGGTATCAGCTAGTTCTTGTATTTGTCTTTCATTATTTTTCAGTCTTTGGTTTCTCTCTTCTTCCTTCTGATTTATTTCTAGATTCCTGTCTTCAATATCACTGATCCTTTCCTCCATTTGGTCGACTCTATTTCCCAGGCTTGCTGTTTCACTTTTCAACTCTTGCAGTGTGTTCTTCATCTCCAGAATATCTATTCTGTTCTTCTTGAGGGTTTCAAACTCCTTGCTCTGCTCGTCTAGTTGTTTCTTCAATTTTGGATCTCACTGAATTTTTTCAGAAGTACCATCCTGAATTCTCTGTTATTGAAGTCACATATTTCTGTCTGTAAGCTTATTTTCTGGAGACTTTTCTCCTTCTTTTTGAGATGCCTTGTCACCTTGGTTGTTCATGGTGTTTAATGGATTACTTCTCTTGGGCATTAATATAAGTCTATTCTGTTGTTTTTCCAGAAAGAAGATTTATTAAATAAAGGTCTCACTTTAGCCTGCTGCAAAGAAGGTGCTCTTCTTTTGGTTTCCAGTAGGTGGCATCTAAACTTCTTGGATCCCTAGCAGTTTCGGTAGTGTTTGCTCAGATTCCCCTGGGGCTCTGCAGTGATGGGTCTTGGAGGGTATGGGGGAGGGAACCTCTGGGTTCGGTGTCGGGGGCTGCGGCTCATCCTCGGTTTTGTAACCTCCGCCAGCAGAAATCAACTGTTGTTCCTCTGCGGTCTTGCCCCACTTCTCTGCTTTCTGCCCTGAATACTGGACCCTCTGGTCAGCTGCATACAAGCCTTGGCACTTCCAGGCAGGGTTGTTCAGGGAAGTCACTATGCCTTCACCCTTCCCCCTCCTCCTACAGGGAGCTCCAGCAGCTGTGAGAGGCTGCTTCTTTATTACTCCCCAGTCTACCACCCGACACCCAGGTTCTGACCTGTGGTAGCTCTTATGCGCATATCCCACACTCAGATGTGCTGGTGTGTAATTCAGGTGTTTTTTGTTGAGTTTTAGACATTCAGCTTATTGTTGTTTCAAGGGGAGTGATCTAGGGATGTCTCTCACTCCACCATGTTTCTGCCGAATCCTCTCAAACTTTTTTATTGCCTTTTAAAATCTTTTCACATCATTGCCTATCAAGGGGCATGATGACTTTAAATTGTTCTTTGCTATGTGAACAGTATGAAATGACACAGACCCAGACTAATCGATTTCTTTTATTTGTCATCTCCTGCACATTTTCTTTTCTATTTTTAAGAGCATATTCTATTGCTTCCTCTCCTAGATCCTTAATTAGCTCCCTTATACTCTTCTGTTTTCTGGGCTTTTTACCCCAGTTTTTCTTTCCTGACTAAAAATGAAATTTTAATTTTTTGAAATACAGTCATCTAAAAAGTGATCATTGAAATATATCTCATTTTGTCAGTTTATTATTTCCGAGTTCTAGTCCATTAGCAGGAGAGACTAGCTGAATGAGTGTAATGCAAAAGAGATTAAAAAAAAATATGGAAATCTTTGTTTAACTTCACTTGTGTTCATTAGAACTTTGTCCATGCCATCAGCACCGCAGATTAAGTTTTTTATAGCTGTTTTATCTCTGTGACAGAGTACATCCTTCCTCTAGCTGTTGCCACAAAGTTGAATTATATATTTCAACTTTGTAAAAGTGTGAGATTAATGTTTTTTTTTATTGGGATGAATATAGAATGTATATATATGAAAAATTTTCAATATAAATTAAGTAATTGGGAATGGATAAAAATAACGTGCTTCTTGATTTAGGGAGACAATATATATTATATTTGATAATGTACCCTCATATTGTTAACATTATATGTTAATTTGTATTTGTTGCTCCTCAGTGAAGAAAAATTATGAAAACTTGACATTTGTGTGATTATAGATGATTTGCTTCTAAATCATATACTTTTACTATACTAAGGAAAGCATTTATTTTATTTTTAAATTTTCAGTGAACTTTGGCGTTTATATAAAGAACACATTTGTTTTTTAAAATTAGTGAAAATTTCTCATTAGAATTTTTCATTAGAATTTACTGTGACATATGTCCTAAGTTATTTGATTACTTTAGAAACTATAATAAAGGGTCAATGTTGGCAATCGAAAATAAATTCAATCCAAAAAGGAGTGTACTCACATGACCAGTTTTGAAAGAAAATTCCTATATTGTTTGATAGTTAAAAAGTGAAAATATTCATCTATCTTTATATCATTTTATATAATGTGGGAATGTATGAAGAATTGTTTTGTGATGCTACTAAAACTTTTATAGTTTTTATTATCAGTTTGGGCAAAGTTCTAGAAAATTGAATATTTGGATTATTTCTGTTTAGGTTTAATATCTTTACACAAATGTAAAAATATATTTACATACATATTTTTAGGTAGAAGAAATAATCATTGGTATTAACTATATTTAGATTCTCTTTGAATGAAGTGTGCCTAGTGGGATATAGTAATTGTGTAGTGTTTATGTTCCTTTTAACCAATTTCGTTGTTTGTTATATCTGTGTACACATTTTTTTCCTCAAGTCTGTGTTTATGTAAACAAATATGGAAATGTTGGCCCTTACCTGGATCAGAAGAAAATTGAGCAGCTGCCTGACCACTATGGCCCGGGCCCCGTGAATGTGGTGCTCCGGCGGACTGTGCAGGCCTGTGTGGATTGTGCCATTGAAAGTAAGACTGTTTTTGGATTCCTTAAGCCTGATGATCGTGGAGGAGAAGTGATAACTGGTATGTTCATCTAATCCTTTATTCAGCTTTTTTTTTTTTCCAAATTCGATTTTAGGTTCGGAGAAGGCAAGCATTTTATGATATATAGATTCTTTTATAACATTTCTAGTCTATTAACCCTTTATAATATTGGCATTTTATATATTGATAGAATATTTATAATAATTTTATGTTTATAGACTTTTAACCCATCTTGGAAAGTTTACTTTCAAAATAAATGATGTCAGAGTAATACTGTAAATTGAGGTAAAAAGTACAGATTTTTTTCCCTTTTATGTGTTGTATTAAGCTCACTATAGACAGAGTACATTGGTTGATAATATATTTTAATTTTTTTAGAAAACAGACTGACAGATAAGCTCTAAATAAAAATTTGACTCAAGAAGTGATTAAGAGATAATTACACAGCTTTCATGATTTTGTGATCAGATACTACAACATTTGTACCCATGCAATGTTTAGAATAGTAGAAAATGTTATAGACTAGTGGGTTTCTATTGTTTATTTATGACTGTTTTTAAATGATAATGCTTTTACAAATACAGGCTGTTATGTTCTCTGTATCTGAGTTTGTTTCTGTTTTGTTTATTTTGTTCTTTGTATTCTACATGTAAATGAAATCATGTGGCATTTGTCTTTCTCTGGCTGACTTTTTAAGCTATTGTGTTTTAATGAGGAGAACTTTTTAAATTTAGGATTATCCTTTATAAATAACAAAAAACAAGTTAGAGTTATATTACATTTCCTAAATTGACGGCTTTTTTGTTGATATTGTAGTTCTCATCTTTCTATGATATAACTCTGACATCTTTTTTCTCCCAATAGCCTTCTTTGATGGGGAAACTCATTCTGTTCACCTCCCTCCAGTGAACAGTGCATCATTTGCCCTTCGCTTTCTTGAGACCTTATGCCACACCCTGCATTGTGATAACCTTTTGAGTAGCCAGCCTTTTAGTGCTTTCAGAGGTAATACTCATAGTACTGCAGAGCATGATCAAAGTCAGTTAGGTAAGAGAAAATATAAAATTTTATACTGTGCTTCTATTTTATATTACATTTCATATTAACTTGAGAATTCTGTGTAATTCAGTTTTTCCTTCAAAGTAAACATTTTAGCCACAGTGGTAATTAAACATTATATGTACATATATGTGTATATCTGTATGTATGTATGTGTGTGTGTATATATATATATAATATATATATAATAAATAAAATGTACAGTCGTTTTTGTTCATTCAAACATTCAAAGTGGGAAATAATTTCTTGTATTCATAATGAACTTTAGAATCAAAACCTGAAAGATTTCATTGGGGTTTGATTTTCATGTTTAGCATCTTTTCATGTGCTTATTGGCTACTTGTGTCTTTGGAGAACTATCTAGTCAAACCCTTTGCCCATTTTTAATTGGGTTCTTTGTCTTTTTATTATATGTAAATATAATATTTATATATGTATATATTATATATTTATACTTGTATATAAATATCATATATAAAAATTCTTTGTATATTCTGGGTAAAAGTTTTACATCTCATATGGTTTGCATATATTTTCTCGCGTTCTGTAGGTTGTCTTTTCACTTTCTTGATGGTGCCCTTTGAAGTACAAAAGTGTTTAATTTTGATGAAATCTGATTTATCTATTTTTTCTTTTGTTTCTTGTACTTTTGTTGCCATATCTAAGAAAATATTTTTTTTAATATGAGTTCACTAAGGTTTGCTCCTATGTTTTCGCCTAAGGATTTTATAGTTTCAGCCATTATGTTTAGGCCATTGATCTAATTGGAATTAATTTTTATTTTTGTTTTGGCATAACAGATCCTTTACTTTATACAGTTAGTTGAAAGTACTTTTACTTGTATATGACTTTATAAATTATCAGTACAGTCCCCTTATCCATGGTTTCATTTACCCATGGTCAGCTGTGGTCCAAAAACATTAAATAGGAAATTCCAGAAATTAACAATTCATGAGTTTTAAATTGTACACCATTTTCAGCAGTGTAATGAAGTCTCACTTTATCCTGCTTGGGATGTGAATCATTCCTTTGTCCAGCATGATCACACTGTAAATACTACCTGCCAATTACTCACTTAGTAGCCGTCTCAGTTATCAGGTTGACTGTCATAGTATCACAGTGCTTGTGTCCAAGGAACCCTTATAGTAGCCTAACACTATGTCATAATTTCTACGTCATTTATTTCACTTCATCTCATCACGTAGACACTGTACCATCTCACTTCATCACAAGAAGAAGGGTAAGTACAGTACAGTAAGATATTTTGAGAGAGACCACATTCACACTTTTATTAGTCTGTTGTTATAATTGTTCTATTAACTTTTTAGTTATTATTGTTAATATCTTACTATGTCCAATTTACAAATTAAAGTTTTTCACAGGTATGTATGTATGTATGTATAGGGAAATCGTAGTATGTATAGGCTTTAGTACTATCTATGGTTTCAGGCATCTACTGGGAGTCTTGGAACATATCTCCCACAGATAAAGGGAGATTGCTGTACTGTCTAGTGTTCTTTCATTACAACTTGAAGGTCTCCTTTTAGTGTGGAAAATTTCCTATTTTCTTTTTTTTTAGGTTAGTTTTGCTAGATATAGAATTCTTGATGGACTATCTTTTTGTTTCAGTGATTTGAATGTGTCATCCCACTTCCTTCTAGCCTCTGTAGTTTGTAGTCAGTTGCTAATCGTAATGAGGATCCCTTTGAGTTTATCTTATTTGGGGAATGTTGAGCTTTTTGGATATGCGGATTAATGCTTTTTATCAAATTTGGGAAGCTGCTAGCCATTATTTCTTCAAATAATCTATCTGCCCCTTTCCTTTTTCTCATTCTGGGACTCACCCACTGTGTGTATTTTGGTATTCTTGATGGTGTCCCACTGGTCTCTGACATCTGTTATTTTTTCTCATTCTCTTTTCTTTCTGTTCTTCAAACTATATAATCTCAATTGACCTTTCTTTAAATTTGCTGATTCTTTCTTCTGCTAGTTCACATTTGATGTTGAGACCTTCTAATGAATTTTTCATTTCACTTATTATGCTTTTTAAGTCTTGAATTTCTTTTTGCTTCCTTTTTATTGCTTTATTAATAGTTTCTATTTGGTGAAACCTTGTTCTCATACTTTCCTTTAGTTCGTTAGACATGATTTTTTTTTTTTAGTTCTTTGAACATATATGAAATAGCTTATTTAAAGTCTGTCTTGTGCTTGCTTCAGCAGCATATATACTAAAGTCTATCTAGTAAGTCCAGTGTTTGGGCTTCTTCAAAGTCAGTTTCTATTGACTATTTTTTACCCCTGTGTATAGGCCACATATTGCTGTATCTTTGTATGTATTCTAATTTTTTTAAATTGAAAACTTAGCTTTTTAAAATGATATAATGCAGCAACTCTAATAATCAGATTCCTTCCTCATCCCTAGGGTTTCTTTTGTTGCCGCTGATGCTGTTTGCTTGTTTAGTGACTTTTCTGGACTAATTTAATGACTTTTCCTGGGCTAATTCTGTCATGTGTGGCCACTGAAGTCTTCTCAGTTAGCTTAATGGTCAGCTAATGATTGAACAGAGATATACTTAAATGTCTGGAACTGGTATGTCTCTCAGCCCTTGCCGAGGGATTCTGTGTGTGTTGGGACTTAACCTTAAACACTCCAGGAGGCAGTTTTACAAGTCTTTGTGTAGAGCCTCAAGGTCAACAAGAAATGAAAGATTAGGGTCTTCTCTGGACTTCCTGAGCATGCATAAGGACTTCTAGATTCCCAGGAATATCTCACTGCTTTTAAGAGTCCTTGAATGGACATCTCAGTCCCCAGTTTTCCCTTTTAAGCTTTTTGGTTCACTTCTTGTCAGCCCTAACTGGTAATACTGCCTTTGTCAGCTTTGATGTTAAAACAATTGCCACTGGGTGTTTGTTTCTTTGTTTTGTTTTTTGACCAATGCCTTGGAGATAGGGCTGTTCGGATAGAGCAGGCTTTGATTCAAGTCAAATAAAACAAGTCCTCAGAGTAGAGCTTTTCAGTTATCTGCAAGATTGGTCAAATAATGACAGTTCTCTGTGGATGGGGGTTTTGAAGGGCTCTAAGTACATTGCGCCCCCTCCAGTGACTAATAGGCTACTGATTTTCATAGCTACTATAGTTGTGAAGGTGTTGGTTTGCAAGGCTGCCACAAAACTGGGATGAAAAAGATGGTGTTAGGGAAGCTAAAATGCCACAGAATTTGCTGTTCTTCCTCACATTCAGTCGTTTTTCTTGACTAAGTGTATTTTGGATTGTTTTAAGTCTTTATAATGTATAGTGTTTTGAAGAAGTTCTTTTTGCCAGTATTTTCATTATTTTTATGAAGAAGCAGGTTTTTGGAAGTCCTTAATCAGTCATTCTAGAAGTACCTCTCTATGATTACTTTTAATTATTTGGCTTTTTCTAGTTATCTGTGCATGAACAGTTTCATGCCTAAGCTTAGTATAATACCCAGAAGCAGAAATCAAGAATCAATTTTATGCTTATATTAGCCCCAGATAGTAGACCATACACCAGCCTCATAAACTTTTCATACAGAAAGCATTAGAATAGTATAAGTAAAAGATAATTACTTTTTCTGATCTTACTAAGATTCTGAGGGAAATATCTATAGAAGACTATACTTTAGTATTCCAATTTTCTAAATCATTAAATGAGTATGGAAAAAGTCAATTATTTCTTTTCTTAGAATTTAAATATTCTAATTGTAGAAATATTTGTAATTCACTGAACTATGTTTTGCCTGTTGGTTTTATAATTCATGTTTAAAAATAAAATCAAATAGTAAGAGCTCTCTTAGGCCTGTCAGTTATCAGCCAGTAACTGGATGACTAAAGGTTGCTCATCAGATGATTTTGAGAGGCATGCCTGGCTCCCAGGCATTTTGAACCAGATGAAGTTTGACTTTGGCACTTTTTTAAAATTTATTTTTATTATGGTAACATTGGTTAACGAAATCCAGTAAGTTTCAGGTATACAATTCAACAGTAAGGCATATATATATTGTATTGTGTATTCATCGCCCATAGTTAAATTTCTTTCTGTCACCACATATTTGACCCCTTTTACCCCATCTACCTCTCCCATCCCCCACCTCCCTCTGGTAATCACTAGTCTTGTCTATATCCTTGAGTCTCTGTCCTGTTTCTTTGATGCTTTTTGGTTTATATCACAGATATAAGTGATATCATGTGGTTTTCAACTTTTGCTGTCTGGCTTATTTCACTCAGCATGATTATCTCGAAGTCCATCCATGGTGTGACAAATGGCAGGATTCCATCTCTTTTTATGGCTGAGTGATATTCCATTGTGTGTGTGTGTGTGTGTGTGTATGTGTATATATGTATGTATGTATGTATGTATGTGTGTGTGTGTGTGTGTGTGTGTATATATATATATATATATATATATATATACAGCTTCTTTAGCCAATCACGGATCATTGGATACTTCAGTTGCTTCTATGTCCTAGCCACTGTGAATAATACTGCTATGAATATCGGTGTGTAAATATCTTTTTGGATATGAGTTTTCAAGTCTTTGGGGTAGATACCCAGCAGAAGGATTGTTGGGTCATATGGAAATTCTATTTTTAGTTTTTTGAGGATCCTCCATACTGTTTTCCATAGAAGCTGTACCAATTTGCAGTCCCACCAGCAGTGTATTTGAGGGTTCCTTTTTCTCCACATCTTCTCCAACATTTATTATTATGTGTCCTGTTGATAACAGCTATTCTGACAAATGTGAGATGATATCTCATTGTGGTTTTGATTTGCATTTCTCTAATAACTAGTGATGAGCATCCTTTCATATGTGTGTTGGCCATTTGTATGTCTTCTTGGGAAAAGTGTCTGTTCAGGTCCTCTGCCCACTTTTTGATTGGATTGTTTGTTATTTTTGTTGTCATTGAGTTGTATGAGTTCTTTGTATATTTTGGATATTAGGCCCTTATCGAGGCATTGCTTGCAAATATATTTTCCCTTTTGGATGGTTGCCTCTTTACCTTACTGACAGTTTCTTTTGCTGTGCAGAAGCTTTTTAGTTTGATGCAGTCCCATTCATTTATTTTTGCTTTTACTTCTCTTGCCTTTGAGGTCAAATTCATAAAATCCTCTTTAAGTCCAAGGTCCTTGAGTTTAGTTCCTATGTTTTATTCTATGCATTTTATTGTTTCAAGTCTTATATTTTGGTCCTTAATCCATTTTGAGTTAATTTTGGTGTGTGGTGATAGGCAACAGTCTAGTTTCATTCTTTTGCAGGTGGCTTTCCAGTTTTCCCAGCACCATTTATTGAAGAGGCTTTCCTTTCTCTTCTGTATGTTTTTGGCTCTTTTGTTGAAAATTATCTACCCATATAAACATGGGTTTACTTCCGAACTCTTGATTCTGTTGCACTTGTCCATGTGTCTGTTTTTCTGCCAATACCATGCCATTTTGATTATCATTGCTTTGTAGTATAATTTGAAGTTGGCAGAGTGAGGCCTCCTGCCTCGTTCTTTTTTCTCAGGATGGCTTTGTCGATTCACAGTCTTTTGTGCTTCCATACAAATCTGATGATTTTTTGTTCTGTTACTTTAAAAAATGCTGATGGGATTTTGATGAGGATTGCATTAAATCTGTATAATGCTTTAGATACTTTGATATTTTTTCATTGCAATCTTTCTTCTCTCTTGAAGTCTATTAGAATTTTTAGATTTTTATTATACTTTATTTTTTTTAGTCGGAGGTTAAATCAAGGTACTAATTAATATTTAGAATGCAATTGATAATTTGAGTTATCTTTACTTTCAGGATCATACCTTAAAGTGTGTTGTTTTTTTTTTAGATTGGAGTGCATTTTGGTGAATGAAAAATAGGCAGTAGAGTTGTTGGAAGCTCTAGGCCAGGATGGTTGCCTGTAAAAGGAGGTGTTCATTGTACCTTATCTTCTTCTTCTTAACTACTCTGAATTCTTAACTTTTCTTGCTCATTGAAGCAACTTTCCCAGGCCTTTTTAGACACATTATAATTGGTTGTCCCAGTTTCCTGAGATATTTAGAGATATGTGATGACCCTAGAATAAATAAAACCTTGACATAATGCTTTAAACTCAAGTATATGATGTCACCAAAATATTTAATAGGATGAAATGAACATGTTATTCATAAATAATCAAATAATTGATAAATTGTTGATGAAATCATATTGGGAAAATGATTTAGGAACAGAAGTTTTATGCTGATGATATGAAAATGCTAGAGTATATTATAATAGACAATTTTTTTGAAAACAGTACAAGAAGACATAGTAGAAAAACAAAGCACCAAACGACCTTCTGAGCAACCTCTACCCTATGTTGCTGCTCTCTCTCCTAAGCTCTCCAAAATAAAGGTGCAGGTACATGCCCCTGCAGGTAAATAGTATTTACACATCCCAGAATTGGAAAGAAAAGTCACTCTATACCATTTATGTATGTTCTTGGGTGGTGGTGGTGGAGATAAGGG
Source organism: Eidolon dupreanum (assembly GCA_028627145.1). Lineage (NCBI taxonomy): Eukaryota > Metazoa > Chordata > Mammalia > Chiroptera > Pteropodidae > Eidolon > Eidolon dupreanum. The sequence continues at coordinate 7,168,162 of CM053505.1, read as the reverse complement.
GGGTGTATTCGCTCAAATCATTTGAGAGCTCTGTTGAGCCCTTCATTCCCTTCAGAAGGGCACAGTTATCATTTCTCCTTAGAATAAAAACAAACAGTTATAGTAAAATTTTCCATTCAGCTTTATACTGCTAAAAGCTGATAGAGGAGTAGAAAAACCTAATACCTTTCTCCAGTGAAAGTTTTAAGTGCCCAGGTAGTAAACAAATATTAGAAACCAACTGTGTGATCATATTATAACAAAGAGTTGTGAAGAACTGGCATTTCTAAAAATGACTGCTTTTAGTGAGATGATCAAGACTTTGGTGGCAAGACTTGCAAGAGATAGCTGCTATGAGAACTATAGGTGATGTTATAGAATCAATTTGGATTTCAAGATAGTGTCCATTTCTATAAACGCCAAGAAGGGGAAAGTTCAGTATAGCAATGCTTAAGTGAACTGTTGTTGGAGATTAGTAGATTTTTTACCTTTTAATAGTATTTGAACTGTAAGTCTGTTGAAGATAATCGCCTTTGTTTTTTTTTGTTTTTGTTTTTGTTTTTTTTTCATGTAGAAGGACTACCATCTTCTGAGGAAGATGGCATGCCCAAAGAGGAGAAGCTTCCTGAAGATTCTGAGAACTTACCACTCAATCCAGAAAGTTCTTTGAATCCTGACAGCATAAATCCTATAAGTGTGCCAGAGACCTCAAGCTCAGCACTAGCGGGGACCAGTTCATCTCCCCAGGACAGTCATCAGGAAGTTAAATTCCAAATGCCAAAGGAAAGCGAAGGTATATTTAAAAACAGTGATTATCAGTCAATGTATTTGTCTTTCCCTGTAAGGTTTCCATGCCCAGTAACATGCCCTGAGAGTTTATCACATTGGAGAAAATTCCAAATTGAGGAGATGTAGAATTTTCCCCTTCACTTCACTATCAGGGCCAAGCCACTAGAGATGCTGAAGTTTGCCTCTGTGTAGATTGCCTCTGCTTTTAGAGTGATGTTTTCAGAGAGTCTGGAGATAGATGTTTATGCTATGAAGAGGTGTTGTCCCCTGAATTTTTAGGTATTTTCACAAAATATGAACTTTTGAAGACAGGCCTTCTCAGTAAATGACTCTAAAAGGTTGCCTCTCATGTTGAATGAATATGTCACTTCCAGATGTATGCCTAAGACTACAATGCCAAAGTAGCCTATATTTAGGCTTGAGGAGGCTAGCCTTTGGTTTTCCTAGAATCCTGGCAGAAAAACTAATAGTAATAACATTACTTGCTAGCAGTTACTTAATAATAATAAAAATCATCATCTTTATTACTATCTGACATTATGTGCTAGGCACATAGTATTTTACATAGCATTATACATCACACCTTTACAAAAATTCTTCAGATGTAAGTGCTGGTAAACATTTTTAGATGAAAAATCTGAGAAGTCACTTGGCTAAGGTGCCCTCTAGCTAGAAAATAGCTGGGCCACTCCTTGAACCTAGGCACCCTGGGTCCAGAGCCGTACTCTTAACCACTGTGCTGCTTGCATCTCTAGAGACTGGGTAAGCATTTCACTTGGAAACTGTCTAGAGGTGTCATTACTATTATTTCCATTAAGGTATTAGAATTGCTACTTTATTTCAGAAATATTTCTGATATCCTAATATATGTAAGACAAAGCCATTCAAGAGAAAATCATGACTGGACTTTGGTTATTGTTTACATAATTAGTTTGTTTCTTATAATTATTTGAACACTAATGTAATGTTTGCAACCTTCTCTGGTTGTTTTGAAGATATGAACCCAATTAAATTATTTTTCTATAATAGATTAAAAACAGAATGATCTTACAGTTCTATTTTTAATATAAAATTACAGTTTTCTACCTGAAATCATATCTTTATTCATAGTTTATATGTAATTATCCGAAAAACTAGTTATATGTTATTTAAGACATAACTATACCAAATTCTGATGACAGAAACCAGAAATACCACAAAAACATAAGTTAATTTGGAGGTATGATTTGAGTCTTGAGTTAAAAGAGAACACTTTTCTGTCTAAATTGTTAGAATACCTTAGGTGTGTTTACACCATCATTATTTTTGCTTGGGTTGAGTCAGCTCAGCAGCATTCCTTGGTACATATGACCAAAATTTTTATCTCTGACAAGTGGAAGGGAGGATATATTTTAGTAAAGAGTTTTTATTTTGCATCAGAGTTGCAATATTGCAAAAGAAAATCAAATTCTGAACCACACAAAAATATTAACCATTGTGAGTTCTTTTATCTTCTGTTTTTCTTTGCCCTTTCCCTGGGTAAAAACTCAAAATGCCCCTAAAATGGCCAGAGCCCAGATGATGTGTCTTAATTCACGCAGAAAGATTAAATTTGTGTTTACAATCCTTGGTGAGAGACACAAATCTGCCTAGCGAATTACAAAACCCACCTCTTATCACACACTAACTTTGGGGAGCTGCATGCTCTGGTTGAGTAAGCGAAAACTTGTCTAGACATGAAGAAATTTCAGTGCAACTTAGTGAACAGCATAGCCAAAACTATTTGAGGTCTGAGCACTTAAATTGTTTCATGGCTCAGTTATGTCTTTTTTCAACATATAACCCTTCAACCAAAATATCTATTACTAGCAATTAAACTTCAGAGAGATATTGAATATAATGTTAAAGTTACTTCTAACCCAGCTAAGCAGAAAATAATCTTGTTTTCGTCAAAATTCAGATAAACGTTTAAGGCTTAAGAGACAGAAATTTAAAGAGTAAAGTAATGCTAAAAATGTCTATATTGAATTAATGTGAGAGATTCGGTAAAAGAACTAATTTGGTTCTCAGAGATAATGGAGTTATTGAAATTCATTGATTAAAATAAATAAATGTAAGCAATTTTAAAACTAAATTTGGGGAAATCCCTTGCATTTGGCTACTAAAATAAACCTAAACTAGACAGACCAAGAGAAGAGAGATTGAGAGAAATTCACTGAAATGCTTAAAGAGAATAATAGATTATCTTAGATTAACCTAACTTAGCCCAAGAAACAGATCTTTTGCTGTATTGCTTGTGGCCAAAGAGACCTCATATTGCTCAGTCTGTTTTATGACCTTTGAAGCTTTAAGGTAACTTCTGAGGCTGCTTTTGTTGTTTGGGGGCAGTCACATGGCACACTTGTGGATAGCCATCCTCGTATTATCTTTATCTAGCTAAGCTTTCACTAGATTTTACATTTGGAGTCCTGGGTCCACCCCAGGATTCTTAGCAGATGGTTCCAGGAATGAGACCATTACTCCCTACCTAACATCTCTTCTTTCAGGATAATGATCAGGTCAAATATGATTTGTCTTTTTTCCCCCCATTGAAGCTCCAAGTTATATAGCTGTACCTGATCCCAGTGTCCTGAAACAAGGCTTCTCTAAGGACCCTTCAACCTGGTCTGTGGATGAAGTGATACAGTTTATGAAACATAAAGATCCTCAGATATCAGGCCCCCTCGCCGACCTCTTCAGGCAACATGTAATGTATCTTTTGACCCGGTTTTCCTGCCATAATGCCTTTGAATGACCTCTCTGCAGGCCCTTCAGTTGGATGCTGATTAGTGTGGATGGTGGGGGAACCCTATCAATTGATTTTTCCATATGTGAGAAAGGTTATTTTGTCCAGAGTTAGATCCTTAAATGGTAGAGGCTGGATCTGTGCTTTAAAAATACTTGTAAAATATTACAAGTCTTCAGGTTCTCAAGAGAAGATGATTCAGCATGGCCACTCTCAGGTGTCTTCTCCTTTGTAACGACAGCTACAAGGATCCTCCTCCCCTCCTGCTCCTTGCTTGGCCCAGGACCCTGAGTAGGAGGGGGTGACCACAAGCTGTGACAGGGTATCCTCCTTATTATGATGCCCGATGAATCTAGCAACTGAATAAGATTAAGTGCAGCTTTTTGAAAATAAGAACTCATGAATACCAAATAATATGCTTCCATGACACAAATTGGTTAATTAAGGAAATAGAGTTTTAGGAGGATGCCTTGTGTCTGTTAATATGTTTACAGTCTTTTCTAATAAATCATATTTGTGACCAAATATCTGATATATCCTTTTGAATCTAAGAAATGTAAGGAAATCTAAGAAAATGTAAGAAAACTAGTGATTAGTTTTAATGTCTGGCTTCAGACAACTGATTAAATTTCAACATAAAGATAATACTGTATAGCACATATACAGTTTTCATTGATGCTGACATACTCATATTCTAGCCTTTCTAAGAAACTTAACAACCCTCTGAAATTCATTTCTACCATTCATAGTTTTCTACACTTTGTCATAGATAATGTATTTTATTCAATACACCGTATTTAAAATTAGATAGTTTGATGCTTAGGCCATTTTTGAAAGATACTGGATTAAATTTCCTTTTTCTTAAAATTTGAAGTAAATTTAGAAATATCAAATGATGCTTTACCATATATTTTAAATAGTTTTCAGGAAATAAAAGTGTATTCAGGGAATATATATATCAAGAATGTAAAGCTATTCTCTACGTGTTGTTATATATAAATAACTTAGCAAAATATGAAAGCATTATTAATTATAATTTCTTTCTCTCCATAGGAAATTGATGGGAAGGCTCTGCTACTACTCAAAAGTGATATTATGATGAAGTATTTGGGCCTGAAGTTGGGGCCAGCTTTAAAGTTATGCTATTACATTGAAAAACTTAAAGAAGGAAAGTACAATTAAAAATGTGTAAGTTTAGATTAGATGTAATTCTCACTTGTCCTGATAACTTATTAATTTAAAAGTATTTTTATTCTCTTAGCAATTTTAGTTTTCTAGACAGTTCCTAAAAAATTTATTGTATCCAGATAGCAGAACTACAATCCAGTCCAATTTACTTCTCTAAATACCATTTAATGTGTTAGTATTAGCATATTCAAATTGGCAGTTCTTTCTGTCTTTTTATTATTTTATAGTTTACAGGTTACTTTATGATACAGTTTACAAATATACTTCATGTAGGAAACAGAAAAACCTTTGATATCAGTTAACATTTATATATAGAACCAAAACAGCTCAATCCCAAAGGGGAGAGTATCAGGGATTAGCAAATTCTCTAATGAATAATCCATGAAAAGCTTTCTTTAGACGAGAATTTCAAGATGCAACTGCAGATGCCATATCTTCCTCAGATTGTTTGTTACTGCAGTCTTCTGTTTGTCTTCTACCATTTTCCAGAAAGGGAATAGCCATATAAATTATTTTGCTTTTGTTATTATTTCTCTGTATGCTGTATTTGTTCTATTTAATGAAAAAGCAAGCTTATAAACTTTCATAAAGTGTTCTTATCAATTTTTGATAAATATCAGTTATAGGATAGATAGTATAGTTGTTTTATGCAGGAGATATTATACTACAAGGGTGTCTTGGATGGAGTCTGATTTTTTCCAATAAAATACCTGTTATTTTAAAACTACGTATTTTCACTAAGCTCAGATATTTAACTAAACATTCATTTCTCACATACTTATATGAAGACACCTGTGCCCAGTTTTTTAAAAGATATATATTTTGTTGGCTGCATTTATTCCTTATATGGATACTATACCATATTTATATATTCTATACCTGTATGTATACAAACAAGTAAATCTGTTCCTTTTGAATTTAATATGGCACTTTACACTGCCACAGAGGTAATGATAAACTATTTATATAGCTAGACATTTTTATTCTATAAAAAAGTGTTTGCATTGTTTGCTATTACTTGTACCTCTCAGCTAGTCTTCAGGGGATAAGAAACAATCCATAGATTGGTTTCCATACAGGGGCGTTCTCTGTCTTATGCAATGTTTCTAGTTAATTTGCTTACTTCTGAGCCATTTTGCTAAATTTTGGAGGATGCTTTAATTCTGACGTATAATTTTGGGCTTTATTTTTAAAGTGAGAAATTAGAAGGGGAAATGGTGCTATATGTTTATTGTTATTACTTTGTGTAACTTTGGAGTGGTTTATAAGCTATGAGAAACCGTACTGAAAGTATTAGCCATTTGTTGTAAATGCCAATAAAATATACACCAGGGGCAAGAATGTACATTTTCTTTTTCAAAAAAACCAATTGTCACTTTATACGTGAATGCAACTATTTAAAAGGTGGTTTCATCTATGTTATTCCTTTTGTGTTATAAGATAAAATTCTAATTTAAACTTAGTCTTCTTTCAAATTGTGTATGTGAAAATGCCGTGCCCCCTTGAACAGTCCTCAGGTGTTTATATAAAATATTAAGTTTTACAGTTGTCAGATTTTAAAATATAATAAAGTTAAATAACTACAACAATTGGTGTCGAAGCCTCAGATGTGATTTTACTTGCTTGTAACATATTACGATAATGCATAAATTGGTTATATTGAAAAAGAAGCACTCTGGTAAGTTTCTGGTTTTATATGTCCAAATACTTGAGTTTTAACACTTGACCTCATTATATAGGGAAACAGAGTCCTAGAAGCAAAGGGCTGATCTCTTGTAGGGGCCTTAAACGAGACCCCAGGGGAACCGTGCGAAGTTAAATCAGTGAGCTTTATCTGTGCTCAAAACCTTTGTTACTTGTGATGTTATTGATGGAGTGAGTGTGCTAGAAAATGGCCGTGCCCCCAGATACCGTGCCACGTGGGTTGACGTGTCTGGCTGGCAGTTCTAGCTGCTCTTACCACCAGGGGGCAGGAGCCAATACGCCTCACCGCCCTGTCCCCCAGCTCGCTGGGTAGAAAGGCCTTAGAGGTCCTGTTGTGGGCGAGTCACCTTCAGTAGCCGCCCCCTCAGCCCACTCGCCCCAGGAGCTGCTGCTCCGTGCCCAGGAGCCCAGAAACCTCCTGCTGTTGCTTCTCAGCAGTGTGTCCTGTACTTCCTGGAGGCACTGGGGCCCTAACAGGCTCCAGGGGTGATGCTTAAGTGACCTAAATGGGGTGTCCATTTGCTGCCCGTGACTCGGGTGATTCAGAACCACTCGTTCACTGGTTTGTAAATTTTTAGTCCAGAGGATATCGTTATGTTAGCCGCCTGTGAACTCCCCAGGCTTTTAAAACAATCTTTCCTCCAGCTCTGCCTCTCAGTCCATCCGTGGACACTCTGTAGCCAACAGAATTGTGCAACTCGGGCCCTCCGGTCACACGAGCGTTTGCTTTTGTCTGCATGACTTCTACTCCTTGGAGTATCTTAGAGTACATGTTCCATTCTGAGGACTTCTCAGACTTTGAAACCTGGGCCCCCTCCATAAGCATGAAAAAGCCCTGCCCTTCTGTAATATTGTCAGAAATTAAAAATCAAACATTGCGACTAGAAACAATAATGGGGTGGGGTGGAACGCTGCTTTTTCAAGTTATAAAAGAGACTGTACTCAGTTGGCTGAGGAAATGAAGTAGGGTTACATTTCTGGGGCTGTTTGTACAGTGTGATGCTGGGACTTGCTTGTATCTCTGAGTCCTATGAGGCTGATCCAGGGAATGAGGGGTCCCCAGGGGAAGGAGGGCATGCAAGCCAGGGCCCATCTTCGGATTTCGTGGTGGGCAGGTTTCCTTCCCTCCCGCCCGGAATTCCCTCTTTTGTCCAGCGACTTGATAGAATTGAGCCCCAGTGAGCACAGACTCAGCTTGAGCTTGCCCACACTCCCTGCTCTACCAGGCAGAAGATGGAGGGTTGGTCCTGGAGAAGCACGGGATGAGTTGGTCAGCCCAGAGCCTACAGAACAGGGCATGTCACCCTTCTGGCAAGCTGCATGGAAGCCAAATATGCTCCCTCAAGTCTTGTCAGGAGTATGGATTTTCCATCCACAGCTACCAGGAGCACACCTGCAATCATCAGGACACCAGCCTGAGCCCCAAGCTGCCTGTGCTAACCCACTTTTTCAATGGCCTAGATGATAAAATAAAAAACAAAAAAATCAAAACTCCTTCAGGGATGGAGGGTGGCAAGGAAGAAAGACACAGTGGTAAATGCCTTCCTCTCTCTTTTTTTTGTAGTAAAGATAAGGGTTTGTGAACTTTTAACACACAGACCCCAAATCCTAGGAGCCTCAAAAAGATAGACATTTTCCTATCTTGTTTTTATGTTGATAGGAGGAGGTGTTCCACATTATCAGGGATCTACATTCCTCCCATCTTGTTCTGCTTTCCTCAGCATGTCACCTCCATCTCTTGGCCCTATATGGTTGCTCTAACTCCTTCCATCACATCTACATTCCCATTCAGCTATCCCTATCCTCTGGGGAGTCTTTAGGAGGCTGCATACCCAGCCCAAAAGCTCTTAATCTATGAACAGAGCAACTGATTTTGGAGACAACCAGCATTCTGTCTCACACATATTTTATCATCCACATAAAGATGATAGTTGAGGCTTAAGTGATGAGATGAAACTAAGGTAGAAGATGTAGCAAGAATAAGTTTTATCAGGTTCATAGCATGGAGTTTGGGTGGGGGTAGATGGAGCTGAGAGCTGTAAAGCATGGAAATTTTAGAGGAGTTAGGAATTTATGGTTGGTGGCCCTTTCAATGATAATGCAAAGACAATATTAGAATTTGTTTTCAATTATTTTTGGTTACTGATCTGTTTTTCTGAAAGTCCAAGTTAGATTGGCCTTATTATGAGGTTTCAAAATGAGAATTGCAAAGTGACAGGAAATCTTGAGGGCAATTTTGATATTTCAGGAATGACACTAGCAGAGGTGTGAGTAGAGTATAGAAGAGATGAGAGATGCATCAGAATCACACTGTCACATCTTTCCTCCAGCAATTGAAGTCTTTGGCCAGCTGAATGAGAAGCACTGTGCCTGAAGGGGTGCAGTAAGAACCACCATAACTAAAGGGGTACAGTAAACCTTCAGCCAGTGGTTTTGTTTTCCTTCTGAGTAGGTTGGCCCTACTCTTGAGTTCCAGTCAGGGGAAAGGGCCTAGGGTTTCTAGTGTGTAGACAGAGGGCTTGACCTCAAGCTCAGGGAGCTCTTCCCTTTGCACCAACAGAAAGAAAGCAAAGCCAGGCCAGAGTGGAGGTATTTGGAGGAGAACTTGCCCAGAGGGAAATTAGAGGCAGGAGGACTCTGGCTCAGTAGAGGGAGGAGGTTTGATCTGCTCCTAGTGGAGCCCTTGGGGCAGACAAAAGGAGGGTGCAGTCATCGTCAGCCTCTCTTTGTGGTGGGGTGAGTCCTGGAACTTGATGGGATGGTTCTGAGGCTTTTGGAGCCATCCTGGGCACACGCAGGGACGGGTTGTAGCCAGTGCGTCTCGGTCCCAGGGAAGCTACGAGGAGGAGTCGAGGATGGAAGGTCAGTACACGGACTTAAAACCACTACAAAATCCAAATTCGATGAGAGGATGACGTTAAATAGAAGATGGACTTCTGCAGTGTTCCCCTGAGCTCCATGCAGGGAGCTGAGTGTGGAGGTCTGTGGAGGCTGCTGGCTGTCCTGGGGCCCCAAGTCCTCAAGGAAGACCCCTTCCCCTGCCACTCTGGCCACAAAGGGCCCCTGGCTGCTTTCCTTGTCTTTCCTTTTGGAGCATCTCCTGGGCCTGAGAGCATAGCAGTCTTTCCAAGTATGTGACAAAGAGGTCTGAGAGGGAGAAGGGACTTGGGATTAGAACGCCCTCCCTCCATTTTCTGCCTATATGACTTTGGTCACATTGCTTCAGCTCTCAGAGGAAAGGACTGCCCCTTCCCTTAGGGGTTCAAGAATTCAGGGAGATATGGTGTGGGAAGCAGCTCGACATGGTGGCTGCTGAAAGTGTCAGCTCCTTTATTATTGCCTTCCCCTCTCACAGTCCCTGCTGTTCCCTTTTCCACATCCCATTCACAGGTCACCCCCATTATGCTGGAGCCCAGGAAAGCCACTGTGTGGCCTTGATATTAAAGAAGACTTTCATTTTGTTCTTTGAATAAATTTCAGCATGAGTTCTGGAGAGCTGAACAAGGCCTGGAACAGGAAGGTTGTTGGGTCAGCTTCGGACGGGCCCCCAAAGGCTGTGGGAAGCAATGAAAAGGTTATAAATGAGGGGAGTCACCCAGCCAGACCTGCATTCTGGACAGATCATTCTGGTAGCCACTGGGGGGTGAGGAGGAGAGTTCTCAGCAAACAGCACCCATTACCCACTCTGCACAGTACCCTCCATGTAATCCCATCCCGGTATTTCCCTTGTGGGGTGACTCCAGTGATCTTATTCTACCTTTTCCTGGGCTGTTCTGAGAAGAGTAGGTGTCACTCTGAGGGTGGCCGAGTTGTTGGGAATTAGCCAGCAAACAAGTGCAGTCTCCTTTCTCTTTCAAATGGTAGAAGCAGCTACTTTAAAGATTGTGTGAGCTCTGGGAAGCCCAGCGTTTTGCAGGGGGCTTCAGTGAAATTTCAGGCAGAGCTTTTATTTCATTTTTTAAATTTTTATTTATTTTTTTCGGGCAGAGCTTTTTTTATATACATTTTTATTTGGAAATGTTTATATCAGTACAGTGAAACTAAATTTTAAGAGACACTGGATGTCATTAGTTTTAGATATTATTAATTTATTACAAAAGAGAGACATTGAAATTATTTACATGAGATTTCAGAACTTCAGTGGAATAGGCAGCTTCACAGTTTGCCATTTCAATAGTGACTTATTTCCATCTACATACTTTCCAAGAATGTCGCCATCTCTAAATAAGAAATAATCCTTGTGGTCTAGAACTACTTTGGTGCCTCCATATTCTGGAAGAACTTTGTCTCCAACTTTCACCCTAACTGGTTGAATCTCTCTACCTTTTCCTTTAGAGCCTGATCCAACAGCTACTACTGTTGCTTGCAATACTTTTCCTTGAGATTTTTCTGGAAGCATAATGCCTCCTTTGGCTACAGTTTCCACAGCACTCCTTTCAACTAATCCTCTGTCAAAGAGGGAAGGAAACTTTCTAAATGCCTGTCCTGCCATTGCCGCTGCAGTTCGTGTACTCTGTGCAAGGAGGGACCTGCCTCGGGCAGAGTTTTTAAATGACAGTCTCTTCTGTTTGCTTTCTCAAAATTAAAATCTCAGGTTAAGAACAGGAGGAGGCAACCAGAAGTCTTAACTACCTTCGAGCTGGACTCCAGGCTGCAGATTCCCTGTGGCCCCGCGCTCAGGAGTCTGGGTCTGGCGGGGAGGGCTGTGTGCGCTGCGGCCTCTCCGTCAGCTGTGAGCAGTGATGGGGTGAGGGCGGGTCCCCCACACAACCCAGGCACCCAGGGGCCACGGACCTCGGCCAGGAAACAAGGTGGTGACATAAGGTGGGACAAAGCATCGCCGTCACATAGAAGGAAGTGAGGAGAGGTCCAGAGTTCTGTGCCTGGTGGCTATTGTCCGATGGAGCGGGATGAGGTGTCAGCCTGGTGGCCAAGCTTGTCGCCACCTGCTTCTGGAGCCAGACCACCCTCCATCCCAGGCTACCTTTGTCTCCACCAGGGTCCCAGGCCCAGACTTGGCCCAAGACACAGACTAATTTTCTTCAGAAGATCAGAAGTTCAAACGTACCTTGCTGAGGCCACCTACTGTATGTAGGTCACACAACGGGGAGGTGTTCACTTTTATTTACCTGTCTCCTTCCCAGTTTCTTTCCTGTTAGCCATCACAGCCCCATCTTCCACACATACACACACTCACAGAGACACACACAGACACACACACATGCACACATCTTAGTGTGTTTTGGATCCAGACGATGGGATCCGGTCTCACCACCCCTAGGACGCAGTTTCTTCTGGGACTTTCCCGTATTTACAAAGAAAACACGTTCCTCACACTTGCTCCTGAGTTCATGCCCCTCCCTTGAGAAGTGTTCTTAAGGCCTTGGAGCCAATAAGCCCATTGTGGCCCCTGGGGGGCGGAGTGGGCAGCAAGAACAGATCTCAGTCAAGTGTGGGGTTTCACACCTGGGCTCTGCAGCCCAGGCATTTCACTATGGGATTGGTGGCTGTTAGCGATGCCTTGTGAAATCCGGCCCGGGTTGCGGGTGTCACTACTTGGCATCAAATAGAAACCATCAGTGTGGGCTCTCCACCTAAGGGTCGGTGCTGTTCCATGAGGGGGTGGTGTCCGTCCTGTGTCTTGTGGGCAGTGAGTGGCGGTGCCGTAGGCCGCATTAAAGTCACTTCACGCCCTCTTCGTGCTGGTGCCGCGGGCCCGGCCCGCTGACTTCCACTGCACATGAACCAGGTCAGTAACATGAACCTGCCGGGCGATGTGAGAATGAAATGCGATGAGCCTGTGACCGACCCCGTGTGACGCACAGAGGGGTGCACCTCAGCCTGATGCCGTGAGAATCCCCTGGAACTTTGCATGCCCAGTGCCCCGCCTCCTGACATGGGAGTCTGTAGAGCCAGGCCTGGGCACCAGGAGTCCTTACAGGTCCCCTGGTGATTCTGGGTGCAGCCAGGGAGGGGAGCAGGCATCTAGAAGAGTGACCGATGCCAGTTGTGATGTAGCTGGGTCCCCTGACTGCCCTTCCTCAGGGGCAGTGGCTCTAGTCTGGGCTCTGTGCTCTCCAGCCATTCTCTTTCCAGTTCCCTTCATGCCTTCCATCCTTCTCCCTCTGTTGCATTCCACGAACCCTACCAACTTTTCCCTGCTCTATTTTTTGTCCCCCCCAGAATGAGGTTGTCACTTCAGCTCCATACACTGCAGCATGCCATGCGGCATCCCTCAACTTGTGTAGATAAGGGAAGCTGGAAAGAGCTGGGCTCACAAGCAAGTCTCTCTCACTGGCTTTGCTGGAACAGTTTTCTAGTATTAAAGAGTGAGGAGGCTCCCTTCTGAAAACTTGGGCCCTTGTGGATTTCCAATATGGATTTTCCCCCAAATATAAGATACTCAGAGACTAGCTTTCTCCAGAGACCAAGGTCACTAGCCAGGTGACTCTGTAAGGACCACTATGTGTGGGAGTGTCCTGTTGTTGTCGTTGGGGGTGGGGGTGGGGGTGGAGGGTGCATCAGAGGGCTCTACCCTCACCCCCCAGTATAGATGTTTTTATTGTTTCCTTCTTCTGCTGTCTTACCTTTTTCTATACCTTGTTATATTTCACTTTGCACTGAATATTTTATTTAAATATTTTTTGTAGAAATAACTTGACTTTATCCTCACAGGAAATAATTTTTGTTTGTTTATACCACGTACCTGGGAGTGTTAAATGCCCAACTGATGAGACTGAGCTACAGTTCATGTGGCAAACTGAATCACTTTTACTCTGAAGGGATGGCTCTTTGTGGTCCCTATCCATGGTAGGGGTGACTTACCAGCACCCTTTCTTCGGCAGGTTCCAAATTCTGACTTTTGTCCCTCAGTCCCACAAAACCACCAAAAGTACAGCCAGGCCTCTGTCAGCCTTTTCTGGATCAGTAAATGCCTTAGGCGGGGGTCCCTAACCCCCAGGCCATGAACCTTACACGTCTGTGGCCTGTTAGGAGGTGAGCTGCATATAGTCTTTGCAGCCACTCTCCAGCGCTGGTGTCACTGCCTCAAGTCACCCCAGATCCTCAGGCATTAGATTCTCATAAGAGCACCAGTCCCTGGTGCCAAAAATGTTGGAGACCACTGCAAAAGCAGTCCTCTCAGCTTCTCACACCTGTCTAGGTTTCTGGTCTTTCCCAGCTCTTAGCTTGGTAGTTACTCATTGTTTTGTTAACTCTTTGATGTTCTTGAGACTATCTTAGAACATTTTGCCCAACTTTTTTAGTTGTCTTTCCGGGGAACAGCTGCTGTACCTTACCCCGTCCTCCATTACAGGAAGTAGAACTCCCGGTTCCTATGGCTGCACAGGGTGTTGATAGTAATATCTGGTCTGTTTGCAGCCTCTGTGGCTTAGCTCACACCTAAGGATAGGGAGATAGCAGTACCAGCATCTCCTCCCACTTCTCCCAGTGCTGTGAGGTCTCCCTTTCCCATCAGGCAGTATGTTATGCCCTACTCAGGTTGATGTGGCTTAGGTAAACCAGGAGAAGAAAAGTTAGCTTTAGAAGTGACAGTAAGAAACTGTTTCCTCCCACTGTTCCATGCCCCTCCATGGAGAAGAGGGATCAAGCGAATGAGTGGAGAGAACTGACTAGAAATGAAAGTAAACGGGTTAGGGGTTATTGAGCATCCGTTGCATGTTCAATTACATTCCAGGAACAGACATTGTGAACCCATTGAGTACTAGGTGCTGGAAGGAGACTCAAAAGGGGGTGAGTAAATCAGTCTTGGTCTAGGATAAAGAGAAAAACCACACAGTAATTTGAACAGAGAAAAGTTAAATCTAAAAAAGTATTATGTATAAGAGAGGATTGGAATAATCAGGAATTGGCTAGCAAGAATAAAGACAACTCTAAAGAATACAGGAATAACAGATCTAAGGAACAGCTACTACCTCTAGGGCTGAGAGTGCACTGAAGAGGCACAACTACAACTCAAAGAATGAGACAAGTCACTGGGGTGCTGCACTGGTGGAACTTGATGGAAATATACCCTGTAGTGTGTGTGTGTGTGTGTGTGTGTGTGTGTGTGTGTGTGTGTGAGCCGCACTCTGCAGCAGCCTGCCTAGAAAGCAAATGGGAACCAAGAAGCAAAACTCGATTCTTCTACAGTCTCTCTCCAGCACATCCTACAGAAAAAAAGCTTGAATTGTGCTACTTGTGAAGGGAAAAATATTTAAAGGGCCCATATTCATTTTCATAGAGCAAGCAAAAGGGACGAATTTGAAGCTGAGAAGCAATAAATGCATAACCAGCTCAGTGCATTGTTTCACTATTCACCTCCCCCATGCAGCCTCCTACACTCATTTACACCTCATACAATAGCAAAGCAGCTCTGCATTTCTACCTAATAAGATACAATTTTCCTTTTTGCAGATGAAGAAATTCTCACCCTTCCCCCACCTCAGATGAGGAAACATACTGTGCCAAGGGTCACTGTATAACTGACGCAGTGAAAAAAAACCCCAAATTCCAGACACTGGGTGCTTTATAACATTTACTTAGAACCCTGTGAGGGAAATGCTATTTTAAACATTAATAATATGTGATGCTGCTCTCCAGGAACTTAGGAGAGAAGCATGTTGACAAATATTTCTTTTTTTCCCAATTTTGTTAAAAAATATAATTTACATACATACACACGCATATGAGAGAAAATGAAATGCTAATAGCAGTTACCATCTACAGAGTTAGCATTTCAAGGGGTATTGATGGATAGTCATAGTTTTTATCTTGCTATTTTTTTCTGTATTTTCTAAATTTTCTATAATGAACTATTACCTTGAGGAAAAATATATTATTTTAAAAAACAACCTATATACTCTTGAAAACTAAGCCCAAAATGGTTACACTTATTTTCATCTTCACTGTCAAAAGAAAGTGGTTTTTAAAAATTTTATTTATTTGTTTTAATTAGTTTCAAGTATATAGTACATTGGTTAGACATTTATATAGTTTATAAAATGATCTCCCTAATTTATCCTTCTCTCCTCTGGTTTTCCACCTAGCCAATATATTAATGCTAACTGCATTCCCTCTGCCGTACTCCCCACCTCCATGACCCTCTATCAACTAATTTGTACTTCTTTAATCCTTCACCCCAACCCCAGCCCCCCAAACCCCCCTCCCCTCTGTTCATCACCAAATTGTCCACTATATTTGTGAGTCTGTTTTTGATTAGTTTGTTCTTTTTGTTCCTTAGATTCCACATGTAAGTGAAATCATATGGTATTTATCTTTCTCTGTCTGACTTATTTAACTCAGCATAATAACCTCTAGGTCCATCCATGTCATTGCAAATGGTAGGATTTCCTTTTTTTAATGACTGAGTAATATTCCATTGTATATATGAACCATAATTTCTTCATCCAGTCGTCTGTTGATGGGCATTTAGGTTGCTTCCACATCTTGGCTATTGTAAATTGTGCTGCCATGAATATTGGGGTGCATAATCTTTACAAATTATTGTTTTTGTTTTCTTTGGATAAATACCCAGAAGTGCAATTGCTGGGTCAAAAGGTATATTCATTTTTAATTTTTTGAGAAACCTCCAGACTGTTTTCCAAAGTGAATGTACCAAATTGCAATCCCACCAACAATGTATGAGGGTTCCCTTTTCAAGAAGGCTACTATTTTTGATTTGCTTTTGTGAGTTCTTTTTAACTGAGTCCAATTTATTTATTTCATTTTCATTTATCTTCTTTTTTGAGCTTACTGTTAAACCTGAATATTTTTCATCTGGGGAATGCTTGACTGGTTTTCTGTACATGGCTCTTCCATCAACTGATGCTGGTTCTTCATCTGCTTTGGCAGTTTTTATTTCTGCTTTAATTTTCATGACTTCTTCAACTTACAGGTCTCCCTTTTTAAAAAACTACCATTCGGGGCTGTTTATCTTCTTTGTCACAGTGATTACAATTTCCATCTGGGAACTGAGGCTAGATTCTCTCCATCCCGCCAATGGGTTCTTCCTGTAACCCACCGTTCTCCAAGCAGGCCAGGAATGCCGGCTCAGCTAGCCGCACATACGACACCTAGTTCCATTTGCTCACGGCTGCTCTGGGGAAAAACTGGCTTGACAAAGATTTCTAATATCAGGCAGTGATTCAAATGCTAAAAGGAGGTGAAGGTAACCCGCTGCAGAATCCTAGAGAAGAAGCTACTCATTCTTACCAGTGAGGTATAGGAAAGTGTGTTGTTGTAGATATTATTAGAACAGATGTAGCACTGAACAGGCTTTGAAAGATGTGAAACTTTTCCAGAAGCAAATTGAGTGGGAGATAGAATAACATAGGGCATGTGATTTTCTGTGCAGTGGGGTGGGGGGTGATGCGGGTGTTCAAATCATAACCCTGCCACCAACCAGACTTCTGGTTTTGAGCACGTTAACATTAAACTCTCCGAGCCTCAGTTCTCATCTTTGAAATGGAACAATAATACCGACATCTTACATAAGGACCACATAAGATCAGACGTGTTTAATGGCTGGCTTGTGGTGAGTGCTCGGTAAATCGTAGCTATTATTATTTTATGGAGGAATGAAGCACACGGCTGTTTGGAAAATGGCAAGTACAAAGCACTACAGCTGAAGGGTGACATGGATTTAGTGGGCCTCATTAGGGGCACATTTTAAAAGTTGGATTATTTTCAGATTTGTTCCAAAGCTGGCATTGGGCCTGAGTATGCAACTCGGAAAACATTAGATAGTCTGAATTCAAATCTCTTACATTCTACACTTTTTAATGATGTTTTATGTGTGAAGAGCATTTTCAGAAGAGCAAAATTATACCGGTGGTTACCGGTTCATATATATATATATTTAAGTACACTTTAAAAAACATACAAATATATATGTTTAGAAACATACGAATATGGTGGGGGCGGCAAAGCGTCACACTTGGCGTCATCCCTGCCCCCCACCCCCCACCTTGGCGCTCACTGGCTAAGTGGCACTGCGCAGCCGCAGAAACGTCTCCTAGGCTTCGAATCCTGCGCGTTCGGTCGAGTGCTTCAGTCTGCCGCAGTCGTTCCGTGGGTAAGGTCGCACTCCAGCCGCAGCGCAGACACGGCGCCTGAGACGCTCAGAGCCTTTCTTCTGCCTCATGATGTCTGAGGAACAGGGTAAGGAACCCTCCCCGAAACTGCCCCAGTCACTTCTGCCTCTTAAAGGGTTCAGGGAAAGGGTCTGGGAGGGTTTGCCCCGAATCCGCCTAGAGGGCTACACAGACCACCGTGGGACTGGTTGGCCATCGACCAAGGCCTGTCCGTCGTACCCCTATAGGTCAGTGAGCATGTGGGAATGTAGATGTGGTGGGTAGGATCTAGCCCTGGGTCCAGGGTGTCCCCTGGGCTCGATGTGTCCTAGAGACTTGTGGTTTCCCCGGTGTTCATGGCGTCCCAGAGGTTGGCGGTATCTTTAGGGTTTATGGTGTCTCAGGGACTCGACGTGATCCTGAGGCTCATGGCGCCTCAGTTCTGTGGTGTTATAGAGGTTTAAGGTGATCCTGGGGCTCATGGCACCTCAGGTTTGTGGTGTTGTAACGGTTCGAGGTGATCTTGGCGCTCATGGCGCCTCAAATTTATGGCGTTATAGCGGTTTGACGTTGCCATGGTGTTATAGCGGTTCGACGTTACCATGGTGTTACAGCGGTTCGACGTTACCCTGGCGCTCGCGGCGCTTCAGTTTTATTCGTTATAGCGGTTCGACATGACCCTGGGGCTCGTGGCCCCTCAGGTTTGTGACGTTATAACGGTTTGAGGCGATTCTGGGCTCGTGGCGTCGCCCAGGTTTATCTCGGAGTCCTAGGGGCTCGAGGTGAACTTGGCGCTCGTGGCGCCACCCAGGTTCATGGCGTCCTAGTGTCTCGAGGCGATCCTGGTGCTCGTGGCGCCCCTCGGGTTTATGGAGCCCTAGGGGCTCGAGGTGAACCTGTTGCTCGTGGCGCCACCCAGGTTTATGGAGTTCTACTGTCTCGAGGTGAACTTGGCGCTCGTGGCGCCGCTTCGGTTCATGGCGTCCTCATGTCTCGAGGTGAACCTGGCGCTCGTGGCGCCGCTTGAGTTCATGGCGTCCTAGTGTCTCGAGGTGAACCTGGCGCTCGTGGTGCCGCTCGGGTTTATGGAATCCTAGTGTCTCGAGGTGAACATGGCGTTCGAGGCGCCGCTCGGGTTTATGGAATTCTAGTGTCTCGAGGTGAACCTGGCGCTCATGGCGCCGCTTGGGTTCATGGCGTCCTAGTGTCTCGAGGCGATCCTGATGCTCGTGGCGCCACTCAGGTTTATCGTGTCTCGGGGTTTGGGGTGATCTGGGGCTCACTGCATTTCCGGGATTCATGGTGTCCCAGGGGCTCGAGGTGACGCTGTGCTCGTGACGTCAGCGTTCGGAATGTCCGGGCCTGGTGTCTGCACGAGGGCCAAGATTCTTTCCAGGACACCCCACGTGAAACAATCTCCGCCATCTCTGCTCTGGAGGCTGGGCCACCGCAGTGCATTTCTGGTGCCCTCCAGAGGAGGGCTTCAGAGCTGGTCCATTAGGCCGCACTTGTTCTTTGAACTTTTTTCAAGGCCTCGTGGGCACCCCCTCAAGCCGCTGCTGAGCACCGCCCCTTGCGAGCGGTCTGCACTTTGCAGCCTCAAATTTCAGCAGCGCCGTGGTGGCATGGTTTGAGGTGGTTCCCACAGCCTCTCCGAGGGTGCTACCGCCTGTTAGCTTATATTGGCCTCTTATCGAGTAACTGGTGCTGACTTTCTGGGACTGTGTTGGTCTTTTATCCTTTCTTTTTCCTGTTGGAGGAGGTAGGAGTCCAGGAAGGACAAAGACTCTCTCAGACTGTATGTAGAATTTTGAGTTTAAAGGATCGGTGAACTAACGAGTTGATTCGTTATGACATCTGAGATCGAGACGTTGATTTTGAGGCTTTGATGGTAACCACGTTTGGTCAAAAACAGATAGTGCAGGCTTGCTATTTTATTGTAAATATGTAAACGAGGAAAAAGAAATTAAAAATGTGGGTGTAGAGAAGTCTCCGTGTATAGAGCCTGATGCAGGAGTCAAAGAATACCGAAATATGTGAGGACCCCGGTAAAGCAAGGGAACACTTCTGTGCATGCTACAGGGCGCGTGCTGCCTGCTACACGGTTGAACACGGTCGTTTGATAAAAAAAGCCTCCAACTTAGTCTGTTGGGGATCACTTCCTTCCCTCCTCTACCCGGCTCTTTCTGAATTTGGACTGGTCTAGAGTTTTATAACATGAAGTGGTAAACTGGTTTAAGGTTTATAAGTAGTGATTTTACACACACCTTTTCTGCATAGTATTTTATAAAGCAGGACACAAGCTCAAGTCAGTTTCGAGGCTGCCTGCAGCAAGCTCTGGATGATGGGATACAGTCTGGTGGCATTATACCTCTTTTGGCCGACTTTGTAAAGTTTGATATGAACAACAGAAGGGCAGAAGGGCTGCTTTTGGAAATCCTGACAGAAGATTTAGAAAGTGATTGTTCAGTGTATTGACTCACAGTTTTGCTAAAAAATCTGACCGGTATGGCCATTGTAATCTGCCATTTTGCTGGTTATTCCTTGTGGTGGTCATCATGTGGAAAGTAGGTTTCAGCCTTCATCATTGTGAACTATGCCTTATCTGATAAGTTCATGGCAACTTAGTTCCTTGTACCTTGGGAGCATAATCTTCAAAAAACTTATGAATGTTATAAATCTGTTGATATACAAAAGCTTGTCTTAAAAAATAAAATTTCAATTACTTTTGTTATTTTCTTATGATTATAAAACCTAAAGTTTATTGTAGAGAAGCTTAACAAATACAGAGTAGTCCAATGAAGATAATTTTGCACTCAGAGATAGTAGCACAGAGATAACCATTGGTATGTTTCCTCCTACTCTGAAAGTTAGGATTGTAGTGAATTTTTCGGCTTTGAATCTTTTCCCCCCTTTAACATTATTTCACAAGCATTTTTAATATTAATAAGTCTTTGAGAATGTGCTTTTCATTGGCTGCATATCATTTCATCATATGGAAATACCATAATTTATTTAACCAAATCCCTTTTGTTAGAGAACAAATTTGGAAGTTCATGGTCATCACAGAGTCTAGCTATGTAACATCATTTGTATAATTTAAAAGATAAAAACACAGAAGGATGGGGAGTACAGCATAGGGAATGTAGTCACTAGTATTCTAATGGCTATATGTAGAGCCAGATGGGTGATTGTGTCTGTATACATACATATAAACATACATATATATTTCAGAACCTCATACTAAGCAATTGATTTCTTAGCTAGCTTGCAATGATTAGAGATATGAAAATATTTAATGTAATTTTTCAGCTAAAATATATTTTTTAAATAATCCATAACTTTATAAGGTAGTTTCCTCTAGAAACTGTTTATTTAATGTGGTATCTAACCTAAACTTTCTCTTTTTTATTCTTAGATTATATTGTTGTAACTATTGATGATGACAGTGATAACAATAATGACGAGGATGATGATGATGTCGTAGTAATAGAAGATTCTGAAACAGAGTCTACTGAGAACACAGATTCCACTGATAGCATGCTGCCCCCACAACCAAATTTTCAAGGCAGCAGTGATAACTATCAGCCACCATACCAAATGTCATATGGTAATTTTGTTAAATTTCCTCCTGTGTGAAATTTTGCTTCTGGTCCTCTTTTCCAGTAAATTGCTTAAATATTCCTATGTGTTTTATATTAATTAGTAATTAGCAGAAGGCCATAATGTTTACTTGTGCTTGCATTTTACCTTCATTTAAGCTTTGTCATGTTTCCTTTTCTATTTTTGCTCTACAGAGGGTGGGGAAGTAGCCTCAGAAAGCATTATGGAGAATATATTCTTTCTCTGAAAAATTCGTGCTTGGCAATTATAATTATAACTGTGTGGTGACAAAGTAAAAGCTGAATTTATGGGAAAAAACAGGTTGGGTCAAAGTTTCCTGGAACAGATGACATGTTTGCCTATATGGAAGGTCTCAGAGAGTCGACAAAAAACTAATAAGCAATTATAGCAAGATTGTAGGATACAAGGTTAATATGCAAAAGTGAATCCTTTTTCTGTATACCAGCAATAAACAATTAGAACTTGAAATTAAAAATAGCACCATTTACATTAATACCCCAAAAAGAGTCCATGGGAAATGAAGTCCTGCATCAATAACTACAGTGATGGAAATGTGAGGCCATTCACCTCACTTGTATACAGAGAGCCAAGAGACATTAACCCCTTGGAACATTTCTTCAGTAGCTATATGACAATTTGTTCTTTGCCTTTTGCTTAGAGAACTGGGTTTCCTACTCTTTAAAATATTGAAATGTTTGCTTAGTTTAGAGGTTGGCACACTTTCTGTAAAGGGCCAGATAGTAAATATCTTAGGCTTTGCAGCCATAAAAGCTCTGTCACTACTCCACTCTGCTATTGAAGCTTAAAAACAGCCTGTACATAAATTGATGAGTGTAGCTATGTTTCAGTAAAACTTTATGGACACTGAAATTTGAATTTCTTATAATTTTTCTATTTCAATGAAGTATTCTTTTTTTTTTATTTTTTAAATCACTTAGAGATGTAAAAAAAATCTTAGCTCATGGGCTATACCAAAAAAACAAGCGGTAAGGTGGATTTGGTCTACAGGCTATAGTTTGTGGAACCCTGATCTAATTGATGCCAAAAACCCTTTTGATACCACTTGTTATTTGTTCTGGTTCTAAAAATATGTGCAGGACCAGCAGGTACTTCTTTTGTGTGTTATGTCTGGCTGGCTCCAACAGTACTCCTTAGTGGGAATGAACAAGAGAAGCATTTTCAAATGTGGATACCTATTTTTTTTTTTATCATTTCTACTTCTAGGAATTTATCCCATAGAACTACTTGCACAAGTGCAAGACTGTTCAGCAGTTTTTTTTGCAAGAGCAAAGCTTTAGAAGTAACTTGAATATTCATGAATCAGCGACTAGTTAAATGAATCATGGCCTGTCTGCATGATAGGAAACTAAGAAGCTGCTAAAGTAGTTTTAGTATATCTAAAAGTATTGGTTTGGAAAGACCAATGCACATTTAGTGAAAAAAATGAGGTTGCAGAGCAGTATTTATAGTCTGATCCCTTTTATTTATCTAACAAAAATTCAGAATAGGAGACTTCAGTAAAGTTAGTCAGGTAAATATTGTTTTTATTGTGGTAAAATATACATACATCATAGTTTTCATTTTAACCTTTTGTAAGTGTACAATTTAGTAGCATTAAACAGCCTAATAGCTCTGGCTAGAATTTTCAGTATAATGTTGATACCAGTGGTGAAAGTAGGCACCCTTGTCTTGTTCCTAAGCTTAGAGGGAAAGCTTTCAGTCATTCAACATTGAGTATAGTGTTAGCTGTGGGTTTTCATAAGTACACTTTATCTGGTTGTGAAATTTTCCCTCTTCCTAGTTTTTTGAGAATTTTTATAATGAAATGGTGTTGGATTTTTGTCAAACGCCTTTTCTGCATCAATTGAAATCATAGTTTTTTTTCCCCCTTGGTTTTATTAATGTGATGTGTTACATTGATGAGTTTTCTTATGTTGAACTACCCCTGCATTCCTGAGATGAATCCCCCTTGGTCATGGTAGGTAATCCTAATATGCTGTTGGATTAGATTGGTTAATGTTTTTTTTTGTTGTTGTTGAGGATTTTTTTCATCTATAACAGATATTGGCTTATAATTTTCTTTTCTTGTAATGTCTTTATCTGACTTTGGTATCAGAGTAATTCTGGCCTCATAGAATGATTTAGAAAGTATATGCTCTTCAGTTTTTTTGCAAAAGTTTGAGAAGGATCATTGTTAATACTTTAAATCTTTGGTAGAATCTACCAGTAAAAGCCCTGTAATCCAGGCCTTTTCTTTGCTGGAGGGTTTGTGATGACCAATTCAATCACTTTACTTGTTATAGATCTGTTGAGATTTTCTATTTTTTCTTGAGTCAGTTTAGATAATTATTTAAAGTATAAGAATGAATTGCTTTCTCTAAAATTCAGCCAGGACTCCAATTCAATTTGAGTTGGCATTCTGAGAACATATCCATATTAAATTTATTAAGGTTGTAAATATGTGAATTAACTTTTTTATGTGTTGCTTTTCAGGAGTTGAAGGTTTAGAAGAGCTAAGTAACCAACCAATTTCACAAATGAACCATCCAGCAAGTTTAAAAAGATTGAACCCCAACTCAGCAGAAGCAGAGTTTATCCCATCGTACAAAAACAGACAATTCTCTAATTCAAAAGAGGATGATATGGTTTGTATAGTAAAGTGAAAATCTTTATTTTTTTAAATTCTGCTTTCTTTTTTTAAAAAAGCGAGTTTAATTTCATACAGTAAAATGCACAGATCTTAAGTATATAGCTCAATGAGTTTTGACAAATATGTATACCCACCCCCATCAAGATAAAGAACATTTCCATCATTGCAGAAAGTTGCCTCATACTTCTTTCTCATAAGTCCCCACCCTCCTCAAACCTTTGAGAAATATTATTCTGATCTTTTTTTAATCATAGATTAGTTTTGCCTGCTTATAGAACTTAATGTAAATAGAATCTTACAGTGCACACTCTTTTGTGTTACAATCTCTTTTCCTTAGAATAATATTTTGGAGAATCATCTGGTTGTAGCAGTATTTCATTCTTGTTTATTGCTGATCAATATGCCATTGTGGGAATATCCATAATTTGTTTATTCATTCTCCTTTTGATGGACATTTGAGTTGTTTCCAGTTTCTGGCCACTATGGGTAAAGTGACTATGAACATTATTATGGAAGTCTCTTTGTGACCATATGTTTACATTTAACTTGGGTAAATACTCAGGAGTAGAAATACTGGGTCATAGGGCAGATGAAAGTTTATCAAAAACTGCCATATGGTTTTCTGAAGTGGTTGTACTGTTTTCATTTCCATCATATTCTGCTATGCTTTTTCATCTCTGAAGTTGAATAAAATAGATTATTAAACTATATATAATTTGACTTAACAGAAAATGCATTTATTTCCTTACATAAGATTGAGGATAATAATACCACATAAGTATTATAGGCAATTTTCTTAACTTTTGTGAGCTCCAATATTTTCATCTTTGGGGATAATATTAATTGCCTACCAAGAGCCATGGTTCCTGACATAACTATGTGAAAGTACTTTAAAAAGCATAGAGTAAGATGACAATATTGTTTTTATAATTAATATGTATTATAATTCCATATAATTTTTGCTAATTTTGTAATACAGGGCTAATTCAGGTAATTTTGAAAACAAAGATATTGATAACTACTTGATATGTTTTTTAAAATAATTAAAAAATTTTTCAGTTACAGTTGGCATAAATCTCATATTAGTTTCAAGTGTATAACATGGTGATTAATCATTTACATAACTTATGAAGTGATCATTGCAATAAATCTAGTACCCATCTGACACCATGCACATTTATTACAATATTATTGACGATATTCCTTGTGCTATACTTTACATCCCCATGACTTTTTAAATTACCAATTTGTACTTCTAACCCAATTCTCCTGTTTCACTCACCTCCCAACTCTCCACCCATATGGCAACCCTCAAAATGTTCTCTGTATCTATGAGTTTGTTTCTGTTTTGTTTATTTTGCTTAGATTCCACTTGTAAGTGAAATCATATGGCATTTGTCTTTCTCTGTCTGACTTACTCCACTCAGCACAATACCCTCTAGGTCCATCCATGTTGTTGCAGATGGAAAGATTTTATTCTTTTTCATAGCTAAGTATTATTTCATCATATATATGTACCACCTCTTTTTCCATTCATCTATTAATGGACATTCAGGTTGCCTTAATATCTTGGCTATTGTAAATAATGCTGCAGTGAACATATGGATTCACTCATCCCTTCAAAAGTAGTGTTTTGGGTTTCTTCAGATGAATATCCAGAAATGGGATTACTGAGTTCTTCTTTGTCTCTTGTTATAGCTTTTGTTTTAAAGTCTGTTTTGTCTGGTAAAGTATTGTTACCCTAGCATTTTTTTTCCATTTCTATTTTCATGAAATATCTTTTTCCATCCTTTTTCTTTCAATCTGTGTGTTTTTTGATCTGAAGTGAGTCTCTTGTAAGCAGCATATAGAAGGGTCTTTTTCTCTTATCCATTCAGCCATCTTATCTTTTGATTGAAGCATTTAATCCATTTACATTTAAAGTCATTGTTGATAGGTGTGTACTTATTGCCATTTTATTATTCATGTTTTCAATCTTTTTTTTTTTCTTGAAGAAGTCCCTCTAATATTTCTTGTAATACTAGTTTGGTGTTAATGAACTCCTTTTCATTTTTCTTGTCTAAGAAGCTCTTTATCTGTCATTTGATTCTAAATGATAACTTTGCTGGGTAGATAAATCTTGGTTGTAGGTCTTTGCTTTTCATCACTTCAAATATTTCCTGCCAATCCCTTCTGGCCTGCAAAGTTTCAAAGTTGAAAATCAGCTGCTAGTCTTATGGGAGCTCCCTTGTATGTAACTGCTTTTCTCTTGCTGCTTTTAAGATTCTCTTTGTCTTTAACCTTTGGCATTTTAATGATGATATGTCTTGTTTGGGACTCTCTGTGCTTTCTGGGCTTGTATGTCTATTTCCTTTGCCAGGTTAGGGAACTTTTCCATCATTATTTCTTCAGATAGGTTTTCAATTACTTGCTCTCTATTCTCTATGATGCGAGTGTTGGTATGGTAGATGTAGTCCCAGAGGCCCCTTAAACTATCCTCAA
Source organism: Eidolon dupreanum (assembly GCA_028627145.1). NCBI lineage: Eukaryota > Metazoa > Chordata > Mammalia > Chiroptera > Pteropodidae > Eidolon > Eidolon dupreanum. Next base: position 7,141,911 of record CM053505.1, on the reverse strand, counting down.
TTTTTTGGATTTTTTTTTCTTGTTGCTGTTAGGTTGAGTGTTTTCTGCTATCTTATCTTCTAAATTGCTGAGTTGATCCTCTGCTTCGTCTAATCTATTGTTGATTCTCTCTAATGTATTCTTCATTTCAGTTATTGTATTCTTCATTTCTGACTAGTTCTTTTTTATGTTTCCTATCTCCATTTTTATTTATATATCTTTGTTTTAAGTTATCACTGAGTTCATCTACTCTTCCCCAAGTTCATTGAACATCCTTATAACCAGTGTTTTGAACTCTGTGTCTGTTAGATTGCTTGTCTCCATTTTGTTGAATTCTTTTTCTTGAGCTTTGTTCTATTCTTTCATGTGGGACATGTTTTTTTGTCTCCCCATTTTGAATGCCCCTCCTGTTTTTGGTTCCATGTATTAGGTAGAGCTGCTTTGTCTCCCTATCTTAGTAGGGTGGTTCTATGTAGTAGTATGGAGCCCACTGGTGCAATCTACCTGGTCAGCTGTGTGGGTTGTGTGTGCCTGCTTCCTATTGTAGTTGACTTTTGGTTGCTCTGCACATCAGTAGGAGAGATTGATTCTCGGGCTGATTGGTTGTGAGGACTGACTGGTGAGGGGCTGGAGCAGGATTCACTTTAGCAGGGCTGTGGCGCCTGCCCAGTTTGCCCTTGGGTGTGTTGTCCTCAGATGCAGCCCTGGGTGGTGCCCTGGATTGGTCTGAAGCAGGCCACTGGGCATGCTGGCTCTGGGGCCTCCTAGGAGGGGCCCTGACACAGCTCCAGTTTAGCCACAGCCTGTGCCCCACCTAGGGTCACCTTGCAAGAATCACAGAGCAATCTGCAGATGGCCACCACCCGTGCTGGGCTTGGAGGTGCCTCGAGAGACCAAGCCATAAACTGAGGGCAGCTGCTACCTGTGCTGGACTTGGGGCTGCACAGCAAGAGGTACAGGGCACGCCAAGGTCAGATAGTGCTTGTTTGGGTTTGTGAACCATTGAGAAACGTTAGGAAAGTCTGCAGCATGAGCCCAGACAGACTATTTGTATGGAAAAACCACTGAAAGTGGCTTGGATGGGCCTACATGTTGAGGGTGGGTGGGCAGGGTTTCAGGGAATCACCTGGGTGGGGTGACCTGTGTTAGCCAAGTTGATGTTGACTCAGACATGCTGCCACCTGCATCTGCATGCTGGGAGTAGGGAGGGCTCAACAAAGGAACAATGGCCTCTGCCAGCACTTCTGTCTGGGAGAAAACTACCTCTCCAGCCCTCACCCTGAAGCCAGATAACTCAGTTCCTCCCTGTATGTCTCTGGTACCTTTCAAGCTGCTGCTCCAGCACTGGAGCTCAGAGTGACTGAGTCTGTCAGTTATTAAGTCTGCACACAGGCCCCTTAAGAGAAAGCTCTGCTATTCCCACTGCCCTCCATCTCACTCCTCACTCAGCCACAATCTTTGCTGGTTTTTACAGCCAGAAGTTGTGGGGACTTCTCTTCCTGGCACTGAAACCCAGAGCTGGGGAGCCCAGTGTGGAGCCAGGACCCCTCACTCCTCCAAGGGGACCCTTGCATCTAAGATATTTTTTTTTCTGATTCTCAACCTCTACACGTGGGTGTGGGACCAGCTCATTCCAGGTCTCTGCCCTTTCTACCAGTCTTGAGGTGGCCTCTTCTGTGTCCCCAGTTGTAGGACTTCTGTTCAGCTAGACTTCAGGCAACTTCTAATGATGATTGTTCTGTAGTTTAGTTGTAATTTTGATGTGATTGTGAGAGGAGGAGGTAAGTGCAGTGTTAACCTATTCCACCATTTTGACTAGAAGCCTACTTGATATATTTATATTTAAATTATTTGTATAGTCTGCAATTCATCTTTAGAATAAAGAGTTATTATACTTAAATGTAATTGTTATTTGCTGTCTATTTACTTATTTTATCCTGTTTTAGTCCGGAAAAGGATTTAATTAGAGTTTAATTTATTAAGAAAAATAGGTGCGTAAGTTTCCTCTTTTGTCCACAAAGTGTCACTGTTGGATTATTTGAAAATCAAAAGCCGTATAACATTTGGTTCTTTGTTTGCAGTTAAAAGTACTTCCTTTTAAAGCACTTTTGGTGCCAGATTATTGGAAGACTAGTCTGTCCTACCCTGAAGTATGTAAGGGTTAAGCTTGGTGAAAAATGGTGCCTTTAGTATAGTTGGTTTAATGAGGAAACAGCTCTGCGAGTATCTTTTCTTGCTGCTGTAGTATTTGCGACGGGCAGAGGTACTTTAGGCCTTTGGTGCTGCTTGAAAGTGAAATTAAAGTCTGAAACCTTTCTTTCTTTCATATTTCCTTTTGGTTTATTAATGAATCTTCCCTAGGCAAGAACATGATTGTGAAGAAGGTGGAAGCGTTATTAATACATACATATATATATGTATGTATATATATTTTAATTTATTTTAATTAGTTTCATGTATGCAGTACACTGATTAGACATCTATATAGTTTGTAAAACAATCCCCCCAATTGCTTCCTCCCTCCCCTGACCCTCCACCTAACCGACATATTAATGCTGACTGCATTCCCTATGCTGTGCTCCCACCCCTGTGACCATTCATCAACTACTAATTTGTACTTCTTTAACCCTTCACCCCATTCTCCCAATCCCCTAACCCCCCCTCCCCTCTGTCCAACACTAAATTGTCCACTATATTTGTGAGTCTGTTTTTGATTAGTTTGTTCTTTTTATTCATTAGATTCTGCATATAAGTGAAATCATATAGTGTTTATTTTTCTCTGTCTGACTTAAATATCTTCTAGGGCCACCAAAGCAATATCTTTTTCCATCTCCTTCCTTTTCATATGTAGGGGTCTTGTTATTCTTTCAACCACTCTATCTTTTTGTTGGAACACTTAATTATTTTCCATTTAAGGTACTTATTGATAGGAATGTAGTTGTTACCATTCTTCATTCCTGTTTTGGATACATGATTTTTCTTCTTAAAGAAGTCCCTCTAACATTTCCTGTAATACTGGCTTGGTGGTGATGAATTCTTTTAGCTTATTTTTGTCTAGGAAGCTCTTTATCTGTCCTTCAACTCTAAATGATAGCTTTGCTAGATAAATCATTCTTGGTTGTAGATCCTGGGTCTTCATCCTGTCGAATGTTTTGTGCTAAGCCCTTCTGTCCTGCATAATTTATTTTGAGAAATCAGCTGCCAGTCTTATGGGTTTTCCCTTATAAGTAACTATCTGTTTTTCTCTTGCTGCTTTTAATATTCTTTCTTTGTATTTAAACTTTGACATTTTAATGATAATGTGTCTTGGTGTGGGCCTCTTTGGATCCCCAATTTTTGGAATTCTCTGAGCTTCCTGGGGTTTTATGTCCATTTTCTTCACCAGGTTGGGAAGCTTTCCATCATTATTTCTTCAAATAGCTGTTCAGCATCTTGATTTTCTTCAGTTATGCTGATCAGATGGATGTTTGGACCCTTAATAGTGTCCCATATTTTCCTTAAATTATTATTAAAGTCTTGGCATCTTATCTCTTGCTGTTCTGATTGCATGTCCTTGGCTTTCCTGTCCTCTATATAAGACATTTGATCCTCCTCTTTATTCACTTTGTTTATTCCATTTAATATACTTCTCATCTTAGATAATGTGTTCATTTCAGACTGGTTCCCTTTTATAATTTCCATTTCCATTTTTATGTTTTTTTTAATCTCTTTGTTGAAGTTCTTACTGAATTTAACCAAAAGTCCACTGGGCATCTTTATAACCAGTGTTTTGAACTCTGCATCTGTTAGATTACTTGACTGCATTATATCTGGATCTCTGTTCTCTTTTCTCATATGGTTTCTGTTTCTTTGTCTTCCCATTTTGGCTGCCTTTCTGTGTCTGTTTCTATGTACTAAACAAAGCTCCTAAGTCTCCTGGTCTTATTAGTGAAGATTTGTGAAGTAGGTGTCCAGTGTCACAATCCTGAGAGGGGTTCAGCTGCAAGCAAAACTTAGCTCAATCCTCTACCCTCCGGGGCCACCTGTTAAGATTCAGCAAGCAATCCACAGATGCTGAGCTTATAGTTGCCTCAAAAGGCCATACTAGAAACCGAGACAAGATGCCTCCAGTGTGAGTCTCAGCAAAGAGCATCTGACTCACTGAGGGTACACCTGGATGTTGCTTGGGTGGGGCTGCAAGTTGGGGGAGGCGGGGTTTCAGGGGATCCTCTGGGCAGAGCGACCTCTGTTATCCAGTTTGATGAAGTCACGGCTATGGTGGCACTGTGTCCGCACACAGGTAACTGGGATGGCTCAATAGGGAACAATGGATACTGCCGGCACTTCTGTACAGAGTGAGTCTCACTTGGGCCCTCACTCCAACAATGTCTCTCTGTAAGTCCCCGGTGCCCCGTGGGTGCAGCGGAATCGGCACTGGTGCTCAGAGCAAGCAGGTCTGTCACCACGAAAATGTGGTCGTGGCCCCTTTAAGAGGCTTCTTCCGCTGCCACAGCCTCCATCTCACTCAGTCACTTGGGACCAGGCAGCCACGCGTCCTCACCCCATCCTACCTTCTGCCAGTTGCAGGGTGCTTTCTTGGATTGCTCTCTAGTTGTATGGCTTGTTCACAGCAGGCGATTTTCTCTTACTGCTTTTCCTTGTTTCCATCACAAGTTTGATTTGGTTGCCAGAGGGATAAACAGAGCCTCTATCATCTACGCCATTTTTTTCTCCAATACATATATATTAGACTGAATATTTATGTATATTAATTGCTAATTGCCAAGTATATTCATATTTACTATCATAAAGAAAAATTATTTAAATTCCTTTTAGCTTTCATATACTGTGGAGTTACACCGAAGTCATAAGCTCAAGAAATATTTCTCTCTTGTGAATTTGTATGCTTCGCTTCCTTAACAGTGAGCACCTAATGAGACAGTGAACACTTAACCATTTTATTTCCCTGTTTTCTTTATCTAATAGGAAATTCATAGAAGTTTTGTACCCTGTTCAGTATCTTTTCTAATTTTTGAAATAATTTCAGATTTACAGAAGAGTTGCAAAAATTTTAGAGTTATCATGCATACACTCCAGACAACTTCCCTTAATCTTAATTTACCTGTATAACTTAAAATTATGGTAATTGTATAACCACAGTGCAGTTTTCAAAACCAGAATATCAACTGCAGTCCTTGTTTGAATTTCACCACTATCCCTCCTTCCCTCATCCTTTTTCTACTCCAGTATACAATCCAGTATCCCATTTGGACTTTAGTTGTGTCTCCTTAGTTTCTTCCAGTCTGTGACAATTCCTCATTCTTTACTTTTCTCTCATGACCTTGACATTTTTGATGAGTGTACTCATCAGTTATTTTGTAAAATATCTCTCAATTTTGGTATGTCTGATATTTTCTCTTGAATAGATTGAGATTACGCATTTTTGGCAAGAACAGCACAAAATGGTGTTGTCTCTTCAGTGAATCATATCAGGAGTACATGGTGTCCACATATCTTTTTACTGGTGATGTTAATGTTGATCACTTGGTTAACATGATATCTTTTGGATTTTTGCCCTGTAAAGTTACTGTTTTTTCCTTTGTAATTAATAAATATATTGGGTGGATGAGTACTTTGAGACTGCAAATATACTGTTGCTCCTCAAATTTTTGCCCACTGGTTGAGTTAGCTCACGATTTTACCTGCAACATTCACTATCGTGGTGTTTGCCTAATGGTGACTCTGAATTTCTCTCATTCCTTTGTATTAATTAGAATTCATTTGTAAGGAAGAGCTGTCCTTTCTCCCCCATTTATGTATTTATTCAATTATATATTTTACATTAATATGGACAATAAATGGCATTACGTTTATTATAATAAAATAAATTTATGTTTATTACATTTATTAATTATATTTATTAATACAGTAAATGGCATTTATTGTATTTTTTGAGTAATAATCCAATGTTATAATTATTTTATTGATGAACTTTTCTAGCATTGGCTATTGGGAGCTGTTTCCAGTTGGTTCCTATTGCCTTTTGACATGCTTCTACTTTTTCTGGGCACTTTATTATTTTTTGACATCATAAGATGTTCTAAGCTCATTTATATTTTCCCTGTCACAGCCCTAGAATTCATCTCTCCTTTTAGTGCAGAGTGGTACTTTGAAACCAAGATCTGTATACTATATGTGTTCACTGCTACTCTTGTGTCATTGATTTTAGGTTCTCTTAGTGGACAGAGCTAGGAAAGAAATATGTGTATAATAATCTATCCATACACATAAATCTATATTTCTATAACACTTTTTACATATATTATAAACTGTGTTCATACTGATACTTAGCAGCTTTTATTAAACCTAGATTCTTATTTAATAACTTCTTTCCTTACCCTCACCCCCTTTTAATCAGCTCTTACCTTTACATTCTCACATGAATGTGGATTTTGGTTTTACTTTATCTCTTTCTGAGACTTCCTAAATCTTTCTGGAATGTAAGTGAAAAAGAAAAACAATTAAAATAGATATATAAAGTGTTATTTTTTTCAAATGCTTAATTTGGCTCTTAGTGCTATGAAGCATTAACTATTTATTTTTATAATTTTAATAGGGAAATGCATCTGATATTTTCTGTGGTGAAAATCATCGTAACCAACTTATGAAACTCCAACGCTCTTGTGAGGTATGAATGTTCTGTCTCCTAAATGTAGTTTTCCAAAATATTGATCTAAATTTTTCTTTACCTCACTCGATGTCATTTTACTATTAATAGAAATTTTGCTGTACTAAGTTCTGTATGATTATTACTCCATTGTGATACATTAAAAAAATTCTAATTGGAATAGCATCCCTAGGTGAAATAATAAAAATGTGAAATAAAAATAATAGTTATTATAGCTAAAAAAAAAACAACCCAAACTGCTCAAATATTGTTGTTTTTTTCATCTAGATTTCTCAATATTGAATTAATTTTCTGTACAAAATCTTTAAAAGAAATTGTCTAATTTGGATAAAATTTAGTATGTTCATATCATTTAGTATGTAAGTGCATGTCAAGATATCTCAGTTGAAACAATAGTACCTACTAATGTTTTTACAAGACTATATCTTACATAGTTTTGAGAGGATTTTGTAAAATTAGCATGTTGGTAGAGAATGATAGAAGTATATAATTATCAAGGATTTTTCAAGCCGCATACCCTAGAGGTAATGAAAGTTTATTTTCTAAAAAGTGTTTCTGGACATATCAAGTGTCTTGAATAAAATAAGCTACTTTGAAAAGTAAAGAATATTTCTGCGAGTCTTTATCATCATTATCACTGAGAACGGAAGTACAATGCTTAAAGGGAATATACTAAGTCTTCTGGGGAAGGATGTACATAGGGTGGGCTATGGTGGGGAGGGAGGAGACTCTGATTTTGAGCAGGGCTATACCCCAGGCTTGCCTCGCATAAGCATCCACGACGACCTAGGTGGACACTGCTCTGCCAGGGCCTTCTGAGCGATTGTGCAGGATGTGGATGTGGTGGGGTATAGCAACTATGTTAAGAAATGCTCAGGTTCCAGAGTCATGCCCCTGAAATGGGGTATAAGGAACCCACTCTATTTCTCCTGATGTGCTAGCTATCTCTTTCTTCAGCTCCTTTCCTCATCAGTCTAGACCACATGGTGTAGCACTTCCATCTTTTCTTTTTTTTCCTAGCCCCGTATCCTCTTTAGTAGAACCTCAGCCCTGTCCAGGCTGGGAAGCAGGAGGGAGGATTTCTGCTGGGACCCATCCGCTGCCCTGTAATCCTTCAGCAGCTCTCTAGTCTCAATTCCTCTCCCCACAGTCAACAAACTTGCCTGGGATCCATCCCTCCAGGTGCAGGCCAAGTTTAGCCCCAGACCTCCTTCCCGACCATTCAGATGGGGAAGGTGTCATCCTCTGCAAGGCTAACATCTTCCCTGGCTTCTGCATCTGACTCTCTTTCCCTGTGCTCCCTTCATTTGGTCATCCCTCTCTAATATCTTCAGCTGTCTCTATGACTCTCAGCATATTCTCCCAGTTTAAAAATATCACTTCTTTTAGCCTCCCATCCCTCTTTATTGTCATTCTTTCTCTCCCTCCCTTAATAACCCAGCTCTTTGAATGTCATTTATGTTCACTATCTAAACATTCAATTTCCTGTTTTCTTTCTGGGTATTTTTGAATGTACTGTTCCTTCTGTTTTATATGCCCTTCCATGTATCTTTAGTGAATAACACCTTCTCATTTGTTAATTCTCAACACAGACATCTCCTTCTCTGAAAAGCCTCCCACAACTGCCAACCTGGGTTAGGTTTTACTCTCTGTGCACACTTAGCCTGCTCTTACTTGTGCCAAAGTAGTCATAATAATAATATTAATATTAATAGATGATTGAGCACTACTGGACCAGTCATCATGTAGTATTCTTATTATGTTAATATAAACATAATACTATAGCACATCATTTAGTCCTCGAGAGAATTCTGAGATTTTCATCCCAATTCTACATATAAGAACATCTAAGCATAGAGAAGTAAAGTAATTTAACCAAGGTCACAGAAACAGTATAGCAGAACTGTAGTATTTAAACTCAACTGTAGTATTTAGACTCAAATCCCCTAGAGCCTGCATTATTTACCTCAGTACTATAGGCCAGTGGGTCTCAGGCTTGATCGTGCATCAAAATCACCTGGAAGGCTTGTAAAAACAAAGTTTGCTGCCCCCACTCTCAGAGTTCCCAGTTCCTAGGTCTGGGGTGAGAGATTTTGCATTTCCAACAAGCTAGTAGGTGATATTGATGCTGCTGGTCAATGGTCCACACTTTGAGAACCACTGCTCCAGGCTGCTAATCACTTTCTCTGTTGAAATCGTCTCTTTACTTGTCCCTCTCTCCAGCAAAAATGGGAGTTTGTTAGGATAGGAGCTGTTTTTTTTTCTTAATGTCTCTGTTTCCAGCATCTAGTATAGTAGTTCTGACAGGTGGTAGGCCCTCAATAAATGTTTATTGGAATGAATGAATGAGGAAATGATCCTAGCCTCTTATTTAAGTGTATTTTTTTTGGCTGGACAAAATTTCTGTGTATTTCAGGTTTTATCAGTCACATACCTAATTGTCATATAGAGAAAGTGTACTCAAATACTTTACAAGGTTAATTGTTGATTGCATGATTTTAAAATACTTTGAAGCTAACAGTCATGTCTGTTTTATTTGGCTCACTGTTCTTTCCAGAGTGTAATGCTCACTGCCTATTAGTTCATGCCGCCATCATATGGAAAGAAGCTCTTTGGCTTTTTAGCAGATGAGAAAATATCTTTCATAAAATAACACATTCCTTGATGTAAAATGACTCAATCATAAATGTGATGGGTTATAGGAATTGTGGTACATTTACTTCCTGAAATTAAAGCTTCTTAAAATGCCTGTATGACATGGAATAGTTGTACAAGAGGTTGTGCTCCTTATGTCACCAGTAACCAGGTATCAAGTAGGAAACAAGGAATTTATGATGACTTGAGAATTTTGTTTCTAGGAGTTAAAATTTGGCTTAATGGTATTTTCTTATATGTTACTTTTATTTTGAAATAGAAGCTACTAAAATATTTTTTATTATTATAGGGTTTGCAAGACCTTATTAAGAGCACAAATAGACAGGTTAATCAGCTGTGTGGAATCGTTTCAAAAATGCAACATTCTTGGGAGAATCCATCATTTTCAATCAATGTAAGTGTTATAAAAAGATTTTTAGTACTGTGTTAAACCTCAAATTACTAAAGATCCCAATCAGAAATGAGAGAGAACTAATAACTGTGAGATTGGCAAGTCTGATCTGTATTTCCTTTAGAAGCAGATGGGAGACTAAACCTCTTTGAAAGAATGCTGAAATTTAGTTTTGAGAAATTATGATACTATTTTTGTTTGTAACTATAATGTAGAAAATTCGATTAGAATGTAGGATTGAATAGGAAGGAATAAAAACCATGTAATACAAATTCAGCATTTATCCTTAACTTTGGAAAATGATGTTTTAAGGAAAATAGCTATTAGTGCTTTTACCAACTTGTTCATTCTAATTTTTACTCACAGATGATTTATACTAGATTTGTGTTGGTTTAGAGGATTTGCATGAAAAAGTTTTGATTGTAAAGCTCATGGAGAAAACCTAGGAACCAAAGAGAAGAACTTAACCCATTCTGTTCTCTTACCCTGGACAGGGAAATTGTAGCCCATCTTTACCAGTGCAAAGGCAGGAAAACCATGCCTCCTGGACCAACCCCGTAGGAACCTCTCTTCAGTCAGCAGTACTTCCTGAACTGCAGCAGCAAGTCCTCAGGGAGAGTCTACCACTTTCCCATACTGTCTCCATATGTTCATTACAGTCCCATTACACACTAGACAGTCTATTTTCTGGTCTCGCTATCCTATCCTGCTTTTGCAGTGAAGGTGCCAAAAGTACCAGCAGTGTTATCTCTTCTTCTCAGGCTTCCCAGGAGCAGTTATGCTACAATGAGAACCCATCAGTTGTGCCACAAGGAGAACCCAGTTTGGAAAACACTCCTGAGATGATGAACTACTCAGCTTTAATGGAAAACAACAACATGAACCCAGATGCTGCCTCCTCATCTCTCTGTAACCCTCCAAATTTTTGTGAGTTTGAAATGGCAATGTATTATAAATAGCATCCTTTAATCTAGATTTAAAAAGCATCCTTAATGCAAGCTAGCAGTAGCTATTTTTTTCAGTTAAAAGTTTTATTCTGAGATAATTGTAGATTCACATGTAGTTGTAAGAAATAATAGAGTGATGCCTTTTACTCTATTTCCTTCAATGGTAACAGCTTGTAAAACTATGCTAAAATAGCACAACCAGGATATTGATGTTGATATAATCCATGCTCTTATTCAGTTTCACTTGTATTCATTTGTGTTTCTCTGCATTTAGTTCTATGCAGTTTTGTCATGTAAGGTTTGTATGTGCACCACCATAGTGAAAGTACAGAACATTTCATCACCACAAGGATCACTTGTGTTGCTCTTTTATCACCACACTCATTACCCTCTGGTAGCCTTACACTTTCCATTCCCAATCCCTAATTCTTGGCAACCACTGATCTACTCTACATTTTTAGAACTTTGTCACTTCACAAGTGTTATATAGTTGGATGTATATAGTATGTAACTTTTGATATTGGCCCTTTTTTGCTCAATGCAAGTCCCTGGAGATTAAACCAAGTTGTTGTATGTATCATTAGTTCCTTCCTTTTTATTGCTGAGTGGCATTCCATGGTATAGATCCAATCTGACATAATTTATAACTATTCATCCATTGAAGAAAATTTTGTCTTTTTTTCCTCCCAGTTTTTGACTATTAGGAGTGAGGCTGCTATGAATATTCATGTATAGGGGATTTTTTTTGTAAACAGAAGTTTTCATTTCTTTGATATCAATACTCAAGAGTTCAATTGCTGGTTATATGTTAATTGCATGTTTAATTTTATGAGAAAATTACCTGTTTTCCAGTGTGGCTGTACCATTTTACATTCCCGCCAGCTATGTGTTTCTCTGAATCTGTATTTCTGCTCTTTCCTTTTTTCTTTCCTCCTTCTTATGCTTTTATTCCTCCTTTCATCATATCCTTACTAGTAGAAGATTTCCTTTAACCTTTCTTGAAGAGTAAGTCTGCTGGGGACAATATCTTTTAATTTTCCTTTGTGTGAGAATGTCTTTATTTTTCCTTCTTTCCTGAAGGACAGTTTTACCCAGCATAGAATTCATGGATGTTCTTGTACTACAGCCTTTGAAAACTCTTTTATTTATAGAAATGCCAGAAAGAGCAGGAACCAGCCTTGAAAACAGCAAACAGCAGAGTCAATGTATTACACAACTTTATTGGGAAATGACAGTGGTCTCTTTATCTGTGTTCATCTTTCCCCATTTTAAAGAGTTAGAAATGATACATATCCCAAGTAGCACTGTTTAATCTAGATTTACCAACATTCTTAATACAAGTCAGTGGTAGCTCTTTTTTATTAAGCTTTTTATTTTAAGATAATTTTAGATTCATGTGTAGTTTTATAAAATTATATAGTGATTCCATTTATGCTTTACTCATTTTCCCCAATGATAACACCTTGCAAAACTATAGTAAAATATCACAACCAGGATACTGACATTGATTAAATTCACATTTGTGCATGTATGCATGTATTTATGTCTATGCAGTTTTATTCCATGAGTCAGTATATCTGTCCACTATCACAGCTGTGATACAGAACATTTCCATCATCACCACAAGGACCCTTCATATTGTCCTTTTATAACCATAACTACCTCCCTCTGGTCACCCTTCCGTCCTACCCTGCCTCATCCTAACCTCTGGCAAACAGTGAGCTGAACTCCCTTTCTATAATTTTGTCATTTGAATATTGTTATTTAAATGGAATAAAATACTATATAATGTTTTGGCATGGCTTTTTTTTTTTTTTACTAAACATAATTTTTGGAGATTCATACCAATTATTGCATGTATCAATAGTTCTTTCCTTTTTATTGTTGAGTACTATTCCATGGGATGGATGGATAGCTGTTTGTTTTATCTCTTTGCCCATTAAAGGACATCTGCAATATTTCCAATTTTGGGGTGTTATAAATTAAACTCTAGGAACAGTCATGTACTGATTTTTGTGTAAATATAAGTTTACATTTCTTTGAGATGAATGCCCAAGAGGACAGTTCTGGGTCATATGGTAATTCCATGTTTAATTTTATAAGAAACTGCTAAAAACATTTTTCAGAGAAGCTGTGCCATTTTACCTTCCACTCATAATGTATATGATACAATTTCTCTGCATGCATTTTTTTTCTCTCCATTGTTCGTTTGTTCTTTCTTTTTAAATTTTATTTTATTATTAGTTTCAAGTATACAGTACATTGTTTAGACATTTATATAGTTTATGAAATGATCCCCTTGATTGCTTTTTCTCTCCTTTGGCTCTCCACCTAGC